>JBBMOL010000162.1:1200000-1720049 GCA_037954665.1 Laguncularia racemosa
TTCCAACTAGGCTTCTAGTGCTTTGTTTCTCTAATTAGATTTCTTGAATCTACTCTTCCACACATCTTTCTTATTGTCTGTGGTCTCAAAATGGACCTCCATTTAAGCCCTTACCTGTTCCATGTAGGTTTTTATTTCTGGGCTTGGGTTAATTGGCGCAGGCTGGATAACATCTGGAACTTGATATATCCTCTCTCCTGTTTGGTACAGCTGGTTAACCACAAAATCTTTTATAGCTCGGTGTTTACCTACTTCCTCATCCAAATCTCCAAGGTCTATTGATGGGTGTCGAGTCCAACAAAAATAAAACCTACTCCTAGACAATTATATGATTTGCATATAGTGATGAGTAGGGTCGAATCCACAGGGATTGGTAAAGATATTTCTATTCAAAGAGAATAAAAGGAAAAGGAAAATGGGGGGGTTTGGTTTGTGAATTGAACAAAGTTAAAACAAGTTAAGAAAGTTGTATATTGATAAAAAGCCTAGCCAAAGGAATCAAGATGGTTTAATTCTATGAATTGATCATCGATGCAAATGTTCTCTATTCTTGTTCCTAGATAAATTGGTTATGGTTATTAACAAGCTCTAACAACCTATCTCTCCTTACTTCCTCGATAACCTCAGACAAGCGCTTTGAATTATTTCTCTTATTGATTAAACAACCCTTAGACAAGCGCTTAGGATTTAATCTATCAATAGCATTAAGATCTAGAGAGACTACCAATTCATGCCAGTAGATTATAAGATAACCTATTTAAACATGATCACACACCTCCATAACATGAATTCGATCATTCTTTTTATAACCAAACATGTTATTGCGTCACTAAGACTAGAACAATCAAACAATTACGGATTTGACGTGCTAGTTGACAATATATTAACTTGCTAATTGAGTAGAAGAGCTCTATTCATACCAATCAACAAAATAATAATGACAAAACGATCAGAAGATATATGAATGCCCGAAAGCGAAGAATAGAATAAATACAAGTCAATTAGACCTCACAATTCGTGGAGAATTAAACATCTATGAC
The DNA here is from genome assembly GCA_037954665.1 of Laguncularia racemosa. NCBI lineage: Eukaryota > Viridiplantae > Streptophyta > Magnoliopsida > Myrtales > Combretaceae > Laguncularia > Laguncularia racemosa. The sequence continues at coordinate 1,201,041 of JBBMOL010000162.1, forward strand.
CCTTTGGCTAGAAAAGTAGCTTAGCTACACATGTTCATCAATAAAACGAAAATAAAAGATAGAAACATAATGAACCCGGTTGCTTGCTCTGCCTCCGCGTTTCCTTCTTCAAGATCCAAGATTCCCAAGATCAAAAGTTGTCCTAACCCTCTAGGGTTGGTTCTATTTATATTGTTAGGGGGTAGCATGTGATCTTTTGCTAGCAAGATACGAAAATATCTTTCCTTTTCCAAGTAGATTTCGAGAAGTGAAGATTCATCTGCCTGGCACGCCTCAACACACGGCCGTGGATCAAGCCGTGCCATCCTCTGTGCATATTCTTCAAGTCTTCATCCGCGCCCAGTGTGAACCACGGTTAGACACACGGCCAGATTTCAAGCCGTGCTTTCATCTGTGCATAATCTTCAAGTCTTCATCCGTGTCCAGTGTGTACCACGGTTACACCCACGGCTAGATTTCAAGCCGTGCCTTCATCTGGTTGATGTTCCACACTTTCTTCTCCTTGGTCCTGGCTTCCACCACGGCTTCAAGCACGGTTTCTCCCACGGGTTCCACCACGGCCGTGCCTTAAGCCGTGTCTCTCTCTGTTCAAAGTCCTCATTTTTGCCTTTTTGTCCAGTGTGTAACACGGTTTGAACATTGGCCGTGCCTCAAACCGTGCTTCTCCCGGTGGTGTAATTTCTTGTCTTGATCCAAGTTGTAGATGACTTCTCTAAAATACTTGAATTAGCATCCTTGACTCCATTTAACCTGATTTATCACGATGATAGAATTAAAGTACTATTTCCTTATGATTTCTATAAAATCAATAATAATTTAACACAATTTATACTATAAAGATTGAGTATAAAATGGCTCTATCATCTATGTTAGGACTCTCAATTCGAGCTTCCCATAAGACTTTGACCTCTACCAACTTGGCGATTTTCTCAGTCACTAACATGTTTGAGTATTGATTTTCGAATGTGATTCCTTCTAATGACGGTCTGTAAACTATGTCTTGAATAGTGCTAAACTAATGGACCACCGAATTTGGATAATAGCATGTGTACCCATTAAGCCCGATCAGTGCAACAGCTTGAAAGTTCCTGCATATTAGGATAACCTTATTACAGTAGCTCCACTTAGCGGTCCACAGAGTATCATTAGCACTGAAACTCTTGAGCACTTTCACCCAACTATGGTTGGAAAGATCGTTTGGCAACTTCATCCTTTCTATGCAAGAATCTATGAGGTTTACTTGTTGGGCTAATGATCTCCTAACCGTGTTTAGCCCAAAACACTTAAGATAGCTCACAAACTAGATTAGGATGAGGTTAATGTTTGAGAAAAGAATTCCATGACCTTTCCTCTTCACAAAATTTAGATTTCAAATCTACTCAGCTAGTATGGTTGGGATGTAAGATTTTCCTTCCAAGAACTAGAATACTAATTCCATAACTCTATAATGAATATGAAAGATCCCGGTAGGAAAAAAGGATAGTTGCGAATGGTATCAAGATGAAAGCATAAACCCGTCTTTGTCTGTAACTCTTGGGATCCCTTCATAAGATATCTTTCTTGCTCCCATCATTGCATCGAGCCACAAACCAAGCTTCTAATTCATCCATTTGAAGGCAATACCCATTGCTATTTTCCAACGCTCAATTGATCACTACTCTACGAATTCCCAGAAGTCTACTGAAAATACCTACTGGCCCAGCTTCTAGATCTAGCACATATACCTCATTGGAAAGTGGAGGGGCCAAGAGAAGCTGAGTATATTCTTCTCGGGTTGGCATGATCTCGTGTGGCCCAATAAAGAAAGCCATGAGCTCAATTTCCTAGAGGTGTAATATAGCCCGAATTAAAGGTAAGTTGATATCCATTTTCATCAGCAAGAGAATGGGCCCTATTTTTCTTTGGATAAAGGTCTATTCTTCAGGGCTATATAAGGTGAACCAATGGTCCAGTACCAATTTAGGATCCAAAGGTTTACAAACCTGGATTTCCTTGCGAAGAAGATGGTTGATTACAGCACTAGCCATCTAACAGGATTACAATAAATAAAAATTTCTAATTACAAACAAATGTCTTGCAAAACATAATAAAAACTCTTTTACAAGTGATAGCATCTAAACCCTAAAGAAAGAAATCACATTATTAATCATTTGCTGGTTCATGACTTCATGTATGCAAAGAAGGTGCGTTGTAAAGGTTCCCAAGCTTTATAGCCTCCCACATTTTCGAAAAAATGGATCTCAGGCCATATCGAAGCATTGGTTGGGGTAACGTAATCGACCCTGAGCAGTGAATGTTTCACTTCACTCGGAACTTACACAATGGCTCTGCGTCCTAGAGTCCTAAGATGGTCTGGGTCCGACCGCATTTAATCACGTAATTGTATGCATAAAAACTCAATAATAAAAACTAAACTTTATTAAATTCCTGGATGACGAGCAAATACAAACATTAGTGCAAACGATATTTTACAACATAAGAGATAATTAAAGATATCTAAAAATAATGATTTCAGAAGGTTTAGGTGGCTAGCCCACTAGATAACTCCCTAGTAGAGTCACCATCTCGTCGAGTCTAATTTGAAAATTTTATATTGTTTCCTTAATTCAATTCATATTAGATCCTATGCTTATTCAATATAAATTCTCGACTTAAACTAGGAATTTTATTATTTATTTAGAGTCGCCACCCAACTGGAGTTGGGAAAAATTATTGAATTAGAATTAATTGAGTGGATTAATTCTAATCTAGACAACTAGTTGACGAAATCTCCCTTTTTAAAAAAAGAAAGAAAAAGAAGAAGAAACAAAAACCAGAGATTCTTGACTCAGGGGCAATCCTATTAAAACCCTAAAGTTACTACCTTATCATTCTAAAATATAAATTACGTATTTATGTTATGATACCCTTTTTTAGCATAAGAAGAAAATATTAGAAAAAATGATACAACTATGATACTAAAATGATTTAAAAATATATATTTTATTTTTTTAGAGTTGCCCCATAAGGGTGCATACGTACCCGCTATTCGAGATCAAACAAGCCATAATTCGCTTTTCATAAAACCTTAGTGGATTAGTTAATCTCAATTACGAAAATAGGCCAGGTTTACGTTTATTACCACTTAAATTTATTTAAAGAAAATTTCTAAGCCTAAGCTTTATTTCTTAATTTTGAAAGAAAAATTAAAACCTCTAATTTTGAAAAAACGTCAATTATCATTCATTCATTTTTTTTTTATGAAAAGAAGTTTTCTAAGTGACAATATTTATTTTTTTATTGATTTTATTAATTTTTTTCTTGATTATAATATATATTGTTTTTTGGAAAATTCTAAACCTAATTTCATTAACACATTCCTAAAAATATACATCTTTATTATTTATATTTTTTAGTATTTTATTTAGTATTAAAAACTAATAATAATAATAATAATAACAATAATAATAAATAAATAAATAAAATGAAGAAATCCGACTAACCTGGACACGGGTCGCGATTCGGGTCGGGTCGGATCACAGCGACTAGAGGTCTTCGTCGACGGTGTTTCGGCGGCGATTGATAGGGGTTTCCTAAGTTTTCAATGGTGAGGAATCAAATGGTGGTGTTGGTTTTTGTTGAAAACCATCCTAGGTGGCGGTTCAATGGTTGCGGCGGCGAGATCTAGAGAGAGAGCTCTGGCGAGTATCTTTTTCTTCCTCCTTTACCTCTTTTTTTTTCTTTCTATTCCTCCCCTTCCATTTGCGAGGTCGAGTCTTATTATAGACTCCCAAAACCGAGCTTGATAAGCTCAGATCTTCTTCACTGTTGAGACCCATCCCTATCTTCTTCTTCTTCTTTTTTCCAATTTGAGCAAACCTTTTTTTTTATTCGTATTAATCTGATGTTTATCTCTTTTTTTTTTTTGTTAAAATTCATTAAAATTTGATTCGAAATGCCTGGATTTCGTTCTTCCCGCGTCGCCGTCAATCTCGGTCGAAGGTTGAAGATGAACACACACTAGGCGCGTGCCTTCGCATCCTCCAATCAGCTATCGACACATGGTAGCTTAGAGGAAAAAAAAATGAAAACGGCACGAAGTGCCTTCCCCAAGTTTCGAACCAACGATGTCTTCCACCACACAATGTCAAGAGCGCGCACGAGCTAGCTGAGCTAGCCCAATTCTCAATATTTTCTTGCACACAAATTGTATATAAGCACAACAATATTTATTAATTTTATATTATTTTAAAATTCTAAAATTTAATAAAAATCCCTAAATATCTTTTATTGTTATTTTTACCTTTATTTTCTATTATTGGTGTATTATTCTTATTTATTTTATTTTTTGTTATTCGTTTTTCCTTCATATAGAAAAAAAAAACATTAATAATAATTAGAGGACAAAAATGGGGTGTTTACAGAGTTTCCCCAAAAGGGAGCTCAATTAAGTACAAATTAAGAGCATAAAGAAATAAAGTAGCCTGATGAAAAAAAAAATTGAGGGAGAAAATGTAAATTAGCAGAATATTTATTATTCAATCATCTTTTTTGCTGCTATCATCAACGCTTATAGCTGGTGTATCATCTCCTTGATCATCATCATCATCATCTTCCTCATCCACTTCTTTAATATCATCTCCCTCACCGTCATCTTCTTCAAAACTAAAGAACTCAACTATAACTTAGTCCTTACCCCTTCTCCTAGATGGTTCAGGAGAATCGTCATGTACTGAAGTAGAGTCGGGGGAGAGTCATACATTGGTAGATCACTTGGTGGTGGAGAGAAACAACCAGCTAGTCGTCCTAGAAATGCTCATATTGCACTTCGAAAGAGTTTGTTTTTCTTTCTTTCCTTTTTCTTTAGCTCTCTCTCTTCTTGGAATTCTCTTTTTAAATTGTGAAGTTCTTCTTTGAGAGGGTGGGCATTGAAGGTAGAAGCAGCACCAGAAGTATAGGTTCCTTTAGTTGAAGTTGTATACTTTGACGAAGTGAGGATATTAAGTAACTTGACCAACCCCCATAGCTAGAATGGGCCATCGGAAATTTTAGTGATAGGAATGCCTGGTTCCTCAGGATTTGGGGCTCAAAAGATGTTGTATCCTTTCAAAAATTTAGTGATATAGCCCCCACAATATATCCCCTTTGCTCGAGGATCAATTGCCTATCGATATAGGAACTTGACGACTTCAACTCCTATATTGATTTGAAAATTGTTAGTCTACTATAAAGATGAAAATTTTCAAAATTGTTTACCACCCCATGACTACTTTTTCTTCCTCTAATGGTGTGTGCCAAGAGGTGGTGGACCAATTTCAGATCACTATTTCTAATGAATGATGCCTTGGACTTTGAAGGGTTATAACAGATTTCTGCCTTGCAAATCTATTCCCAATATATTTGGGTGGATATGTCTTCAGGCCAAGTGGTTAATAGCCTCTGGAAACTCGTTATATTTACTTCGAATATTGTGTATAAGCCCAAATATCGCCCAAACCAACATGTTGGCAATGTGTGTTTCTATCCATACAGCTAAAAATTAAGACAATGATGATCAAATTGTAATGTAGAGAGAAACTCAAGTGTAAGCTCTATATAAGTTGGCTCTTGTATTTTAAAGAAGGTAGCCTAGGGCCTAACACAAATTATTTCATGAATTCGTTCTTCAATTCTGTGAGCCCTAAACATCCTCCAGTCAAGATATTCATTATTTCCAAAGGTAAGGGACTTTAGTCGTTTGCGTCATTCTTTACTCCAATCTTCATCAAAGTATTTGGTAGGTGCTCCGTGCACGATGTCTCGTTGTAAAGGGGTTCGTTGCCTCTTGTGAGAGCGGGAGGTTGGTTCTTGTGATTGGTGAGATGTGGAAGCTTTCTACGTTCTCTTCTTATTTGCTACCCTTTTTATCTCCATCTACATAAAAGAAGTATAAAGGAGTTCAAGATAAAAAGATATCAAAGTTTAATTCCATAACTTAATTGAAATTTAAAATAACTCACAATGATGCACAATATCTGTAAAAGATTTGTATAATCAAAGACTAATAGAACAAGCATCAATTCTTGACGATAAAATCATAGGGTAAGGCATAATAGTTGACACGGTCATCTGCACAGCCGTGCAATAGGTGGTGATGAGATCCATGATGAGAGCCAAGCCGGAAGAAGAAATGTGGATCCTCTTGAAGTGCCGCTTGAACCGATCACAAGAAATCGAGCGAAACGATTCAAGGAAGCACTTAACGGGTTGATAAAGGTTGTCCATGAAGCCGGAAAGGATTGGAGCAATCATGAAGTTGGAACGGATTGGAACAACCATGGGAAGACCCTTGTTTTTATACAAGTCACACCGGACACGGGTTAAAGAGGGCGTGTACTTTCAAGGCACGGCCGTGTAGGAATATCAAGATTGCACAGAATCATACATGGCCAGACACACGGCTAAAAGGCACGGCCGTGTAAGGAGACAAGAATTGGCACATAATCATACACGGCCAAAGTACACGGCCGTGTATCCCCTGCCGGCCAGCTTTTTCTGTTTCGTGTTTTTACGCAACTTATCTAAGCTACGTCGTTTTGGACTTGTGTTTCACGAATTGTAACTCTAGTATAAAAGCTCCTAAGGTTTAGAACAACTAAGAATTTTACATCTTTGAACATTAAACACTTTTGAGAGGCACCTCTCTTGGTTCTTCAAGAACTAACTAGAACTTATCGGATTAATTTCCGTGGCGTTCATCCCGACTTATCAATCGGTCTTTCATCCCGATTGTGGCGTCTTCACATTATACCAAGGTTCTTGTCTCGCTTATAGACAACGGGTCGCGGTTTCCACTTTAGGTGTTTAGGCGTCTTAGGCAACGAATTTTCGAACGTATTGGTATTGGGTTTCGTCACGTGTTGGCGTGGTTCGTATCAGTTTGGTATCAGAGCTTAGGTTTGTCAAAACATCAAGTTCGGTTGAGGAAGATAATATCAAAAACCCTAACTCCAATCGTTCATATCAATTATCGTATTCAATTTCGTAGTATTGATTGTCTTTTGATAGTGTAATATCGACTAGGCAATTGTTACAAAAAAAAAAGAGTAAAAATCACGACAAAAAAAAAAAAAAAGAGAGAGAAAGAAAAGAAAGACAAGAGAAACGTGATCAAAGCAAAACAGAGACCAAAAAAAAATTCGGATAGAAAAATAGAGGAAAATTTACGAACCCTAGAGTTGTTTTGAATTCTACGGAAGGAAATTGGTGTAGTTCGGGTTAGTTCCAAGAGAATTGAGAAGAGGAAATTAGCGAGTTGATATCATCATTGTTTGTGAGAATACACGAGTGACTGTGTGATATCATCATTTGAGCGAAAACACATAAGGGAGTGTATCGTGAAGTTAATTTTATATATATTTGTGTTAGTACTAATCTTTTCTGCAGGGACAATGTTGAGACTACATTCTCCTGAAGGTGAGAGGGGAAGGTTTGATGCTAGGTTAGTAATTGAGGCGTTGAGGGGTGAGATGAAGAGGATGTTCCAAGAGGGAATGGAACAAATTCATGAGACGGTAGAGCAAAGACTAGAGCAATCCGCAAACATATTCCAAGGGCGTAAGAGGGAGAGTCGTTCTAGGAGAGTACCGAGGGGTGGAGATGAAATGTTGGATGATGACTTTGATGAGCCTTCTGTCGGGAGTTATAGAGGATATAGTGGTCGGAATAGAGGAACTAGAGATTGGGAAGATAGAGGAGATAGGAATAAAGAGGATGATCAATTGAGTAGCATAAAGATGAAGATTCCTCCTTTCCAAGGGAAGAATGATCCCGAGGCGTACTTAGAGTGGGAGAAGAAGGTAGAGATGGTATTTGATTGTCACAACTATAGTGAGAGAAAGAAGGTAAAACTTGCTGCCATTGAATTTTCGGATTATGCTATAGTGTGGTGGGATCAACTAATGTTGAATAGGAGAAGGAGTGGCGAGCCACCTATTGAGTCTTGGGAAGAGATGAAAAGAGTGATGAAGAAGCGGTTTATGCCTGCGTATTACTATCGTGAATTGCACAACAAGTTGCAAACTCTGAGGTAGGGAAGCCGAAGTGTAGATGAATATTTCAAGGAGATGGAAGTCACTATGATTAGGGTGAACGTAGAAGAGGATATAGAGGCTACAATGGCTAGGTTTCTTGCTGGGTTGAATAGAGAAATCCAAAATGTGGTTGAATTGCAGCATTATGTAGAATTGGAGGATATGGTTCACATGGCTATAAAGGTTGAGAACCAGCATAAGAGGAAAGGTAGTAGTAATGCACGGTTTCCACAGGGTAATGGTTCATCCACTTGGAAGACCAACCAATGGAAGAAAGAAGAAAAGCCTTTACCCACCAAACCAAAAGGGGAGCTGAGGCAAGCGGGTTCTACTCATGGTAACCAAGGTAACCCTGATTTTTCTACTTCTAGAAATCGTGACATTAGATGTTTTAAATGCTAAGGTAGAGGCCATATTGCTAGTCAATGTCCAAATAGGCGTGTGATGATTTTGCGTGATGATGGAGAGTATGAGACTGAGGGGGATAGTGAAGAAGATGATATGCCTCCATTAGATGATGCTAGTGATGATGAGGAGCCTACAATAGGACGGCTAGTGGCAGTAGTGAAGCGAGCTTTGAATGTGCAGGTGAAGGAAGAAGAGGAGGTGCAAAGAGAGAATATATTTCATACTAGATGTTATCTAGGAGATCACATTTGTAGTTTGATTATTGATAGGGGAAGTTACACCAATGTAGTGAGCAATTTTATTGTTGAAAGGCTAGGGCTCAAAACTGTTAGACACCCTAGTCCATATAAATTGCAGTGGTTGAATGATAGTGGTGAGACTAAGGTGAGTAAGCAAGCCTTGATTGGTTTTCGCATTGGTAGATATGGGGATGAGGTGTTATGCGATGTAGTGCCAATGCAAGCATGTCATGTGTTGTTGGGGAGGCCATGGCAATTTGATAGGAAGGTTGTTCATGATGGCTTTTCTAACAAGTATACGCTTGTTCACCAAGGGAAAAGCTTTAATCTTAAACCGTTAACACCCAAACAAGTGTATGAGGACTAGTTGCAGCTACAACAGTCTTTTGCAAAACATAAGGTGAGTGAAAAGCAGAGGGAGAGTGAGAGAGCAAAAGACAATGAGAAGAAAAAGGAATATAAGAGTCAAGATCAAAAGGAAAAGGAGAGGAAGGCTGGAAAGAGTGTGAGAGGCTAAGTTGAAGGGGAATCAACTTTGGTGGTGAGTGAAAAGGAGAGGGCAGCCTTGCAAAAGGAGAGTTGTGTGGCAAGAGCGAGTGTAGTGAGGAGAGCGTTAGTGATGAAGCAACCTATGTTGTTGCTGGTTTTTAAGGAAACATGTTTGACTACTAACGACTTATCTAACTCTTTGCCTAGTGTGGTTGTGTCTCTTGTGCAGGACTTTGAAGATGTCTTCCCTGAGGAGATTCCAAAGGGATTACCACCTATTCGTGGTATTGAGCACCAGATTGACCTTGTACCCAGAGCATCGATTCCAAACAAGCCAGCTTATAGGAGCAATCCGGAGGAGACAAAGGAACTCCAAAGATAGGTCGATGAATTAATGGGGAAGGGGTACGTGAGAGAAAGCATGAGTCCATGTGCAGTGCCTATAATTTTGGTACCTAAGAAAGATGGGACATGGAGAATGTGTGTTGACTGCCGCGCCATCAACAACATTACGGTAAAGTATCGTCATCCCATTCATCGTTTAGATGACTTCTTAGATTGGTTATATGAGTATAGTATCATTCCTCGTAAGCCATGGATAAACATTTCCATAGATTTTGTGTTAGGATTATCTAAGCCTAGACATAGTCGAGATTCTAATTTTGTGGTTGTGGATAGGATTTTTAAAACGGTTCATTTCATTCCTTATCATAAAACTGATGATGTTATACACATTGTTGATTTGTTCTTTAGAAAGGTAGTGCGTCCGCATGGTATACCTAGAAGCATTGTTAGTGATCGAGATGAGAAATTTTTGAGTCATTTTTGGAGAGTATTGTGGGAAAAGTTGGGAACTAAACGGATGTTTTCAACTATCTGTCACCCACAAATTGATGGGCAAATTGATGTGGTTAACAGGACTTTAATTCAATTGTTAGGGGCAATCATAGAGAAGAACATTAGGACTTGGAAGGATTGTCTACCATTTGTGGAGTTTGCATATAACAGGGCTTTATATAGCACTACTCATTGTTCACCATTTGAGATTGTGTATGGTTTTAACCCACTGGCTCCTATTTATTTATTGCCATTGCCACTTAACAAGTCTGTGAGTTTTGATGCTGATTCTAAGGCATATTTCGTGAGAAAGCTACATGCACAGGTAAAGATTAGGATTGTAAAACAAAATGCCAGGGTCGCTTCAAGGGTGAACAAGGACAGGAGACCCAAGATTTTTCAGCCTGGAGATTAGGTCTGGGTGCATTTTCGCAAGGAGAGTTTTCCATTACAGAGGAGATCCAAGTTGAACCCTAGGGGAGACGGTCCATTTCCGATGCTTGAGAAAATCAATGATAATGCCGACAAGAAAAATTTACCAGGTGAGTATCCAGTAAGTGTCACATTTTATGTTACTGATCTGAGTCCATTTGATGCAGGCAATGATTTGAGGACAAATCCTTTTCAAGAGGAGGGGAATGATGAGATCCATGATGAGAGCCAAGCCAGAAGAAGAAATGTGGATCCTCTTGAAGTGCCACCTGGACCGATCACAAGAAATCGAGCGAAACGATTCAAGGAAGCACTTAACGGGTTGATAAAGGTTGTCCATGAAGCCGGAAAGGATTAGAGCAATCATGAAGTTGGAACGGATTGGAACAACCATGGGAAGACCCTTGCTTTTATACAAGTCACACCAGACACGGGTTGAAGAGGGCGTGTACTTTCAAGGCACGGTCGTGTAGGAATATCAAGATTGCACAGAATCATACACGGCCAGACACACGGCTAAAAGGCACAACCATGTAAGGAGACAAGAATTGGCACAGAATCATACACGACCAAAGTACACGACCGTATATCCCCTGCCGGCTAGCTTTTTCTATTTCGTGTTTTTACACAACTTATCTAAGCTACGTCGTTTTGGACTTGTGTTTCACGAATTGTAACCCTAGTATAAAAGCTCCTAGGGTTTAGAACAACTAAGAATTTTACATCTTTGAACATTAAACACTTTTGAGAAGCACCTCTCTTGGTTCTTCAAGAACTAACTAGAACTTATCGGATTAATTTCCGTGGCGTTCATCCCGACTTATCAATCGGTCTTTCATCCCGATTGTGGCGTCTTCACATTATACCAAGGTTCTTGTCTCGCTTATAGACAACAGGTCGCAGTTTCCACTTTAGGTGTTTAGGCGTCTTAGGCAACGAATTTCCGAACGTATTGGTATTGGGTTTCGTCACGGGTTACGTGGTTCGTATCAGGTGGGGCACAATTAAGAACATGTAAAAATTCAAATCAATGCAAGTGCGAGAATTTAGTCATGCATAAGGTTGTGTAGGAGTGTTAAGACAATTGGAGAAACAAAAACCTCATCAAAGCTCCATGAATTTATGCTTAAATTCTTAGAATTGCAAAAAAAAAAAAAAACCAATTTCGCATGCTTGGGAGCCTTAGATTTTCAAAATAAGCACTACAAATCAAAATTAAGGAAGCTATTTGTATCAAATGACTTCAAAAATAGTGAATTGCACGTTATTGGAAAAAGCCCCAAAAGTTATGAAATCACAAAAAAAAAAAATTATAATGAACCTTAAGTTACAAAAGAGATCATATATGTATGATAGAGTAAATGAAAATCTTATAAAAGCATAAATGAATGGAAGAAAAAGGTATGTAGTATAATGAGATACTCAGTAAGCAACAACCACTACCTCACACTTGCCTATGCGCAAAACCACATTCACATATGTCAAAAACCTAGCAAGATATAGATAATAATGCAGATTATAATGTGAGCAAGTCTGACATGTACAACGGCACGGAAAGAAAACTTACTTGGATGTTTGATCTAGAGGATCGAAGATGGAGTAGAACACAAGGTGAAATGTGTGAAGTGTAAAGGTGGAGTTTCGTGCGGGAGAGGTAGAAGGTAAGTGTATGAAAGTGGAGCAAAATGAGAGAGCATGTGGGAGAGGTGGTAAAAGTGAACATATATATATGGACACTCTGCACGAGCTTGTGCATAGCTGTGCAAAGTGTGAAAAAGTGGTCTGAGGCTATCTCCATGGGGCACCAGAGTGCCCTGCCTTCTGCACGGCCGTACTCAAGGTCATGCAGAGTGCGAAAAAGTGATCCAAGAGATCTTGCTAGTAGAGCACGAAGTGCCCTAGCTCTTGCACGACCATGCTTGAGGCTATGCAGGGTGCCAAAAAGTGCTTAGGAGCTTCTCTTGAGGTGTGCACTACCTTGCACACTGCTTGTGCTTAAAGTTGTACAGGTGTTAGAAGATTGTACAGAATTTTAATGATATTTTTTTAAGCTACTTGATCCATGGAGTTGTTCATCGGGCACCTTAACATAATTAAAGGGACATGAAAATAACTTACCAGGTACATTTGAAAAGTTAAAGCTCGAATTTCCCTACTTGATTAATGTTTCCCCACACTTAAAGATGACTCTTACTCTGCGTAAGTAAACTGAATTCCTCTATGAAAATCTGTACTTTTTTTTTAACAGAATAAAATTAGTTTGATGAATTAAAAGTAAAATAAAAAGGAACTTAACATACCTAAGTTAATCATGGGTTGCCTCCTATGAAGCGCACTTTTTTAATGTCGTTGGCTCAACATCCTTTACTTTAGTTGGCTAACTATCTGGTAATTGGAGTTTAGACTCCTCACGGTATTCATGTGTTGTCCGGTCACTTATGTATAATTTCAGTCTATGGCCATTCACCTTGAAATTATCATGCTTCAGGTGTTTGAGCTCCATCACACCATGTGGGAAGACTTGCTTGACTATAAAGGGGCTAGACCATCTTGATTTCAACTTTTCAGGAAAAAGTTTCAACCGAGAATTAAACAAAAACACTCAATACCCTTCCTTGAACTCCCTTGGATAGTAAATGTGTCTATCATGATAGTCCTTCATCATTTCCTCATATATCTTCATATTCTCCACTCATCAAGTTCGTTTAGTTGTAGCTTCCTCTTAAATCTAGCAGCTTTTAAGTTGAAATTTGCTAACTTGATTGCCTAATATGCCTTGTGTTCAATCTTTACAGAGAGGTGACAAGACTTTCCGTAAACTAGCCTATAGGGAGTAGTTCCCAAATGTGTTTTGTAAGCTATTCAATATGCTCACAAGGCATTATCAAGCTTTTCTACCCAATCTCTTCTATTATGTTGAACTGTTTTTTCTAAAATTCTTTTTAGTTCACTATTGGAAACTTCAATTTGTCCGCTTATTTAGGGGTGGTAAGGTGTAGCAATTCGATGTGCCACACCATATTTCTTTAGCACCCTATCCAATTGTGCATTGCAAAAGTATATTCCCTTATCACTTATAATGGCTCTATGGTTTCCAAAACAAGAGAACAGCTTCTTAAGGAACTTTATAACTATTCGGGCATCATTTGTGGGCAAAGCTTGTGTCTCAACCCATTTAGAGACATAGTCCACTACTACCAAAATATACTTTTTTTTTCAAAAGAAATAGGGAATGGTCCTACGAAGTCAATGTCCCATAAGTCAAAAACCTCACATTCTAAAATAAAGTTTTGAAACATCTCATCTCTTTACGATGTGTTCCCTACCCGCTAACATCTATCACATGTGACGCAGCAATGATGAGCATCCTTAAATATTGTAGGCCAATAGAATCAGCTTCCAAAACTTTATGTGCATACTTGTTGACCAAGCAATGACCACTGATAGGGCCGAAATGACTCTTCGAAGATTTGTTACCCCTCTTCATGTGAGACACATTCCTTATTACTTGATCTCCACAGATCCAGAAAAGAAAGTGGCTATCCCAATAGTAATATTTGAGTTCAGAAAAGAACTTCTTTCTTGCATAGTAAATAAGGTCATTAGGGAGGACTTTTGCTACTAGGAGGACTCTTGTTGCTAGATAATTTGCAAAGTCTGCAAAGTAAGGAGTCTTCATGTTCATAAGCTAGCAAACTGCATATAATTTTTCTTCAGAAAAGGAGTCAGTAATGTCTTCTTCCTTAAGCTCCTCTAAATAGGGGTTCTCGAGCCTTGAGAGATGATCAACTAGTAGATTCTCTGCCCTCTTTTTTATCGCGAATTTCTAACTCAAATTCATGTAAAAGTAGAATCCATCGAATAAGTCTAGGCTTCGTGTCTATTTTCGTCAGTAAAAATTTTAGGGAAAAGTGATCAATATAGATAATTACCTTGGACAGAATTAAATACAACCTAAATTTGTCAAATGCAAATACCACAGCTAGCAATTCCTTCTCCGTAGTAGTGTAATTCACTTGAGCATGATTAAGAGTTCTACTGGTGTAGTAGATAGGTTGAAAGTGTTTGTCTTGCTTTTGTCCCAAAACTACCCCAACTATGTAGTCACTTGCATCACATATGAGTTCAAAGGGCGAGTTCCAATTAGGAGCTGTTATGATGAGTGCATGGCTAAGTCTTTCCTTAAACACGTCGAAGGCATGCTTACAGTCATGTGTGAAGTTGAAAGGCACATCCTTTTCCAATAGTCGAGTCAGTAGGCAAGCTATTTTGGAGAAGTCCTCTACGAAGTGTCTGTAAAAACCAGTGTGGCCTAAAAAACTTCTTATAGCCTTGACTGAATTTGGTGGTAGAAGTTTTGTGATCACATCGATCTTTGCTTAATCAACTTTAATACCCTTATGTGAAACTTTATGGCCAAATCCAATGCCCTCCTTACACATGAAGTGACATTTTACCCAATTTAGTACAAGGTTAGTCTCTTCAAAGTGAATAAGCACATTTTCCAAATTTTCTAAACAATTTGAGAAAGAATCACTAAAGACGGAAAAGTCATCCATGAAGACTTCAATAATTTTCTCTACTAGATCATCAAATATAGCTAACATACACTCCTAAAATGTAGTCAATGCATTACATAACCTAAATGGCATTCTCCTATAAGCATATGTGCCATAAGGGCAAGTGAAGGTTGTCTTCTCCCGATCCTCTAGAGCTATCAATATCTGTAAGTATCTGAACATCCTATCGAGGTAGCAATAGTACATATGTTCGGCCAGTATCTCTAGCATCTGATCCACAAAGGGAAGCAGGAAGTGGTCTTTTCGAGAGGCATCATTTAATTTTCGATAATCTATTCAAACACGTCACCCGATGATGATACGCATTGGTATAAGTTCACTGTTCTCATTGAGGACCTTAGTCATCCCTCCTTTCTTTAGCACCACTTGTGTTAGACTAACTTATGGACTATCTAATATCGGATATATTAGTCTAGCATTAAGGATCTTGATAACTTCCTTCTTAACTACCTCTTTCATATTGGGATTTAGCCTGCACTGTGGTTGCACTATAAGCTTGAATCCTTCTTCGAGTAATATTTTATGTGTACAAAAAGAGGGGTTAATACCTTTAATATTTGCTATTTTCCAAGCGATGGCCTACTTGTGTGCTCTTAGGACCGTAAGCAATTGATCTTTTTGCTCTTTAGATAAACCAGAGGCTATGACAACCGATAACTTAAAGTCTTCTACTAGGAAGGTGTACTCTAGATAATTTGGAAGTTGTTTCAATTCCAACACCGGTGGCTCTTCGATTGAAGTTTTCAATCTTACCTCTCCGTTAACATTTAAACTTTCAAATCCTCCCTGAGATATAACTTCTTCTGTAGTATTAAGTCGCTCATTGAATGTTTCAACCTCAGGGTTATTCATATCCTCCTACTCTTCTCTAATCAGACTTATCTCTAACTTATTCTTATATAAGATCTTATCAATATGCTTGTTTACTGAGGAATCAACAATACCAACGAAATAACAAAAATCATCTACATAGATGGAGTGTTTCATGACGATGGCTACTTTGATCACCAATTCTTCATCCCCTATTCTTAATGTAAGCTTACCATCCTCCACATCGATCACTACCCTAGCAATAGCAAGAAATGTTCTTCCTATGATTAAAGGCATATCTCCATCCTTATCCATGTCCAGAATTATAAAGTCAACAAGGTATATGAAGTTTCCTACTTTTACCAAGACATCTTTGATGATCCTCTTAGGGATTTTCACAGATCGATCAGCAAGCTGCAAACTCATTCTAGTGGGCTTTGGATCGGCTAACCCCAATTTCTTGAAGAAAGAGTATGGCATGAGGTTAATACTTGCCCTAAGATCAGCCAGAGCTTTATCGACCGAGATGTCACCAACCAAACAAGAAATAGTAAAGTTGCCTAGATTCTTTAACTTTGGAGGGAGTTTGTTCTGAATGATAGATGAGAAATTTGCTCCTACTTCTACCATAGAAACATCCTCTAACTTCCGCTTATTGGATAGAAGTTCCTTTAGGAACTTAGCATATTTTGGCACTTGCGAAAGTGCTTTAACAAATAGAACATTAATGTGTAACTGTTTAAAAAGTTTGAGAAATTTACCGAACTGCTCCTTGTCTTTGCTTTGATTAAGGTAAGTTGGATATAGAATTTTTGGGACACACGTTTTGACAATTGGTGGTAATTGTCTCTCGGATTCTTACTTCTTAGGTTTTGCCTTTTCCTTCTTAAACTTTTGGCTACCCTCTCACTTTTTCTCATATTCTTTTCCAATTTGCAATTCTTTCCCTCTCCTCAAAGATATGGCTTTTGCTTGCTTCCTCAGATTGTTCTCTATGTTATTAAGAAGGGAACTCAGTTGCCTTTTAGACATCATCTTAGTCAATTGGTCAATTTGCTTCTCAAGGTTATGAATTGAAGCTTCTTGGTTCCAATGTCTTGCCTTAGAACTTTGAATGAATTAGCTCATCAAATCCTCCAAATTGGTTTTCTTTTCTTGCTGAGGCAGCTAGACTAGTGGATTGGGCATAGGCTAGTAACGTAGTCATGAGATCTACTTCATACTAACCCGCCACTTTTTACTTGCCCTTATTGTTGCCTTACTGATAATTATTTTTAGCCATATCAGCAAAAAGTTTCAAAGATTCTTCTAGGGTCTTGGAATTCAATGTACCGCCAACTGCGACATCTACCAATCGACGGGTGGTTGGGTTAAGCCCATTTAAAAAGGTCTGAACTTGCATTCATGTAGGTAGTTGATAGTGTGAGCACTTTCTTAACAGCTCTGTCCATCTTTACCAAGCATCGTACATGGTCTCACCATCTTATTGCATGAATGATGCGATGTCATTCCGGAGCTTGGTTGTCTTACATGGAGGGAAGTAGTTATCTAGAAATTGCTTGATTGTATCATCCCATATAGTTAAAGTTCTATGACTTAATGATTGAAGCTAGTTTTTAGTCTTCCTCCTTAGTGAGAAAGGGAATAATTTAGTATGCATAGCTTCGTCCGTCACTCCATTATGCTTAAAAATCTCATAGATTTCTAAAAATGTTCGAATGTGAGCATAAGGATCCTCATCTGATAGTCCATCGAATTGACAATATTGTTACAACAGTTAAATCACCATACTCATGATTTTGAAATTGTTAGCCCTAATGGGAGGCTTCACAATGGTTAGCCCTATTCCATCTAAGATTGGTCTTGCATAATCTAGATTAGTCTTAGGTGGATCCCTAGCCATGGTCTCATGTGCTTCTTCTTTAATATTCTCCAGTAATTCTATCCTACTATTAAAAAATTCTATAGTTGACTCCACGTCCTTCACTGCTATTACGACTTTTATAATAGACGTTTCTTCCTTGATTTCCAATTGTCCAAAAGATTCAATAGTTGTATTCTTGTGAATCTTGCGGAGTGTTCTCTCAATCTTAGGGTCTAAATAAAAAATGTTAGAAGGGAGAGTCCTTGTCATGCACTATAAAAGCAATAACCACAAGTTAGAGTATTCCAAAGATAAGGAGAGTAGAAAGAAGTAAAACAAATATAATAAATTACTAAAGTAGTAGATAATAAGCTTTTTCCTAATATTATTTTGTTAGATCCCCGACAACAACATCAAAAACTTGACGGGTCGTTTATCCAATTGTATCAAATTATAAATTTATAAACCTAAAGAAATCTAACGACCTAATTAGGCAAGTGCACCTATTTAATGTAGTATAGATTACAATGGGTATCATTTTCAAAGATCTTAGAAACAAGTATTAGTATTACCGTTTTTCTACTGTCTAGTTTAAAGCTTAATGTGAGATTAATAATTTAAATCACTAATTAAGTAATCTAATAGCCCTAAGATTAATTATAATCCTTGTAAAAAAATAAACTCAATCAAAAAGATATACCCATCATCTTAATCCACTCTAAACCCTAACTTCTTATAATAAGGTTTTGATTAATTAATTGTTTATGCTTTACACTGTAGGAATTCACAATTAAACTAATTACTCTATCAAATTAATCAATTAATAACCTTATATGGAATAATGGAGACCCTTCCCTCACTATCACATTATGAGATTTCATTAACCTCATAATTCTTAGATAAAAAAATAAATCTTTGTGTAGAAAATCGAAGTTTTCCTACCTCTAAATAAAATATGCAATCTTTCTATTCATGAAGATCTATCATATTAGATGAGACTCATCTCTATCTAACAAGAATTAGATATGTAATCAATTCACGTGCATAAATTAATTACCCAATAGTTAAAACACATAAATAGATACAAAGATATAAACTTTTAATTAATTAACAAGTAATTCAATCACATGGTTTAGAGTTTTATAAGATGTAAAGCATATAAATCTACTCATCCATAGAGTCTACAATAATCACGAGAAATCTAAAGAAATAATAATAATTCATGATGAAAAGAATAAACCCTCATAGGCATTTTGTGATTTTCAATTATGCTCTTGCAATTTTGCTCTCCAAATGCATGATTTTGCTCTCTTAGGGTTTTTAAATTGGCTATGAGAAAAAATAAATTAAGATCCCTAATTTTCATAATAAAGCGAGTATTTATAGTTTAGGAAATATAGTAGCATGCATGGCCTGGTGCACACTCGTGCTTGAGGCCATATACTTTGAAAAAGAGTAAAATCTTGACATTTCGGGTTTTGTACAGTCATGCTCGGGGTTGTTTACTCCGAAATTCTTGTAGTTTTCTCTTTAGGTAGATTTCTTGCTTTAGCGTGACTCTCCACAACACTTGTGCAACGGCTAGAGCTCAATTTCACTATGTATTTTGATCACTTTTTGCTTTCCGGCACTAGCATCAACATGGCCATACTGAAGGTTATGCACACGTGAAAATTACCTTTTCTCATATTTTTTTAGTTTTACTTCTTTTTCCTTGAATTTTCTTTAAATCTTTAATCTATACTCTTTAAACCTTAAAAGTAAATATTAAGCACTTAAGTGTCTTTTTCTTGATAAATTAATACAAAATCATATTAATAAACACTATAAATAAAATTCTTTTAACACTTGTCGAGTCTAATTTTTTATTTTTCGTTCCTAATCCGATTTATACTATACCCTATGCTCATTTAGTATAGATCATCGACTTGAACTAAGAATTCTATTCTATTTTGGAGTCACCACCCAACCGTGGTCGGGAAAGATTGAATCAGGACTAATTGAGCGGATTAATCCTAATTTGGACCACTAGTCAACGAGATTTCCTATTTTCTTTTTTTTTTTTTGTGAAAGAAGAAATGGAAAAACCAGAGTTTCTGGACTCGGAAGCTAACCTATTAAAACCTTAAAGTTACCACCCTATTCTCCTGAAATCTAACCCTTAGCCTAATGTCTTTTGTTGTTATTTATTTTGATTTTGTTATTTTTTGTTGTGTTTTTGTTTATTGGTTTAAAGACAAATTATCCTAGCCATGGGAAAATTATTTTTTTTATTTTTTTTAGGGTTGCCCCAAATGGGTGCATATGTACCTGCTATTCAAGATCAAACGGGCCATAATTCGCTTTTCATGAAAACTTTAGTGGGTTTGTTAATTTTAATTATGAAAATTATTTCTGGTTTACGTTTTTTACATTTTAGTATTTTTTTGGAAAAAATTATGCTTAAGCTTAGTTGTTTGATTTTTTTTTAAATAATAATTTAAAATACCAATTTTGGATTTATTAAAAAAAACATTTTTCTAAGTGGTAAAAATTTATTTCTCTATTTTTTAACCTACCTCTAATATTATTATTGGTTTTTTATCTTTTATTAATTTTTTATTTTTTTATTAATTTTTTGTTAATTTTTATTAATTTTTGTTAATTAATTAATAAAAAAACTTATATTATTTTATCTACTAAAAGTCTAAATTTTATCATTTTTGCTAATATCTCTTTATCATTTTTTATTATTTTATAATTATTTTATTTTTTTTCATTTTTTATTATTTTATTATTTTACTATTATTTTCCATTGTTTACTCTAAACTAAATCCTAAAAAAAACTAATCTAAACTCTAATATTTTTCTATTTTTTAATTATAAATAACAAATAAATTAATTAATTAATAAATTCGATAAATAAATAAATAAATAAATCTAACTTACTTGGATCCGAGTCGGTGTGCGGGTCGGGTCGGGTCGAACGATCACAACGGTTGGAGGTGGTCATTGACGGCGTTCCGATGGCCTTTCGAGGAGGTTAAGGAGTCGTTTCTTAGGTTTTCAGGGGTGGGGAACTCAACCGTGGCGGTGGATTTCTCCAAAAATGCCTCCTGGTGGTGATTCGAGGCTTGGTAGATAGTCGCAGCTCTAGGAACTCCGGCGAAGCTTCGACTTCTCTCTTTTTCTCACTTCTGATCCGTGCTTTGGTTTCCTCCTCTCGATTCCTATTTATAGACACAAGAAATCGAGCTGGATAGGCTCGGATTTCCTTCAATTGAGGTAATTGGATTTCGGTTGAAAAACCCATCTCCCATTTGTGTAAATCCATCGATTTGTTGCGATTTGATTCCAATTGGATGATATTTATCCTATTTTAGTTAAATATCTGTTGGATTTGTGGAAAAAATTGAATCAAAACCGCCGAAATTCGATTTTTCCCCTACCGGCGACGATCTCGGATGAAGAAAGAAAAAGATCACGCGCTCGGTGCGTGCGTTCATGTCGACCAATCAGAAGCTGACACATGTTCTAGGCAAAAATAAAAATCGGGCAAAACACGAAAATGCCTCCTCCGAGCTCCTCCGAGTTTCGAACTTGTGATGAGTCGTCCCCCGCACGCAGTGAGGCCATGCTCCGGACCAGATGGGTTAGCCCACTTACTCGTTTTTTTTTATTTTCGCAATTTGCATAAATGCAATGTGATTTTTATTATTTTTGTATTTTTTTTGAAATTCCAAAAATTTATAAAAATTATTTAATCCCTTTTATTACTATTTCTATAATTATTTTCCAAAATTGATGTATTTTTCCTATTTATTTATTTTTGAATATTTTTCCTATTTTTGCTAAATTAGAAGGAAGATTATGAAAAATAGAAAAAGTTGAAAATTAATTATTATTGATTATTAGGGTAAAAAATTAGGTGTTTACAACACTTACCAGTTATTCATCAATTTTTACTCTATTTTACAACCTCTAAGAATGTGTGTAATAATTTCGTGTTCTATGCAACAATGTTGTAGACTTTTACCCTTCTTTCTTGGGTTCTCCTTAGTAATAAGTAGTGTTAAATTCACACATTTCCATATGAGGAGCTATATTTTTGGGTTCACGGGGTATTTCTAATTTTATTCATACGAACTTCATAGGCCGATTTTATAGTGACATCTCCACTGCGATGTCATTTGATTGTATAAGGAAAGCATTATTGAACAAACCCCTAACTTGCCTATTGGCTTTCCTTCTCTATCTCTTCCTTATGAGTTATGTCCACATTAGCGATTTGTTTTTATATTTCCAAGCGAGCTTTGCCATACACACATTATTTCTCTTTGATAGATCCTATTGATCTAACCCATCAACACTTCTTGGTCCAGTAATTTGGGCTTCATGTATTTTCTATTTAGAGTTATGTCAATTATTTTCCTTTAGAGGTCTTCTTCATTTCTTATATTTAGTGTTATTTACGACAGTAGTATTAGTTATCATCTTAATCATAGTCTAATTTCCTCCACGTTGATGTATGTTTCCGCAGCAACGGTAATAATAATAATAATAATAATTGATTCAATTATCATTCTAGTAATAGCTAATCGAGGTATCAATAATATTTTATTAGCAAAGGAAAATAAATAATTTTTTCATTATTTTAATTATTTATTTATTTAATTAATTAATAATAATCATAATATCATATCATAAACACTAATTAATAGAATACTTTAGATGAGATCTATGTGTTTTTACACAAAACTATTGACCGATACAAGCGTGTTTTGATATTTGTTCTATATTATCCAAATGATTTCCCCCCTAAATCAAAGGTAAGAATAGTTGCTCCCTGATTACCATATAATCGCTATTCTTGTGGCACATCAAATATCAATCTAGTACAATTAATTTATACAACTACTTCTGATTATTAGTCTTATGTATCATAACTAATACTAAAATGTTGAAAAAAAAAAAACAAAGTATTCCAAAAATGTTCCCTAGCTAGGCATTTGTTGGGATAAGAAATAAAACATTCTTTTTAAAAAAAAAATTAATTCATAAAATATACATATAAAAATATACCATAAGAGGAATTATTTCCTAAGAAGGAAATATTTTATTCCTTATTCCGGCTATTAAATTAAATTAAATAGTGATATATCATATATGTACATGCTGCCGTGGATGTGTGGGCCCAACCAACTGGATTTGAGAGAGGGTGAGAAATCGCCCGCGTAGCCGTTGATACTGACGACTGGATAAGAAAAAAACCACACCCATTGTACACGCAGAAAAAGGTAAAGCACCAACAACAACAAGAGGAGGAGTCCTAGAACAATGGGCACTACCCTTAAGCCATCTCTAACTTCTCTCTTCACTGGCCGTCTCCACCACAACAGCAACCGCTTCCAGCAGCAGCAACAACTACAACAGTCACCTTCTCGTTTTTCAACGAGAGCTGAAGACAATTGTTCAAACCAGGACTTGAGCTTGGCAACCAGCTCACCATCAGTTAGCCGAAGAGATTTGATTACTAAAACGGCAACAGCTTTGTCTTCGTTGTCCTTGGTAGCATCTACTCCTTTTGTTGGTGGAGTATCCAACCAAATTGCTCGGGCAGACGAGGATGCTCTGTCTGAGTGGGAAAGAGTTTATCTTCCTATTGACCCTGGTGTTGTCCTCCTGGATATCGCTTTCGTACCCGATGACCCGAATCACGGTATCATCCTTTGTCCTTTATTTGATAAATTTTGATAATTTCTGTTTGCTGTTGTGTTCTATTAAGGGAGTGTTTTGGTGTGTGCTAAGTTCAGGGATGTGCTTCAAAATGATTTCGTATTGGCTCATTATCTTTGGATGTTCTTTGTCGAGTGGCTACTAAGCATATAGTGCAATTTCAGAAATTTGGCTTCCTTTCCAAAGTGAATCAGATGATGCATAAAACAAAATGGTGCCAGACGAGTTATCTCAATTTTGTTACATGCCTCGTACTGAATTTGAGAAATCTATTGATGTTTTTCTTGAAACTTCTAAGAGGTGGATTTAGGTACTTCTCTATGTTGATTTTCTAAAATCAAAGGTACATATGCAATATGGCTGGAATATTGGACATGCACACCTAGCTTGTCCATTTAGTTACAGGATTTTCGTTCTTGCTGTGCAATTCCAAGAAGTGGTTTACTAAAGAGGTTTTTTGTTTTAGGTTTTCTCTTGGGAACAAGACAAACCATTTTGGAGACTAAAAATGGCGGGTCTACTTGGGTTCCACGGTCAATTCCTTCAGCAGAAGATGAAGATTTTAATTACAGATTCAATTCAGTAAGCTTCAAAGGGAAGGAGGGTTGGATCGTTGGAAAGCCTGCAATTCTTTTGCACACTTCAGACTCAGGAGAATCCTGGGAAAGGATTCCCTTGAGCGCTCAGCTTCCTGGAGACATGGTGCCGAACCTACTCCCTTTTTTCTTCCAGATCAGAAATATGATCATTTCATGTCCTTCAAAATGACTGTTCCTTAGTGTGAGATATGATTTAGGGGTCTAACTAAGTGTAGTCTATGTTATGACCTCTACAACTCACTGCAGGTTTACATCAAGGCTACTGGAGAAAAGAGTGCAGAGATGGTAACTGACCAGGGTGCTATATACATTACATCTAATAAAGGGTATAACTGGAGAGCAGCTGTTCAGGAGACTGTTTCGGCAACTCTTAACAGGTAAGTTTCATTCCAAATGTTGTTTTGCAAAGAGCTAGCTTTCCCTTTCTTGGCACAAGGGAGAGTCATTTCTTGTTTTTCTGCAACTAAGTTTTAGGATATCGATGTATGAATTCTTAAATAGCTTCCACATGAGAGTTCTGCTTGCTTTTTGCAGCTGGAAAAGCACTTCCAGTTGAAGCTTTTCTGTTAGCTATACTTTGTTGATCTAGGATCATGCTAAGATAAATTTGGATCAATAGCCATCTACTTTGATACTCTTAATGAGTAATTTTATTTTGTTTGAGGATAAATGACACGTGATGGAATTTTTTTTTGGCTGGATAAATTTCAAGTGTAAATAGGCTTCTGTTTCTTCTTATTCACTGCAAATGTAATACATTTCATAAGGGAGTTGTTGTTGAACCAAATAGGATTGCTTTCAGAATTTGCTCTTTTCATTGCCAGTAGACAGTCACAATCTTAATTAAGAGAGCTATGTCATCTCATGTTCTTGCTCAAATTTACAGCCGTATAATGGTGTTTCCTCTGATCTGTATGGAAATGGAGGCTTCATCCATTTACTGTCTTGATAAGATCAATACTTTTTCCCTTGTGAACATATGTATTTATTGGATTACATGATCATATACCCAAGACTGTTCTTTCCACCATTTATACATTTTTCTTCCTTTTAAATTTTGGATCCATTTCTCTTCCCTCTAGAAACTGTAACCCTACCCATTGGTTCAACTATCATCTCTGGCCTTTATGGTCAGGAAAGTTACATAGCCATATTACTTCTGCAGAACAGTTTCTAGTGGCATCAGTGGTGCAAGTTACTACACTGGAACATTTAATACAGTTAACCGATCTCCTGGTGGAAGCTACGTTGCTGTCTCAAGCCGTGGAAACTTCTATCTTACCTGGGAACCTGGGCAGGTAGATCTCCACTTTTTTCTTGAACTGATGCAGTTTGATGTATTAAAAAATGGTTATATGTGCCTCATATTTGTAAATGGTTAATGTTCTTTTATTTTAAAAGGATGGAACTCTTCCAACCCATGCTTTGGCAAGCTTGGGATCATATTTAAGGATAAAAAGTAGGAATAGCGTAGCTGTGCAGTAAATTCAAAGTAGGCATCATACCTGGAGTAACTGACAACTTGGGATAAGAGAAAGAATTTCTTAATGATTCTTTTATTAATTATATGGATACAAATGACGCTGCTGTTTGTAATTACAGTTGAAGTTGTTGGATGTGTCAACTTTTTGACAATAATGACATCATGCCTTATCTCCATTCTGCTGATTAGACCACTGTCTGTTGAATTTGGAAAATTCTCTGTGATCAGTGGAATTCTTGCTATTCAGAGGATACTGTGTCAATTTTATTAATATTGAGATCTCCAGTATAAACATCAGTTTTCAATTGTATCTCTATTTCTTTGGACTAAAAATTTTGTTGTACCAAGTTTGGCTGGTGTTCTGTTGAAACTAACAGAATTTAGTTGATGCAAGATTCTGAATGTTGAAACTAGAGTTATCAAATGGTTATTTTCCATTGGGTGAATGCTAGATCACATCTCCACAACAAATAGAGTTCTGCTTGGCTCATCTGCTGAAGATAAGCACTAGCATCTGCAGATCCTATGAAGCATTATTACCTACATATAATAGTACGGGTCATCAACAATATTATAGGCAGGAAGAACTAGACATGGCATAGTATCAGGTTGACATTTTTTTGTTGCCAGCAGCATTTGAAGGCGATATTGGGGAGTGCGGAGAATTTTTTTGGAGACCTCAAAGAAATACTAGGTCTACAAGCTAATAATTAAAATGATCTTATCTATCCTTCATAGAGAATGCTGCATGAGCACATGCTTAAAAGCACCCATAGAAGCATGCAATTTCTTTTGTTATAGCTTCATTTTAATTGCTATGAATAGAATTAACTGTATGTGTATATGATGTTCAGCCATTTTGGCAACCCCACAACAGAGCTGTTGCAAGAAGGATTCAGAATATGGGATGGAGAGCAGATGGAGGTCTATGGCTTCTCATTCGTGGGGGAGGACTTTTTCTCAGCAGAGGCACTGGGGTTAGTATTGAATGAGTATTCTGATATATGAGAAGAATTATCATGAGTGAAAATGCAGCCATCAAGTAGATAGGATCAACAATTTTGTTATTTCCTGTCTTGGAATCATAAAAATTAGACTACATGTATCATGGGGCAGTCTACATAGTGAACATGACTAAAATGAGTTGGCTCATATTGACAAATTTTGTGCTTTTTCTCATGTTTATTCTAGTCCCAAGTCACATATATGTTGTCTCATTGTAAATCTCACTACTATCTCTATTTTTCTCTTGTTGATCTGTGGTGCCTAATGTGACAGATCACAGAAGAATTTGAAGAAATTCCAGTTCAAAGCCGTGGATTTGGCATTCTGGATGTCGGCTATCGGTCACAGGTAATTTACATTGATACATTGCAACAATTAGGTTCTTGTCCACTTGTGGGGAATACTTGCATTATCTATGCCCCTCGAAATCTGTGGTCTGAAGTATATGTGTAGACTGGATTCAGCCAGTTCTTCCATCTGTAGTGAGTCTGACCTCCCTGTTTTCCTCTTTCTGTCAATTGGAGTGTCCAGCAATGCAACCTGGTATTCTTTGAACGTTAGCACAAAATATTGTTTTATTCTGAGTGGCTTGTTGGTACGCAGCCAAAGTTAACCGTCATCATTAGCATTCTTATCATTGAGGAGCTTAATTTGTTTTAGAGATGAATATGTCCTTTCATGATTTGCTCAAATCTTCTAGCTATTGAAATTTGTGCTGGCTCCCTCTTGGTCCTAAAGGCATTGGCAGGTAACTAGCAAGTTGAAATTAGAATGTCTAATGTTGGAACAAAAGGGGATATGCATGAAACCAATCTGTTGTTTTTTATCCTAGGTTGATCCCAGTGGGGAATTACAAACTGATGCTATAGCAGTCACCTATGGGATAGTATTTGGTTCCTTGTGTTTGACAAGGTTCTTGCTCTATATAGTATATATTATATATGGTATGAATCTAAGCTTTTACGACTTTGGCAAATGGAAGCAGGACTTGATGTAATAAGCTGTGAAAACTACAAAAAGTTGGCCATATATATGGTATTTCGCATCATGTCTATGGTCTGTCACATCATTATGGCCTTTAGTTTCTCTGTTTATGTAAATTTGAGAACATCTGAAACAGAAAAAGGAAATTGGCTACTATTTGTAGAAGGAAAGAAATGATGTATCCCTAGGAGCTAGGCTTTACTATTGGAGACTATTTTTAGAAGAGCGTTATAATGTGAAATTTACTACCCAACTTTGATCTCTTTCTATTTACTAGTGCAACTACTGAATTACCAAAAAAAGAGTTGAATAACCATGCATCTTGTGCAAAGTTCCAACTAACAGTTACTTTCACAGGAAGAGGCTTGGGCTGCTGGAGGCAGTGGGATCTTGTTGAGAACCACAAATGGTGGAAAGACATGGACTCGTGATAAAGCAGCTGATAATATTGCTGCAAATCTGTACTCAGTGAAGTAAGTTCATTCTGAAGAATATTTTATCTATATCCTGCTCCTCTGCAGAAAGCACTCCTAGAAACAGAGTTTTTTTTTTTTTTTTGGATAATTGAAATTTTATTGATCCAAATGGTGTACAACCGTCAAATAACAGAAGAGTTACAACAAGAATACATTAAGTAAAGTACACAATATGAAAATGGAGATTTTCCAATATTACAAGAGTGTAGCATAGGCTCTAATCTAGTTAGCTATGAAACCCACATTAGGAGGACTACCCCGTAATCTAACTTTGTTTTGCACTCTCCATAAACAGTAAACCGCAACAGCAAGACTTGCCCTCCATTTCTGGAAGATAGGAGAAGAGGAGTCCGCCGTTGCTATCAAGAAATCTGTAGCGCCTTGCCAGTCTCTAAATGAAGCTAGACAATGGAGTTGATCACAAGCCAATCCCCAGATTTAAGGAGAGTAGGTGCATCTGAAGAATAAGTGGGAATGATCCTCCACACCTTGTTGACATAGGAAGCATGTTGCGGATGTTGCAATTCCCTAGGTTAATAGTTTGTCTAAAGTAGATAATTTGCCTAGCCAAGCTAACCATAATATAAAGGAATACCTAGGCAAGGAGGATTTGTTCCAAACAATTTTGTGCCGAGGCATTATATTACCTTGTGGGTTAAGAAAATTATAGCCACTTTTGATTGTGTATTCACCTGAATTTGAGTAGATCCACCAAAGGCGGTTAGGGAATGAGGCATTTGGTTTGAAGGATATGGATATCTAACCAAAAAAGGTTGTCGGGTAGGCTCCATGCATTATCTTCCATTATGGAGCATAACTTTGTAGTTAGGGGTAAGCCTGTGCTCCTCATCTCACGAGCATTATATATTGTGTCCAATGGCCTTATTGGCAGCCAAAAATCAGCCCATAGCATTATAGCTAGGCCATCATTAAGTTCCTAACAAAAATTATTATGTACTACACTCCTTAGCTAAAAGAGTTTCCTCGACATCCAAGAGCATATGGTGGGGGTTCTTGTTGACCAGAAACTATTCCCTTTTAGTAAAGTGGAGTGTGCCTATTCTAGCCATAGGCTCCTAGGGCCATCCTTACATAAATGTCATATGTGCTTGATTTGAACAGCCTTGTTCCATTTGTGCAAATTTGGTATCCCTAGCCCCCCACAATTCAATAGTTTGCATACATCATCCCAATGAACCTTAGCCTTAGTGAAAGTGTTTAGTCTCCCACTCCATAAGAAATTCCTTAACAGCTGATCAATCCTTTTTGTAATTGCTTTAGGAAGCAAAAAGATAGAGCTCCAGAAAGTTTGCATAGAAAACAAGACTGATTTGATTAGCTGAAGCCTCCCTACATAGGATAAATATTTTAAGGTTCAGGAATTGATACAGGCCATAATTCTTTCTAGAAGAACATCACAGTCGGTTTTTTTGAGCTTTGTAGAAAGTAGTGGGACTCCCAGATAGTGCATTGGTAAGTGACCTTCCTGAAATTGGGTAGAATGAAGAATCTCCACTTTGTCTCTTAGAGGGACATGAGAGAAAAAGATACTATTTTTGCTGTTGTCAGCTTTCAATCCAAAGAGGAGATGGAAATGTTGTAAAGTATTATGGATCAATGACACTAATTTTGCATTTCCTTTAGAAAAAATTATTAGATCATCTACGAAACACAAGTGGGTTAGCCTTTTAGTTTGGCATCTCTAATGAAGAGAAAAATGAGGATTCAAAGTAAGTCGCCTCAATAAAGTGGAGAGAACTCCCATTCCTATTACAAATAGATAAGGGGATATAGGGTCCCCCTATCTAAGACCCCGCTTACTTGCAAAGTAACCTACTAATTCACCATGTTATAAGCTGTAAATTAGGAAATTAGTAAATTAAGATATTATTATTATTATTATTAGATATAAAATAGATATTTACTTTCCTTTTTTAGTTCAGTAAAACATGTATATATGTCTAACCTAAGACTCAATGAAAGACATGTAAATTTTCCTCTTCCTTAAAATTACATGATATCAAAGCAAGGATTTCTGAGTGTTTTATTTTTTTTTACATCGAGCGTCTGTCGTTGGAGTTGGGATCGAGTGTCTATCGTCGGAGTTAGGATTGAGTGTTTAATTTATTTTTTTTCTCACCGCTGGCCTAGGGAGACACGCCACCCGCCGATTAAAGCTTCTGGAAAGTTCGGCACCAAAAATCGCCGCACGTGACACACACGTGCCACCACACAGCTCGCCATCAATCTCACGCACCGGCACGTGAGAGCGCTTACAGCACCAGTTTGCTTTCCGATTTCTTCGAAAGCCTCGCCTAGTATATATATAGCCCAGGTTTATGGTTCGTTTGACTAATACCTATTTGGGTGCGGGTTTGTTAGCTTCAGATTGCGATCCTTTGTTAGATTATTGCCTATTGATGTTAATCTGTCCGCTGTTGGTGTTAATCTGTTGTGTGTTTAGTCTTTGTGTTTGTGATTTGTTAAATTTGGCGTGTTTGGTAATTAGAATTACTGTTGGTATTAATCTAGTGTGTTAGTGTTGATACGGTGTGTTAGTAGTTGGGAGTAGGCTGACGTGCATCGGATTTATTTCATCTTTTGGAGGAATTTGGGTTCAAATTATGAGTGAAAAATTGGAAACCAAATCCATTGTTATGTCAGATGTGGTACCTGTAATGTCAAAAATTACAGAACATAAACTTAATAGTTCTAATTATTTGGATTAGAGTAAAACTGTGAGACTCTATCTGCGTAGTATTGATAAGGATGATCATTTGATTGAAGATCCACCCACAGATGGTAATTCCAAGCAAACTTGGCTTAGAGAAGATGCTCGATTATTCTTGCAAATACGAAATTCGATTGATACTAAAGTAGTTGGGTTAATTAATCATTGTGAATTTGTTAAGGAGTTAATGGAATATCTGGATTTTCTATATTCTGAAAAGGGAAATGTTTCTTGTATTTATGAAGTCTGTAAGACATTTTATCGTGTTGAGAAGCAGGATAGGTCTCTAATGAGTTACTTTACAGATTTTAAAAGGACTTATGAAGAGCTTAATATGTTATTACCTTTTAGTCCTGATGTGAAGGTTCAGCAAGCTCAAAGAGAGCAAATGGCTGTGATGAGTTTTTTAGCAAGACTTCCATCTGAGTTTGATGCTACTAAATCTCATATTCTTTCTGGGTCTACGATCTCATCCTTGCAAGATACATATAGCAAGATTCTACGTACAGAGACTCCTTAATCTGTTTAGTCTAATAGTGCTCTTGTGAGTCGTTGGTATGAAACTGGAAGGCAATAGTACGGGAGTAGTGGTAGGGGAGTTGATACCAGGGGACAGAATTTATACCAAGTCGATACCTGAGGACAAAGTTCTGGGGGACTTATATGTCATTATTGTCATAAGCCTGGGCATATGAAACGTGATTGTAGAAAATTACAAAGTTGGAATCAGGGATTTTGATCAGCACAGATTGCCTTTTCCAGTGATACATCTAGAAAATCTATCACAGTTTCTACAGATGACTTTGCCAAGTTCACACAATATCAAGAACCATTAAGGAATTCATCTACTCCTATTACTGCCATTGCTGAATCAAGTAAATCAAGCACGTCTTGTCTCTTCATCTTCAAAATGGGTTATTGACTCTGGTGCCACAAACCACATGACAGGTAATTCTAGTCTATTATCTACTTTTCAATCTCATACCTTCTGCTCTCCTGTCACCTTAGCTAATGGGTCAACCTCCCATGTTCTTGGGACTGGCACATCAAATCCAACTCCATTAGTTCCTTTGTCCTCGGTCTTAAACATGCCTGATTTGTCATTCAATTTAATTTCTGTCAGTAAACTCACCTGTTCCCTTAACTGTTGTATCTCATTCTTTCCCGATTATTGCCTTTTTTAGGATCTTATGACGAGGCAAATTATTGGTAAAGGACATGAATCCGGGGGTCTCTACATACTAGACACAGATATACCAAAGTCTGTTGCCTACTCTGGAGTTGTAAACCCGTTTGAAGAACATTGCCAATTGGGTCATCCGTCTCTCTCTTTGTTGAAGAAACTATATCCTCAGTTTCACAGTTTGGAGTCCTTACATTGTGAGTCGTGTTAGTATGCTAAACATCATTGTGTTAGCTTAAGTCCTAGAGTCAATAAACGAGCAAATGCTCCTTTTGAGTTAGTCCATTCAGATGTAGGGGGTCCTTGTCTAGTGACATCTAAAACTGGATTTAAGTATTTTGTTACCTTTGTTGATGATTATTCTCGAGTGACTTGGTTATATTTAATGAAGAATCATTTTGAGTTGTTTTCTCATTTTTGTGCTTTCTTTGCTGAAATTAAAACTCAATTTAATATTTCTGTCCAGGTGTTGCGAAGTGATAATGCCAAAGAGTACTTATCTGAATTTTTTCAATCCTACATGATTAAAAATAGCATTATTCATCAAACTTCTTGTGCAGATACACCATCTTAGAATGGTGTTACTGAAAGAAAGAATAGGCATTTGCTTGAAACTGTTAGGGCTTTGTTGTTTCAAATGCATGTCCCCAAACACTTCTGGGCTGATGCAGTGTCTAAAGCTTGTTTTTTAGTTAATCGTATGCCCTCAATTATTCTAAATGGTGAGACTCCTTGTTACGTATCTAACAATAGGAAAAGTAGATGTAATGATTTGTACTAAGTCTCCGGTAATGGATTAGGAATCTTACAAGTAGTATGGATAAAAAAAAAAAAGAGATTACAACCCTCACTGGTAGCCGCATGGCTGATTCCACCGGACTACCCTCTCCTCTCTCTCCTCTAACCAACTTAATACTATTTCCACCCCCCCCCCCCCCTCCTTCCCTTATAACCAACTATTTATAATTCTTCTTGCTGGTCCCCCCCCCCATTTTACTTCCACGTCAGCCACGAATACCTTCCTCCTATCCTTCACGTGTCCCATGCTCATTCCATCTCAGCCCCTCCTCTACTAAATATTCCATAACTGGCCCAATCCTAGTTATTCTTTTCCCCTGGCACCCCTCGGTTTTCCTTCTTCTTTCTCCTGTGGTAAACCTTAGATGTTGTCCTCAAGGACGAAACCAGGAAAGAGGGATGTGAAATCAGAGTTATCCATCCATGAAGCATGCTCGGGTTCTTAATCCTGCCATTGTACCGAGACTTGGGGAATGGCTACTGACCCCTCGTGCCTAAAACGTCTTCCTACGATGGCCACGAGCAGGTGTAACAGTGTTGTGGTATCTTCGGCCAACTCTAGCGGGAGTTCTACTGAGGAAGAGAAAGTTTTGATCGCCTTCTTCAGTAACGAGACATGGAAGACCGGATGTATGCGACACTGAGCTGGTAGGTCCAACTTGTATGCTACCTGTCCAATGCGCTCTGCAACTCGGAATGGGCCAAAGAACCTCGGGGTCAGTTTGGGAGTGGAGCTTTTAAGCTGTGGCTGAAAGGATACATGGCACTTCAAGAACACCCATTCTCCCACCTGGAATTCCACCTGTCGCCTGTGCTTATTGGCATTCCTGCAATAAATGGATTGTGCATGAGCTAAGTTATCCTTTAGTTGCTGCAAAATGATGTCTCTATCCCTTAATGCTTGCCGCAGCTCCGGGTTTCTTATTTCCTTATCAACAAAGGGCTGCAAGCCCAGAGGATGTCGGCCATACACTATTTCAAATGGCGACATTTTAGAGGAGGTATGGTAGGCTGTGTTATAGTGGAATTCCGCCCAAGGAAGCCATACTTTCCACAGTGTTGGTTGATGGCTCACAAAGCAACATAAATATCCTTCCAGACAGCGATTCAAAACCTCCGTTTGTCCATCCGTTTCCGGATGGTATGCTGTGCTGTAATGTAGGAGGGTGCCCTGTAGTTTAAAGAGCTCAGTCCACAAATTACTCAAG
Organism: Laguncularia racemosa; assembly: GCA_037954665.1. Lineage (NCBI taxonomy): Eukaryota > Viridiplantae > Streptophyta > Magnoliopsida > Myrtales > Combretaceae > Laguncularia > Laguncularia racemosa. The sequence continues at coordinate 1,234,933 of JBBMOL010000162.1, forward strand.
AAGGTAGGATCACGGTCACTCACAATCGTCTTCGGGAAGCCATGTAGACGTACAATTTCTCTAATGAATACCTCAGCTATTCCCTTTGCCGTGTAAGGGTGCTTGACAGGAATGAAATGACCATACTTGAAGAGACGGTCAACCACCACCAAGATTACATTAAATCCTTTCGATTTTGGCAGCCCTTCCACGAAATCCATGGAGATATCTTCCCAAATGGCTGTGGATATTGGTAGTGGACATAACAACCCTGCCGGTGCCAATGCTTGATATTTTTGGCGCTGGCACACTGCACACGTTGCTACAAAATCCATTAGGTCCTTCTTGATTCCTATCCAGAATACATTTGCCGCTATCCTCCTATAAGTTTGAGGAACCCCGCGTACCCCCCAATGGGTGAAGAATGGAACTCATGTAGAAACACTAGGGGCCACTTAGACTTTGCCTGAACTACCAATCTTCCGTGGTGGTATAGCGTGTTCTGCTCCAGATGGAACCCCCTGCCTACTGACTCCCCTTTCTACAGCAATTGTATCTTCTCCGTTAGGATTTGATCAGCCTCTACTTCCCTTCTAATTGTGGACAGATCCGTCCAAACTGGCCCGGAGATTTGCATCAGATGAGTCTCATCAAACTTCCTTGAAAGGGCGTCAGCCACTCTATTCTCCTCTCCCCTGCGGTACTGCACCTCAAAATCATACCCCAGTAGTTTAGGTAGCCAATTCTGTTGATCAGGAGTCATGATCCTTTGCTGAAGCAAATGTTTAAGACTCTTCTAATCAGTTCGGACCACAAACTGCTTGCCCAACAAATAGGGTCGCCAATGTTGGATCGCAAGCACCAAAGCCATCAGGTCCTTCTCGTACGTGGATTTGGCTAAAGTGCGATCCACCAAGGCCTTGCTAAAGTAAGCAATCGGCCTATTGTTCTGTTGTAGCACCACGCCCAACCCCTTTCCTGATGCATCACATTCCACAATGAATGTGTTGGAGAAGTCTAGCATTGCTAGGACTGGAGCTATTACTAATGCCCTTTTTAACCCCTTGAATGCGATAGTGGCTTGCTCGGACCAGTTGAAACCGTTCTTCTTGAGTAAATCCGTAAGTGGTCTGACTATCTTGCTATAGTCCTTGATGAACTTGCGATAGTATCCAGATAGTCCAAGAAACCTGCGAAGTCCTCTAAGGGAGGATGGTTAGGGCCATTCTACTATGGATCGTATCTTGGCGGGGTCCATAGCCACTCCCTCCTTTGATATGATATGCCCCAAATACTCCACTTTAGCCTGTCCAAATGTGCACTTCTTCTTGTTAGCAAAAAATTGTTGTTGCCTTAGGACATAGAAAACTTGTTCCAAGTGCTGCACATGTGTGTCCCGGCTTTCACTATATACCAAAATGTCATCAAAGAATACCAAGACAAATTGCCTTAAATAAGGCCGAAAAATCTCGTTCATCATAGTCCGAAATGTGGCCGAGGCGTTGGTCAATCCGAATGGCATGACTAAGAACTCATAATGACCTTGATGAGTGTGGAAGGCCGTTTTATGAATGTCCTCAGCCATGCGTATTTGATGGTACCCGGATTGAAGATCAATCCTTAAGAATATGCTTGCCCCATACAACTCGTCCAACAACTTGTCAATCACAGGAATGGGATACTTATCTGCCACCGTCACCTCATTGAGAGCCCTATAATCTACACAAAATCTCCATGAGCCATCCTTCTTCTTTACTAATATGATCGGGCTAGAAAAAGAGCTGGTGCTTGAGCGGATGATCTCTGCCTCCAGCATGTCACGCACTAGCTTTTCTATCTCATTCTTCTGCATATACGCGTACCTATATGGCCTCACGGATATGGGACCCCTTTCTTCTATCAGGGAAATGTGGTGACTTATGGAGCGGATGGGAGGTAGGCCTTGTGGGAAGTCAAAGATGTCCCTATATTTTGATAACAAATCCTCCAAACTCGCCTCCGGAATGTTTTCCTCTCCTTGCGGTGCTGCTGCCATCACCCATAGTAATTTACATTCATCCACATCTCCTAACTTCTGTAATGATTTATAGGAGATTGGAAAACGGCACAGTGTTAGGTCTCCACATAACAGGTACTCCTCATTTCCTTGAGTAACTTTGATCGTCATTTTGGCCTAATCTACCTTTACTTCTCCCAATGTTTTCAACCATGCCACCCCCAAAATCAAATCTACCCCTTTTAACTCCATCACATAACAATCCACGCTCGTATGGTATGACCCTACTTAGAGCTGTAAGTTAGAACAGAACCCTTGAGACTCCACTAATCTTCTATCTCCCAGCGTTACTTTGAAGTAATGATCATCATATAGTGGCAACCCCTAACACATGGTCCATTCCAAGGATACAAAGTTGTGACTAACACCACTATCTACCAAAATTACAATAGGGGACGAATCCAACTTACCTTGCATTTTCATTGTACAAGGTTCGTTGAAACCTTGCATTGCCAACAATGACAATGATAGGGATGTTTGATCACCAACTGGCTGTCCTTTGTCCCATTCCTCATCTCCAGGGGTCTCTTCTTCCAAAACCAACAGCTGGAATGTTTTATTTGGACATCGATGACCTGGGTTAAAAGGCTGATCGCACTTGAAACACAGCCCCTTCGCCTTCTTGTATAAGAATTCCGCATGGGATAATTGCCGTTGTCCGGGGGGTCGTCTGATTCCTTCCTTGACGACTCCTTGCCCTGCAATTGATGCAACCCCACCTCCCATGGGATTGTCATGCCTTCTCGGTGGTATAGCTCCATCTCTAGAGGCCATTCACGCCTCATCATTCATTGTCAACTTGGTAACTCGTGGTGACGCTAGAGGGGAGGTGAGTCTTGCACTGCTATTGTTCCCTCGATGGAGGTATTGAGATTGTGGTGCTGATGGTCGAAGGTCAGTCCGACCTCTGTTTCCCTGATCCAGAGTGAGGAAGATGCCACAGTCGAACTCTATTTCGATCTTAACGGCTAGATCCATGGCGCGTTCCAGAGTCACTGGGGCAAAAGTATCCACCCGCGTCTGGATTGGGTCACGCAAGCCTCCCAGGAAATACCCCAGTAATTGCATTTCCGGCATCGATGGAGCGTGGGAAATGAGGGACTCAAAATCTTCAATATACTATTGAACCGTACTACCTTGCCTTAACTGCGACAAACTCTTGAAAAGGTTTGACGCAAGCCAACACCCATACCGCTTCATGATCTCCTCCTTCAGGCGTAGCCAAGTCAAATCAACCTCCCTTTGTTGCAACATTCGGAACCAATGGTTGCATCGTCCTCTCATGCACATGGCAGACAGCACTACCTTCCTATCCTCCCTCGTCTACTGCACGGCGAAGTACTGCTCAGCCATCAATATCCAATTGGAAGGATCATCTCCATCAAACGTAGGGAGTATTAAACGTGAGGCGTTGGTACGAAATTCACCTCCATTCTTAACTCACTTCCGATGGGCAACCCTGAGCCGACGGCTGTGGTGTGTGAATCCTCCACGTGTTTGCCCCAGTCCTTGGTCATGGTCGAGCTACTACCAGATTGGCCACCCGCCTCCTTCTGGAGCCATAAGTCTTCTAACAGCTTCTAGATGTGATCCATCTTGCCCTGTATGGTGGTCAGCTCTCCCCCCATGTGCTTTTGTTCTTCTTCTGTTGCTCCCAGCTGCTGTTGTACATTCATGACCTCCATGTGTATTCCTTCGACGTTCCGTTCCAACAGTTCCACGCGATTATCCATCTGTGTCATGCCTCAACGAAGGATGTCGTGATTCCCGAGGTATGTTCCAATGCTCCGGCGGTGTGGGGTGGGTTTCCCGACAACAAAACCAATAATTGTTACGTATCTAACAATAGGAAGAGTAGATGTAATGATTTGTACTAAGTCTCCGGTAATGGATTAGGAATCTTACGAGTAGTATGGATAAAAAAAAAAAAGAGATTACAACCCTCACCAGTAGCCGCACGGCTGATTCTGCCAGACTACCCTCTCCTCTAACCAACTTGATATTGTTTCCCCCCCCATTTTCCTTCCACGTCAGCCACAAATACCTTCCTCCTATCCTTAACGTGTCCCATGCTCCAGCTCAGCTGCCAATTCCATCTCAGCCCCTCCTCTACTAAATATTCCATAACTGGCCCAATCCTAATTATTCTTTTCCCCTGGCACCCCTCGATTTTCCTTCTTCTTTCTCCTCTGGTAAACCTTAGTTGGTAGGGCCATATCACTCCTTATCATACTCTTTTCCGGAATAAATCTCTGTTTCCTATTGAACCCAAAATATTTGGTTGTAAATGTTTTGTTCGAGATGTGCGTCCTCAAGTTACAAAACTTGATCCTAAGTCATTGAAATGTGTTTTTCTTGGGTATTCTCATGTTCAAAAGGAATACAGATGCTATTGTCCTAGCGTTAATAGGTATCAAGTATTGATTGATGTTACTTTTCGTGAAAAAATCCCTTTCTCTCCATCCTTCAATCATATAGGCCAGGGGGAGGCTGATGATCTATTAATCTATATAGTTACATCTACCACTTCTACCCCTAAACCACCTCTTCAGGTCTACTCTTGCAGGCAGCGTGATCCTAAGCCAACTTCTGATGCATGTCTTGAGCCAGCCTCCTTGTCATTAGATTCAATCTCCAGAGACGATCTTCCCATTACCCTTTGTAAAGGTAAACGGCAATGTACTTACCCTGTTTCTTCGTTTGTGTCTTATGACCATCTATCAGCCTCCTCTTGTTCTTTTATTACATCTCTTGATTCTATCACCCTTCCTAAAATCATTCATGAAGCATTATCACATCCAAGATGGCGTAGTGCAATGGTAGAGGAGATGAATGCCCTTGATCAAAATGATACTTGGGATTTGGTACATCTACCTATAAGGAAAAAGGCCATTGGCTGTAAATGGGTTTTTACTATTAAAGTAAATCCTGATGGATCTATTGCTTGCTTAAAAGCTTGTCTTGTTGCTAAAGGATATGCTCAAACTTATGGAATAGATTATTCTGACTCTTTTTCTCCTATTGCTAAGTTAACATCTGTCATGTTATTTATATCCATGGCTGCAGTCTATGATTAGCCTCTACATCAGTTAGATATCAAGAATGCTTTTCTGCACGAGGATCTTCAAGAAGAAGTTTATATGGAGCAACCTTTAGGGTTTGTTGCTTAAGGGGAGTTAGGAAAGGTTTGTCATCTTCGTAAGTCCTTGTATGGTTTGAAGCAAAGCCCCTATGCCTAGTTTAGAAAATTTAGCCAAGCAATTGAAAAATTTGAAATGCAGAAAAGCAAATCTGATCATTCTGTTTTCTACAGAAGATCTACGACTGGTATTATTCTGTTAATCGTATATGTGGATGATATTGTTATTACTGGCAATGATACTACAGGTATTTCGACTCTCAAATCCTTTCTTCAAAGTCAATTTCAAACAAAGGATTTAGGAATGTTGAAATTTTTCTTAGGTGTTGAGGTAGTGAGAAGTAAGAAATGAATTTTTCTATCTCAATGAAAATATGTACTTGACTTATTGTCTGAAACAGGAAAATTGGGTGCTAAACCATGTAGTACACCAATGGTTCCTAACTTGCAACTGACAAAAGAAGGAGAGTTGTTTGAGGATCCTGAAAAATACAAACGGATGGTTGGTAAATTGAATTATCTTACAGTAACTCAGTCGAATATTGCATATTCGGTCAATGTTGTGAGTCGGTACATGTCTTCTCCAACAGTTGATCATTGGGCTGCTGTAAAGCAAATCTTGTGCTATTTAAAGGGAGCACCTGGACGTGGTATTCTATATAAGAATCATGGTCACACTAGTATTGAGTATTTCACATATGCTGACTGAGCAGGATGTAAAGAAGATCGGAGATCTACTTCAGGGTATTGTGTTTTTGTGGGTGGAAATTCGGTTTCATGGAAAAGTAATAAGCAGAATATTGTATCTCGATCTAGTGCAGAATCAGAATATAGAGCTATGGCACAATCAGTGTGTGAAGTAATGTGGATATATCAACTCTTAAATGAAGTAGGGTTCAACATCTCACTTCTTGCAAAACTATGGTGTGATAACTAGGCCGCTCTTCATATTGCCTCAAATCCCGTGTTCCATGAACGAACTAAGCACATCGAGATTGATTGTTATTTTGTTCGGGAGAAAATTCAGCAAGGGTTAATTTCTATAGGGTTTGTGAAGACTGGAGAACAATTACGAGATCTTCTTACAAAAGCTCTAAATGGGACTCGGGTTAACTATCTGTGTAACAAGCTAGGCATGATTAATATCTATGCTCCAGCTTGAGGGGGAGTGTTATAAGCTGTAAATTAGTAAATTAGGGTATTATTATTATTATTATTATTAGATATAAAATAGAGATTTACTTTCCTTTTTTAGTTTAGTAAAACGTATATATATGTGTAACTTAAGACTCAATGAAAGACATAATTTTTCCTCTTCCTTAAAATTACAGATGTTAATAGAGAATTTCGGGGTAGATATGGATTATGCAATGAGTGTGCAGATGTGTGTGGGAAATTGCGTAGCTTTGAGAGTCTTCAAGATGAACTCCCAACTTATAGTGTCATAAGCTTTCTACAAATCCACCTTTAAGGTATATTGTGGTGCTCCTCTTTGTGTATGGTAACTAGCTAACAATTCTTGGGCTATAAATATGCAGTCAGTGATTTTCCGCCCAGGGACGAAGGCTGCTTGCTCTCTTCCAATCAACGAAGGTAGGACCTTCTTGATTCGTGCTACAATGACTTTTGATATGGCCTTGTAAAGGACGTTGCAACACACTATAAGATGAAATTGTCCTAGGGTGGAGGGATTGGCCACCTTCGAAACTAAGGAGATAATGTTAGCATTTGCCTCCTTCAGCAAGTGCCTTGATGTTAGAAAATTCTAAGGCCGTTACTATCATGTCATTCCCAACAATGTCCCACGCTTCCTTAAAGAATTTGGTAGAGTAGCCATCTAGACCCAGTGCTTTCCCATTGGCTTGCGAGAGGAAACCCCATTTGATCTCTTCCATGGTAAAGGGTGCATTTAGTTCCTCCTTTTGTTGTTCACTTAGTTTCTAGGTCACCAAATTGCTAATTTCCTTAGGATGGGGCAGCCGATTATGGCTATCATAGAGCTGTTTGAAGTAGGAAATTGCTAACTCTTTTACTTCCTCCGCTCCTATTGCCTTACTTCCATCATCCTTTGACAATTGGTGTAGGGAGCTTCTGTAGCAAATAATTCTTAATAAAACTTCTCTCTTATTATTTCAAGGAATAGATACACATATATATATAAAAGAAATCTTTTTAACTATATCTTTCTATTCCTAATATATGCACTATATATATGATACACAATATTGCTATCTATATATATATACACAGAATATTACATTGAAATCCCTAGGATATTAATTCCTAATATAGAAGAGAATCTGGTTTGATTTCCTACACTCCCCCTCAAACCAGATGATATATGTTCATTAAACCAAGCTTGGAACTTAGTTCAATAAAGTTGGGTCGAAATAGAGCCTTTGTCAAGATGTCTGCCACCTGTTGTCTAGAGGGAACATAATTAAGAGAAATCTCTTTTCCTTCTATTTTCTCATTGATGAAGTGCCTATCTATTTCGACATACTTTGTTCTGTCATGATGAACTGGGTTCTTGGCAATTGCAATAGCTGACTGATTATCACACATCACTTGAATAGGATCATCCATACCAATTTTGAGTTCATTCAAAAGGCGTTTTAACCAAATCCCTTCACATATGCCTTGAGCTAATGCTCGAAACTCAGCCTCAGCACTGCTACGAGCTACTACTTGTTGCTTCTTGCTTCGCCATGTTACCAGGTTTCCCCAAACAAATGAGCAATATCCTGATGTAGATCTTCTATCAACAGGGGATCCAGCCCAATCTGCATTAGTGTAGATAACAAGTGACCAATCATGTGTCTTTTCAAACATTAACCCCTTTCCAGGATCCTTTTTGAGATACTTGAGGATTCTATTTACTGCCTCCATGTGATCTGTAGATGGATTGCTTAGGTACTGACTCACAATACTGACTGCAAAGCTTATATCTGGACGTGTGTGGGTAAGATATATCAACTTTCCTACTAACCGTTGATAACGCCCCTTGTCTGCTGCTAATTCTCCAGTTCGAGGCATTAATTTTGTATTGGGATCCATAGGTGTTTCAACAGGCTTGCATCCACTCATTCCTGTTTCAGTCAGAAGATCCAGAACATATTTACGTTGAGAGACTGAAATTCCTTTGCTAGTTCTGCCTACTTCCATTCCCAGAAAGTATCTTAAATGTCCTAAGTCTTTGATTTCGAATTCCTTGGACAATAAGATCTTGAGTCTTCTCATCTCTCCTTCATGATTCCTAGTAAGGACTATATCATCAACATATACAATCAATATTGTAATTCTCCCATCTATGAAATGTTTGATGAATAGTGTGTGATCTGCTTGAGATTGAGAGTACCCGCATTGTTTAAGTACTCGTGTGAACCTATCAAACCAAGCTCGAGGTGATTGTTTCAGTCTATATAGTGCCTTTTGCAGCTTGCACACTTTTCCTCTTGTTTTCTCGGTTTCAAAACCAGTAGGTATGTCCATATAGACTTCCTCAATTAAGTCTCCATTGAGGAACGCATTTTTCACATCAAGCTGGAACAGTGGCCAATCCTGATTTGCAGCAACAGATAATAGCACACGTATTGTATTGAGCTTAGCCACAGGAGCAAAAGTTTCTTGATAATCAATTCCATATGACTGTGTGAATCCTCTAGCTACTAACCGTGCTTTGTACCTATCAATGCCTCCATCAGCCTTTTGTTTGATTGAAAATATCCATTTGCATCCTACAGTCTTCTTCCCTGGTGGTAATGATGTTAGAACCCATGTGCCATTCTTCTCAAGTGCATTCAACTCCTCTAGTGTTGCTTTCCTCCATTCAGGGACCTTTAGAGCTTCATATATTGAACTGGGAATCTCAACTTTGTCCAGAGAGGTTACAAATGCTCGGAATTTCTGTGATAGATTTGAGTAGGAGATGTAGTTGCATAGCGGGTGCTGCGTGCATGATCGGACTCCTTTCCTATGAGCAATCAGCAAATCTAAATTTGGATCATGATTTATTACCTTTTCCTTTGCTGATTGGGAACAAGATCCTTCCTCAGTTGGCATTGTTTCAGAATTGTCACTCGAGGAGATCTCTTGGGTCTGTTGTTCATTCTGCAATGGTCTTTTCCTTCTTGTGTAAACATTGATTTCTTCGATAGGAAGAAGGAGATGTTTAGGGTAGTTCATCAGTGATGAACTCCTTGGACTTGTGTCTGGACATATAACAGAATTGGGAGGAGGACCAGATGGACTTGTTTCAATAAAAGTAGTCCAATCCCAATTCTGGAATTCATGAGTACGAGTACTAGAGTCATGCTCCCCCTGAATTACAGAAGTGGGAAAAAATGGGTTTTCTTCAAAGAAGGTGACATTCATAGTATGATAGAATTTACTTGTGAGAGGAGAGAAACATTTGTACCCTTTCTGATTTGGTGAGTATCCTATGAACATACATTTAAGTGCACGCGCATCGAGCTTTCCATGATTAATGTGAACAAATGCAGTGCACCCAAAGATTTTGAGTGGGACTTGGGATACTAACCGTGAAGTTGGGTAAAACTTGTCGAGCATTTGTAATGGTGATTGAAATTTCAAAACACGTGAGGGCATCCTATTAATGAGATATGTAGCTGTGAGTACAGCTTCACCCCAAAATTTTTTAGGAACATTGGTTTGAAAAAGCAAGGAGCGAGCAACTTCAAGGATATGGCGATTTTTCCTTTCGGCCACACCATTTTGTTGAGGTGTATCAACACATGAACTTTGTTGAACAATACCATGTGATTTGAGGTAAAGACTAAGATTTGAGTTAAAGAAGTCTCTAGCATTATCAGTTTTGAAGATTTGGATGTCACTCTTGAATTGGTTTCTAACCATAGCATGAAAGTGTTTGATAATATGATTGGTCTCGGATTTTTCTTTCATGAGGTATGTCCAATACAATCGTGTATGATCATCAACTAACAATAGAAACCATCGAGTACCAGTAATATTGGGAATACGAGTTGGTCCCCAAATATCACCATGTATGAGGGAAAAAGGATGACTTGGTTTGTAGGGTAGTGGATAGTATGTGCTCCGAGTGTGTTTTGCAAATTGACATATTTCACAATGAAAGAAATTTGGATTTTTATTGATAAATAGAGATGGATACAATCGTTTCATATATAAGAAATTTGGATGTCCTAATCGAGAATGCCACATCATGATTGTTCTATCCTTATTTGAATGATCAACATAACAAGAACTAATTTTATTGCTAGAGATGCTGTATGAGGATGAGATGTTTACATCAAGAATGTAGAGACCTTTGCGAAGCTCAGCATTGCCAATCATCCTCCCCGAGCTCAAGTCCTGAAATACACAACAGTTGGCAAAGAACTTAGTTTCACATCTCAGATCACTATTTAGTTTGCTAACCGAGATTAGATTGCAATCTAGGTCAGGTATCAACAACACAGAATAGAGAATTAGAGAACTTGAAAGGCAGATTGTTCCTATCCCTTCAACTTGTGTGCGAGTACCATTGGCTATCCTTACAGTTTGTAGTTCTTTACAAGGTGAGTAAGATGTGAAAAGAGATCTGTCACCTGTCATGTGATTTGATGCTCCGGAGTCTACTATCCATGATGACGATGGGTTCTGAGCAACATGTAGTGCGTGATTACCTGATCCATGTTCCCCATCATGAGGAGATGTTGATTTAGATGAATTCTGGATCAGCTGTTGGAGTAATTCCAATTGATCCTTGGTGAAAGGAGCTTGATTGACAGTTGGCGAAGTCTCTACGAAAGCAGTATTCCCCTTTGCCTCACGGTCTCTGCTAGATTTCCAATCAAGTGGCTTTCCATGCAGTTTCCAGCACGTTTCCTTGAGGTGGCCTGGCTTTTTGCAATGATCACACCAGGGACGTCCTCGACCTGTCCGATTGTTACCTGCATTCTGATGCATTCTCCTATCATCTGCAGCAACATTGGATAGGTGCAACCGGTCTTTTACTACAGCAAGAGCTGAGCTTTCTGTTGACACTAGGTTTTCTGAGTTTCCCAGCATCACTCTCTTGCGACTCTCTTCCCTCCGGACTTCAGAAAACACCTCTCGTAAGCTAGGCAGCGGCTTTGTTCCAAGGATTCTGCCCCAGACTTCATCTAAGGATTTATTTAAGCCCATCAAGAACTTAAATATCCGCTTGGTTTCAATGATTTTCTTGAAATAAGTACAATCCAAGGGGCAATTCCATTCATGGGATTCAAACATATCTAGTTGTTGCCAAAGTCGAGTGAGAGATGTGAAGTACACGGTGATTGATTTTTCTCCTTGTCTTAATTCTTGAAGTGTACTTTCCACATGGAATAGCTCAATTGTGTTTTCGTGATTTGAGAATGTATCACGAGCAGCATCCCAAATTTCTTTTGCCGTGGAGTATAGCAAGAAGTTCTCTCCAATCTCGGTTGTCATGGATCCAATTAGCCAAGACATAACAAGATTGTTTTCTGCCCTCCATGATTTGAATTTTGGATCACGTGGATTGGGTTGAGTAATGACACCGGTGAGATAGTCATCTTTGTTGCTTCCGCTAACAAACAACATTGTTGCTTGTGACCATTGGAGATAGTTATGGCCATTGAGTTTATGACTGATGACCGGTTGGATGAAACTGTTTTCAATGGGTGTTGGCGTTATTCCAGGGAGTGAATTTGTTGTTGAAGAACCCCCAGAAGATCCATCAGATTCTGCCATACTAGAGGTCTGTGAGGGCTGTGAGATCTACCCGGAAGAGAGGGAGAGACAGCGAGAGAGAGAGACGGCACGGAAAGAGAACAAAAAAACAGAACAGAAGAGGAGAAGAGAAGCAGTATTTGCAGGATTTTCTATTTCCGTAGCTCTGATACCATGTAGCAAATAATTCTTAATAAAACTTCTCTCTTATTATTTCAAGGAATAGATACGCATATATATACAAAAGAAATCTTCTTAACTATATCTTTCTATTCCTAATATATGCACTATATATATGATACACAATATTGCTATCTATATATATATACACAGAATATTACATTGAAATCCCTAGGATATTAATTCCTAATATAGAAGAGAATCTGGTTTGATTTCCTACAGCTTCTATTGTGGAGATTCTTCATGGCTTTGTGAAAGAATGAGGTATTTTTGTCTCTTAGCTTCAGCTATTTCACTCTTGACTTCTGCTTGAAGATACTCTCCTATGCACCTTTGAATAAGTAGTACTCCTTAAAAGCCCTCCTTTCCTCCTCTAATCGTGACGTATCTCCGCTGGTATTTATGGATGTTTGTAGCTGTAACAACTTATTCTTTGCTTCTTGAACCCAACTAGAAATCTGGGAATATTCATTTCAATTCAGGCTTCTTAGGCCCGCTTTAAGCGATTTAAGCTTCCTAACAACTTGGAACATTTTTTAACCTTCCACTTCACACCTCCAGGTGTAGGCCACTATGTCTTTGAAGCTTTTATGTTCGGTCCAGCAATTGAAAAACTTAAATGGTGTTTTCTTCCCTACTGAATTGAAGTCCATACATGTGATGGCAAGGTAGTGATCCGAGAGCAAGGGGGGAACGAATTTTGTTGTGGTCCTAGGGAAGATATTCAACCAATAGTGGTTGATTAGAATCCTATCTAATTTCCTTAGAATTGGATTCCATTCCTACCTATTGGTCTAGGTGAATAGGTCTCTCAAATATCTTAGATTTTCCAGTTCGGCTGCCATGAGGCATTCTTGAAACTCCACCATAGTTGGGGTTAAATTTGCTCTTACTCCAACCTTTTCCAAAGGGGCCTTGGTTATGTTGAAATCACCTAAAACCAAATAGGGTTTCTTAGTTAGGTCTTTGGTAAGAGTCTCAATATTGGCCCAAAGGGATCTTCTTTCCATGTCGTCGTTTGAACCATAAACAAATGTAACACAGAAGGTGCAATTTGTTCTTCAGTAGGTGGCCCCACATTGTGTGAATTGCTTGTGTTCCACCTCAACTCGAACATCCCACTCACTTGGATACCAAGCTAGCCACATTCGTTTTCTAGCTTTTGAATTGATGTGCACTTACCAACGCGGCCCCAAGGTATTTTGTATACCTACTTCATTTGAAGGATTAACCTTCGTTTTGAGGATATGTAACAACCCAATTTGTTGTTCTTCACAAACTCTCCTAACCTCCATCACCTTGATGGGGTCATTAAACCCCCTAATATTCCATAATGCAATATTCATGGTAATTATTCAGTGGATTCCTTTACTCCTAGGTGAAGGTTCTACGCCTTTTACGTTGCTTCTTCTTTCTACGACTAGAGGAGCTTGAGCTGGAGCTCTTATTGCTTTTTATTTTGCTCCCCGAATCTGGATTCATCCATACTAGAAGCTTGTTCAGTGGAATATTTTCATACTCCTCTACCTCATCCTCCTTGTCACTACTAGGCTGAGCTAGCTAATCAACATTTGCTTGCGCGTCCACCATCAGAGGTATGGTTTCAGGCACGCATGATGTAGTGGAAGGGGTTTGCTAGCTCATTTGTAGTACCTGGGTAGGGCTTAGATCTTCACCAATCTGTTCCTCACTCTCTCCCACTTCCCTGTTGGCTCCTACCTCCTGCTCACCCTCAATCTCCATTTCAACAAGCAAGAGCTCACCTTCTTCCGCACCTTCATTTTCCTGTATGGCTTGGGCTTTGGTGTCCTCGCTAGCCTTCACTTCCTCTAGATTACGAGGAGAACCCGGGATGTTTGAACTGCCAGCTTCATGTGTCTTAGCATTCTTCATTCCCTTACGACCTGGTTTTGCCTGTACCCACTGGTCCTTCTTCTCCTTTGCCTTAGAGCTCACCATTTCCTCTTTAGTACTAGCCTTCTGGCCTTCATTGCAAACATGGCCAAACACCTTCAACCAGCCACATCTAGGGGGCAGCCATTGGTATTATGAACAATGGCGAGAGTCTCATCAAGTTTCTCCACTTCCACTTGGTTTATCAACTCGTCTCGCGCATTAATCTCCACAAGGACCCTGGCTTGATTTGCTCGTTTCCTGGTGGCCATGAGAGTGTCAGCCTTGATTAGAGAGCCCACGCCACTAACTATGTGGCGAACTCCCTTAGTGGTCATATATTCACATGGGATACAGTTGAACATTGCCCATACCAATACATGGGTGCGCTCGGGTCTGTCCAACGACATCCCTTTTCTCCATTTTTGGAGTATCAACAACCAATCTGCTCTTATTTCAAACCGGAAATAAAAAAAACCCCTCCTTGCTAATTAGTGCGTCCAGGATGCCTTGCTCTTTCCATAGTCTAAATGCTATCATTTGAACTAAAGAGAAGGGCATTTTCCTACCAAGGAAGTAGCCAACCAAAGTTGATGTCCAGGGGGTTGCTCCTTCATCTTCAACAGCTTGCAGGATCCTGACTCTTGGGATATTGCCCTTCTTGATTGGAGGAACAAAATGGAGGTTAAAATCCGGTTCAGCAGCGGGAACCTTGGGTGTGCACACGTTGGCATACGACTTAGGTCTGGCTGGGTTTTCGTTGGGGTTGTTTCCTGTGAATGGTGGTTTTCCAAGGTGGTTTCTGCCTTCAATGTTTTCCACGGGTGAGGCATGTATCTAGGAACTTCTAGTTCCATCTTAACAACTAGTATTTCTAGGACAGTTCCTTCTGTAGGATTTCAAAAGCCAGCAGCACTGCAGGTCCCAGTGTTTTTCCATAAACAGATACTAGACATGCTCTTTGGAGCTAGAATTGCCTGTACAAATTAACTACCATGTCTACAGGTTTATGTTGAAAGTTCTTTTTAGATGTTCTCAGTATGTGTTCTTTTTTCCTTAGGTTCATCGACAATAAAAAGGGGTTTGTACTTGGCAATGATGGTGTGCTACTTCGGTATCTGGGTTAGAGCTGTTGCTTCTCCAGGTAAGCTTTGATGCTTCAGTTAAAACTTCTTTCTCTTTGCACTTTGATTCATATCTTGTTATTTTCTCCCCCTAACACCCACTCATTCAACAAAATATGATAAAGGAGAGACAACTCATCAATTCAACTGATACTTGAAGCTGTTAACATACTATTACGGTAACTATATAGAGTTCACATCTATCTGGGCTGAACAGGCGTGTCAAGTTTCTACTTCCATTCTTTTCTCTTTTCCAGTTTCAGGGTAATATTGTTTCCCAGAAAATAATTTTCCAGGCCATGTTTATTTGAAGCATCAGGAGAAATGGAAAATGTATTAGTCAATTCATTAGGTATTCAATCATTTTTAGTCTTTAATGGAAAAAGAGACTGACATTAATTGAGGCAAATGATTTATATAGAAAATTTGAATTGTTTTCTTGTATATTTTGCGATAGTTTTAATGTAAACATTAGCCATTTTTGCTACCTTCTTCTACCACCTTCAACCACTAATCACCACTGTCCTCTAGCACCAACATAATATTCAACCATTACAAACGTTGTATACCAAGCATTGAGTTTTATATCTTCCTGGAAAATTCTGTGTCTTAGGTAAATGCCAAATGCCAATAATAAATTACCAGTCATCAATAAAATTTTCAATCTATAAGTGACACGAAGAAAATCCATGCCTCTTGTATTTGATTTTAAATTTACTATGCCATTTAACTTTGAGAATATCTTCTGTTTTTTTTTTTTTTTTGGGCAGGTCCTCTTGTGCTGTGCAATTTTGTAATATGAAGCCTAGAGATTATTCCGGATGCCAAATGGATTTAGGAGAAGATCAAGTTGATGAGATAGAAAACTCAAAGTCAACATGTCATCAATTACTTAACATTTTTCTTGAGAAGTCTCCTATGATTCCAAATCTTATATCCTAAGAATATTTATGCCTTTCTCAATTATTGATGTCTGTAATTAGTTTGTTTGAAACATGGCATATTGTTCAAAACATCATCACGAGTTTATAATTACACACCCCATATAGCTTCTTCTAGCTTCTGAAATTCTTTTGTTGACTTTGGCCCTAGGGATGAGGGATCTTTTTGTATACGAAAAGCCATGTCTGTTTTTCTAGTATTCTTAAAAGCTTCAACGTTACATTTGGTTTGCTGGAATGAAATAAGATTGAAATGAAATTACAATTCCTTTAGAATTATTTTGTTTAATAATAGAGATATTTTTAAAATAAAAAATATATTCTGCAAGGAATAGGTATTCCTATAATAAAGGGAATGAATGGGAACTCTTTATCTATACTACATTACGTAGAATAGGTTTTTCTTATAATATGATTTTTTACAAACCAAATAAAGAAATAGCTATTTTACAGTAATAAAGCTAAAATGATAATTTAATTTTAGTAAACCAAATATAGTACAAGAATTAGGAAATAATCATAGGTTTTGAGATGAAGTTGTCTACCTCCTAATGGTGATATTGTAAAATGCACTTTTACTTGAATATGTAGACATGGCAAACCAAAAGTGCTATATAGAGAGAGTTTTATCAAAAATTGTAAATAGTCCCTTATAAATATATACAAAACACACTAATACACCTCGTTAATCTCTTGATGCAAGTGTCAGCATGGATTGAAACATTGGTCAAAGAATGGGTAAATATGATATTTAATATTTAAACTTTATTTATTTTTATAATTAACTATTTAAAATTTAAAAGTGTCAATTTATTACCTATAGATTTTTTAAGGTCATTCACATTACCTAGATTAAGTAATTAATTGAAAAAATAAACAAAGTTTATATATGTAATTGTAAAAATAGGTAAAGTTTATATGATAAATTAATATTTTAAAATTTTAGGTAATTAATTACAAATATAAACAAATTTTAAGTACCAAAATGACATTTACCCTCAAAGAATCTTGCTTTAGGCAAGTTCCTAATGACTATTTCTCTGCTGTAATCACAAGTAGAGACATATTGAACCACAAACTTCCTATCCTTTTCACAATAAAATGACACTTAATATCAACATGTTTCATGTGATCATGTTAAATGAGGTTTCCAAACTAATAGATGATACTAAGTTTGTCACAACAAAGGGTGATGGCCACTAATTAATGACCCTTAGTTCACGAGCTATGATAAATCCAAGTGAACTCCACTATTACATAATCAGGGCTCTATATTCAACTTTTATAAAGCTTCAATAAGATGTTTCATGGTGCATCAAGAGATGATCTTGTGCCCAATAAAGATGGTATAACTTGTAGTAGGTTGTAGAGTTTTCAAACAATAACTCAATATGCATCATTAAAAGTAGTTAAGGTGGTACCACAAGTATGTATAATTAGAAAGCCTTGTGAGAGAGTGCCACAAAGATATTGAAGAATTCACTTGACTACTTGGATATGGTTAATATTTAGAAGTTATTATTTATTTAGTCTCATGACAATGGAGTACTATAGTGCACCAACAGGTTGTTTGGTTAGGTAGCAAGTGAAAGTCATAAGCATCACCATGCTAATTTCAAAAGATAATGGGGTTTTAACTGGTTTGATGAGATGCGTGTATTGTCTTTTGAGGAGGACATCATGGGTAGATTAAAGATTTGCACAGGAATACAACTACATAAATGCTCTAAAAGAAGTGTAGGTGGCTAAAGGTCTTTCATAACAAATTAACAAAAGGGGGGAGATTGAGAGAGATGGAATGAGGAATGAGTGTAAGATTATTACCAATTAGAATGATATAATTAGCGTAGAGGAGGAGAACAAGAATGTTGTGGGCTTAAGAGTGAATAATTTTGAATGTTTTAGGCTTTCAACTTTGCTTTATTCAAAAAAAAAAAAAAGAACC
Organism: Laguncularia racemosa; assembly: GCA_037954665.1. NCBI lineage: Eukaryota > Viridiplantae > Streptophyta > Magnoliopsida > Myrtales > Combretaceae > Laguncularia > Laguncularia racemosa. The sequence continues at coordinate 1,252,907 of JBBMOL010000162.1, forward strand.
AAAATGAGGGAACCGAGCATAAAGGGACCCATTTCAAACTACAGAGAGACATTTACAACTAATAGAAATGATTGCGAGGGAAGTGACAAGGATAAACAAACCGAAGTGACCATTCTATAAAGACTTTTTCAGCGAGGTGACCATAAAGGAAAGTGTTTTTTATATCGATTGACAAATGTCTCAATAGGAAGAGACAACATGAGAGAGAATAAAGTGAATAGTAGTGGGCTTCGTAATCAGACTAAACATTTCAATAAAGTTACTGTCTTCCCTCCAACTAAAGGTTAAGCATCAAGTCAAGCTTTATAGCAATTGACTTGTCCATTAAAATTGTACTTGATATGATACTTCTATGTACTACTGACAACATTTTAGTGTGGGTAAGGGGGTGGATGACCCGGGTTTATTTTTTTATTTTTTAAGGAGAGAATCAAATTCTTCTCCCACGGCAGCTACACAAGTGAGATCACAAAGTGTCATTGTAATATTAGGGCTCACAAGAGGTTTGAGAGTAAAGGTTAAGAATAGATCTAGGTGAAAAGATGTCTGATTTGAAACAAGTGAGAATTAGGTGATTGAGTTTAAACAAAAAGAGATAAGAAGAAGATGGTGAAGGTATGGTTAGGGGTGTAAATGAAACAAACCTAATCACAAGTTACTCAACTTTAACTCGTCGTTGGCTCAAGCTCAAGCTACTTATGTTGTTTATCTACTCAAGCTCGAATTTTATAATGCTTGGATCAATTAACTCACAAGCCTAATCTAACTTGAGTCGAGTTAAAATGTTGGTTAAGTTTAAGCCGAATTTAGATATCAATATTATTTTGATTAAATTATATGTATGTATGTATGTATATATGTATGTATGTATTCTTTTTTAGATTATTGAATCGAAACAAGCTAATTGGGTCAAAGTCAAGCCCAAAATTATAAGCTTGATCGAGATGGAACTTGAGCTCGAGCTCAAGTTTTGAAATTTCGAGTCAAGCTTTGCATATAATGTCTCAATTGAATTTGTTTACAACTCTAAGGGAATGTTTATTTATGGGTAATGGAGAGGGAATATAAAAGTTATTTCTATAATATTTTTTATTACCTTGTTTACTTATAATAGGTTCAGGAATTTTTGTTCTAGATGATTTTGCTATTTCTTCTCTATTGAGAATAATTATTACCTTTTATAGGATGATATTTATTATTTGCTAAATAGAAAGTTTAAATAATGGACAATCACACCTTCAACAAATAACTATTAGTTATATTTCACGATGATCAAATGGTACATATTGATATTTTTAGTTATATTTATAATTTAATATTGCGATTAATGTAGTGAGATAAATATTGAAATAAATATCTCATTTAATACTAGAATATAAATTTTTAGTCTATTATCAGCAACAATTATTCCTAATGAATTACTTATTTATTCCATTTTAAAAAGTAAATAAGTAAAAGAGTGTGGGTAAGTTGGGAGCAAATAGGGGCATAAAGAGCTAGCATGCAGAAAGGGCTCGGGTGACAAAAGGAGTAGCAAATGCTTGGTCATATCCACGTTGGGTACATTGAACTTGTAAAAGCAATAGAAGGGTTAAGTGGTTAGGTTTTTCAATTTTTTAAAAGGAAAGCTGTAGAAGTATGTAGGAGCTAGAAGAGTGAATTCATGCATGGTGCATATTACCATTGATTGGAGGACTAGAGCCACAATTATAGGTGGTAAGCCTCCAATAATGCTAATGTTGGGATGAGCGCAAGCATAAGATGATGAAGAAACCATGTCCCCCTCTCTTCCTGTCGACCATAACCACAGCTCTACTCTTAACCCTAATAAGCAGAGGATGTAGTCTGGCTGGGTTTTAAGTGCAATAGGAGTGGAACGTTTGAGCTACTATTTTTGTGCTGATGAGTTTGACATAGACTTGCTCAAATATGAGAGGAGAGGGTAAGTGGTTGTATATGTTGAGCATAGTATCTGAAGAATCATAATCACATGATAGACTTTAAAAAATATCTATAGGTGATGAGGTTAGATTTATCAAATATGGAAACAAGCTAATTAGTAATGAATTTTATTTTCATATTTTAAATTGTATTCAGATTTCATTTTTAATTTACTTGATTATCTTATCGTATTATTGTCCTTTTAGTATATGTATATTCTCTATGAATAGAATTCATAACTGCATTATAAAATTTTGTACGATACCAATAAATTGTAATTTTTATCTGTAGCTATAACTCCAAACAAATATTGTAATTTAACTTATCAATTGAAACTACATATAATAATATATTTTTAAATACCAAATAGTGTAATTCTTTCCTAGAAAAGGTATCCTACGTTTATCTACGTTATACTCAAAAGAAAACATTTTTATAAATAAAAAAGTAATTAAAAATTAAATTAAGATAAATCAATTTCCAAATCTCCAAACAAGTGGAAAAATAAATGGTGGGTGGATCTCTAAAATGTAAAGCCTAATCTTGCCGACACCTAAACGTTGAAGCAGAATAATGTAGTCAAGAAAAGCGACTTCTCAAACATTTCCACACACACACACACATATATATTGCCAGTTGTGAGCATCAAAACCAGCCTCAAATCCCTACTGGCGGTGGATATAACAGATAGATAATGATACCAAACTAATCGACTTTTATCCTTTATACCAGCCAAGCCTCGACAAATCATCATAAAAACCATTTTATCGTGAACTTCACTCTATACTTGCTCGTAATTAATGCAAATTACTTAAGTCTTTAGAGTTAGAATGCTAAATGCAATATTTGGAATAATTCACCATTAAGAAATACCGAGAATGATAGGGAATCATCATAAATATTACCCACAGTGCTAAAGCTAACGTCAAATTTGATAATACATATGTAAAAGTCGTTGCTTCTTAGGCGGAGTTGGAAAATAACCTTTGTAGCTTTATATTCTTATTTTGTGAAAAATAATTCATCCAAACAACATGTACATATATTTTTATATTTACAGTAACAAATAAAATAAAGGATATAAATTTTATCAAATGAATATAACTCGTCGATTCGAGTAAACAAATTAAGATTCATTACATTCCATCGTCCGGATGGACAAACAAACCATCGTGTGGATCTCAAGTAGTCTGCAAGCCATTTAGATGGAGCCGGCACGATATTCCTTGGATACCGCTCGAGTGGCACCCAATCTGCTGGAGATCTGATTGTTGATTCTTCATAGGTCTTGATTTTTCATCGTATCATCTTCGTTACAGAGGATTCGACCTGAATCTTCAAAATGAAATGGTCAGGCATCTCCTTTTGAACCAAGCGTAAACATGCGAAATTCAAGCTTAAATGTATAATCCCCATAAAGTTGAGTATCGACCCTCAAAACACAACACCATCTTCTTCCACACATTACGTACTTGGTCTATCAAACTCATTATGTGGGTTGATCACAATGCTACTGAAATGGCATCTTATAGTGGGCTTAGTTCATGACAAGTGCTGGTAGCTCTTCCTTAATGGTATCATGGGATAATTTATTTGTGTTGATTAAGTTAGATCTCCACTTAGTCTCACTATCGACATTGACAACCTCACTCATCTTCTTTTTCATGGTTGACAATTCCCTTCTCAACTACAAAATCCAGACTTAATTTAAGCCAGCCTTTCTAGATTTTCAACAATTTCATATTTGGCTTCTACACCTTTTTCCTCAAGAACTTCCATCACATTAGAATTTTACATTCGATCTCAACAACCATTTCATTTGGAACATCTACAACTTTGGATTTCTCCCATCTCTTAGGTTCAACCCCAAACACCTTTTTTTTTTCCTACCACGAGTTTAGAAGTCTTTTTTAGTATTGACTCCATCTTTAGTGGTACTATTCTCAATTTCACCATTGTAGCCCCCAAATATGTATTGATCTCCTACATGTTCTCCATATTATCAAGCGACTTCCCTATATTATCCATGGATTTATATTTTCTCTTTTTTGACATTGTTTCACAAATTTAACAATTAAAGCCTTCTATCAAAATTTTCAAATAGAACCAACTCAAAAAGATGCTAATAATCACCAACGGATTGCACGATTCTCCATAATTCCACAAAACAAAAAATAATTAATCAACCAATCTGATTATAACTCAATGAATCAAAACTCCCTCAAATACTAGCAATGTTCTCACCAATAACTTTCATAGAGAAATTCAAATTCTAAAGCCAACAATTTTGAAATTCCCAAATCTAAAACAACCTTCTAAATAAATAAATAAATAACCACAAACCCTGATCCTATCTCAAATCTTCAATTTGTAACCATGTCACACACCATCAACCTTTCAAACCACAATATAACCTACTACCTAAAACTCCACATATTCACTTCTCTTCTCAGCAAAATCATTCATTGGTGTGATAAGTAAAAGAGGTTAAAAGTGTCAACTTTGTAGTTCTTAATATCTAAATAAGAACAACCTAAAATATAAGGAGTCTTTACTCTATGATCTTATGATCTCTATTTGATTATATTAGCTCTATCTTATGGTATTATTCTCTTGACTTTTTCTTTAAGGGTGAAAAGCCAACAAGGACTTATAAAGCTTAATGCTTGATCACCATCGCCAAATTACTTTGATGATCAAAAGATAAAATTAACAAACTCTTTCTAGAATTTTTCATGAGCTTCTATCTAAGCCTAATTATTTGTGCACGATCCTATTGGAACCTATTGAGAAAGGTTACGACTGATTATGCTAACCCTAATAGTCATTGTTCCAGGCATATCAAGCAAGAACTCATTAAATCATCCCAATATCTAGTCCTAATTATATTTCAACTCTATTATTAATCCAAGTAATTAGTCCAAATAATATGAAGATACTTTAATTCTCTAAAATATGTGTATACAAGTGATTATTGGTTCCTTTGAATATTCCACTTTATTGATTGGATTCCTTTCTCCAAATTAATTATTAGCACTTCAAGCTATTTTGAATCAATGAGGTTTTTTTTTTTTTAATTACTATACTTTATATCCTCATCACACTCTTATAAAAAGAAACAAATAGCAATTTCATTTTTCCTTTATTCTTTAAAAATATTCAAATTACAACATTGGCTTGGAGTGAGAAAATCCCACCCAACCCTAATAGACAAAATCATAGGTTATTAAAGTCTTAGTCATGTCTTAATAAATAAAAATTCTATTATAGATTTATTGCATTGAGCAAAATGCTAAATTCTTTAGGTTCCTACCTAATAAAAAAAACGGGGAACTTAAGCTTTTGTAATCATGTCCTAAGGTGTTCAATTTCAATTACTGTGTCTTCAGTGTAAAATAGTCATTAAATCAAATTCTAAATGGTCATATGATATAAAGTCAACATATTTCAATATTGTGACATGATGAGTTTTTAAGGTGATATTATATATATATATAGGGATAGTAGAGTTTGAGATATGTATGAATTTATTCCGAAAAAACAAACTCACATATAACTTGATAGAGTACGTCCATCCACCACTTTAGGCATAATGAGTGTTCTTGAGAAGTTAGCCACAGCTCTATGCAATTTACTTGATTATATTTTTTTTTCTATTTTATGTGTCTTTTATTATTTATTTATTATTATATCAATTAGTTAAATATGTCTGATAATATTACCCATTTAATCAAATATTGACATATGTTCTTAATTAAAATTAACTAATAATTCTAAAATACAAATTATATATTTATCAAAACAAAAAATAAAATTGACCTTTTTATAAAAATTCTAAAATACTGGTGACTTCTTTATAATTTTCCCTAAACTATATCATCATGATTTAAAATTTGATGGCACGGAATTTTAATAACAAAGCTTTCATCTCATTAAATGGTGTCATTTATGATACCGTTGTCCACATGCTCTACTACATTGAAGTAAAAATGATAAAAAGTCGGACTTACATAATAATATATATATATATATATATATATATACTTTCTGATTTAAGTAATTAATTAATAAATTTTTTCCATCTTCTTCAATTATAAATATATATATATTTATAATTGAAGAAGATTGAAAAAGGTTTATTAATTAACTACTTAAATGGGAAAGTAGACAATGGACTTTCTCTATCGACCCGTCTGTCCTCTCTAGCTAGAACATAGACAACAACCCAGTCAGTCCACGGATATTGAGTACATATATAGAGACAGAATATACTATTCTATTATTTTTTATTTTTTAATTTTCCGTCAAACGACGCAAACGAATCGAACTTAATTTATCTGGATATCCAACTTATACCACCCCATTACTTAAATAACATATTTTATAACTATTATAATCGAACTGATATGTAATTCATACCAACCGACTTCCTCGACGAGACAATACATTCTACAGTCTTTATAAAAAAGGAGGCAGGAGGAGGATCAGCTTTTGGTTTTAATCCGTAATCCCAGGAAGCGACGAACGAAGAAAAAGGTAAAAAAACCTAATATCCCATTTCGTTCCCACGCTTTTCTCCTATACGTTCCCATTTTCTAATCTTTTCACTCTCTCTCTCTATTTCTTCAATTTTGATTCCTTCAAATTCCTCTTAATTTCCAATTTTCACTAACCGGTTTTCTTTTAAATCTTCTTCTATTCCCATTCCTCCGGCGATTCACCGACCAGAAAAAAAAAAAAAAAAACTACTTCTTGAATGGTGTCCAATGGAGCGAGAAAGACGCAATGTTGCAGATCGGAAAGTGAATAGCAATGTAGAGAACGGTGTGTTTGATTCCGGTGGTGATGGTTACTTCGATTCTCCGGTGATTAAGATGTTGCCGGTTGCTTCTCCGCCGTCTTCAGCGGGATCTCCGACTTCTTCTTCTTCTTCGCCTTCATCATCTAATAGTAATCATATTCGACACCGTGTTTCCAAGTTCGACACTCTCGCCGGCGTTGCAATTCGATACGGTGTCGAGGTACGGATAGAAATGCTTTCATATTATACGAAATAGGCGTGTTTTTTATCGATTAGGTTAAGTTGTGATTATGTTAATTTCTGATGACTTGATTGTATATGAAGAATATTGCTGATTCCGAAATGTTTTCGATAGAGTTAAAAATATTTATTGGCTTTGTTTGGCATGTGATTCCGGTAATTGGGCATATTTTTTGTCGAATTCATAGGATGCACTGAAATTATTGGATTGATGGGAGAAGGTTTTGGAATTGTATCAGGTTGCGGATATCAAGAGGCTGAATGGACTGGTTACAGATATTCAAATGTTTGCCCTTAAGTATCTCCAGATTCCTCTACCGGGAAGGCATCCTCCCTCCAATTGTTTGTCGAATGACTCTGGTGCTATCGGGTAGATATCTGCTTCTCCATGTGCATCAAAGTGTTCCGATTTTATTACTGTTGCAGCAAGTTGCATTTGTGTTTTGGGCGGTGTGGTACTGTATGACGTGTATATCTTGTTTCCATATGAAGCCATATGTTGACAATTTTGTGATAATCTTGATTTTATTCCCTGTTCCCAGTGTCACCTCAGCTATTATATGAGCAACACTGGCTGAGAACAGATTACTGAATTTCCTATTGCCTCAGGACATGTGAACGAGGAACTTTTTCTTCTAGTGGGCAGCCCAAGTAGTTGCCTGCGTCTCTGCTTAGTATATGTCAGAGTAAAACAGGCTCAGTACCTTCTGAGTTAATACTGGACGAATGGAACCATACCTTGTAGATAGCTGCGAATGGAGAGATGATACATTGATTGTGGCTGCACTATGTCCAATTTTATTCGTTAATGTTTCTTTGGTCTCTGCCATATAAGGAGGCTTTTATAAAATGGGTACTCCATAGCTTTATGCTGGAAATAAACTTGAGTTGCATGCTTATTTTTCTTGTAAATTATTACTGTTGCTGGAGGGGCCAACTCAGGCCAGGGCAGACATCAGAGCATAGGAGCCAAGATATTTTAACCATCAGGAGGTGGTTAGCCTAATGGTAGTGAATTGAAATTAATGATTATGTCGTCAGTTGCAATTGCAATTTATTGCTTCAGAGGCGGATTTGTGATTGCCATTTCACCTGTCTTGTCATAGGAATGTTTTGATCATTCTACGAGTGTCAGTTGATCTGTCTAGATCTCCCAATATTCAGAGAGATTAAGAACAAATGATTTTGAGGACACATTGTCATCATTGCTTTAAATATGTATCGTTGGATTTTAAGCAGGAATGTCAAGTCTATGGTAATATATAGTAGAACGGTTTTTTTAATTTGGTTAAGGCAAATGGATGTCAGGAATGCTAGATTTGTCTATCGATTCAGAATTTTTCCTTTAAGTGCCTTCTCTGTGACCTTATGGTTTAGATACATTGAAAATACCCTTTCTTTTGGGGATAATTAAACACTGGTTACAGCAGCTAGGCTTTGTGTTGCTCGACCTCTCGAAGAAGGGGGGATCCAGCTGTATAGGTGACCAATGGTCCTTCAAAGAGAAGTTTTATCATCGCTCAGAGTTAATTTTAGTATCTTATTATGCTAAGAACCTTCTTTCCATGCCCTCTGTTTTAGGGTGCACCAGCAGAGGGCATCTGGAATTCAGGGTTTTTTTTTAATTTTTTGTGGGGTGGGGGGTTCAAGAATTATGTCAGAATATTTTAGGTTTTTGGAATGAATCTTAGTTTTGATTTTCCTTGCTGTAAAGTTGTTCTTATGTCTTATCATGCTATGGTTTCTGCAGGGAGAGCAGTTCTGAGCGGAACCATCGCCATGATTTCTTCGATTCCTTTGAGTCGTTGAGACTCAACTCTTCTCAACGCAAGGTTTCCCCTGCGATGAGTTCTTTACAAGGATTTTACGGACTTAAGTCAGCAGAAGGAAAAGTTCCAGAAGGTTTTGAAATGGCAACATACAAGAAGGGCAATTCTCATTATTTAGAAGATGGACCATTTATTAAGCCTTCTCCAGTTTCTGGCCTGCCTCTGCGCCTCCACAGGAAATCTAGGAGTCTGGCTAGTGACTTGCAAGATGAAAATGGGCAATTAGCAGACTATGAAGACTGTAGAGACAGTGAATCTGACTGGTCGAATGAAAAGTTGGTCAGAAGGCGACAAAAATCAGAGGCCGACTTTATGACCCGTACTCCCGAGAAAATTCTTAAGGAGGAGATTGGTGGTGCTGGGTTTTCAATATCATCTGGGAAGAGTTTGGCCCTGAGATCTAAAGTGGCAAACCGTTCCTCATTGGTCTCAGAGGCAGAATCGAGTGGCATGAATGCTATTCCCATTGGTTTAGGTGACTCTCTTGTGGTTGATGGTTATGCCTCTGTGAGGAAGTCATCAAGCACATCCAGCTTGCAGGATCAGGAAAGCGGTAGTTTAACATCCCTTTGGCTGACATCCAAATGGAGCCTGAAGCCAGATTTACAGGCACTTTCAACCGCAGCCATAACGAGACCAATTTTCGATGGACTGCCGAAACCCAGTCGGAGGACCAAAGCGGCACTTGACTGATAGTCAATGGTTACTAAAAATTTTGATTATTTTATCTATTTTGGATTATATGCTTTCAGGGTGGGGGGTAAATAGACACAAGAAATCAGGCAAAATGACAGTAATAATTTAAGAAAAAACAAGTCAGCCACAGCTTAATGGAATGGAGGTATAGCCAATGTGTATGTAAATGTACCTAAAAATTAGCTCAATTTTTTAGCATCCGGACATTGGATTTGTTCAATGGTGCTTCTGCATCTTCTATACGTGTCTGTATCTTCTTGAAGTCAAAAAAAGGCAATAAGAATCCGACTGACTACTGAGTGACTAGTAGGCGGCATGCACTTTTCGAACATATGAACGGAAAAGGCAGGTGCCTAGATTGGGTTCCTGGGATTTTTTTATTCATATTTCTTGGTTTCCTTTTTACGTGTTTGTGAGAAAATGACAAGAATGCTGTTGCATTTAGGACCGCAATTTGCTCATAGAAAACCAAGTATTAATAAGGAAAAATATGCTGTCTGCCGTGTTTAAAAGTCAAAAGTAGAATTAATTAAAGCAATTATCTTAGGCCCTAAGCTGCGTGCTCTGTCTGTGTGTTTTTCATGTTTTATCTTCCAAAACTCGCTGTTTGTGATTGCTTTACTTTTAGTTAGTCAAAACGAGGATTTAATCTGGGGCTTGGCTTTGCTTTGCTTTTGCAAGTCAAGTTAGGTTCTTGAGTTTTTTTGACATATATAAACGGTTGGTGCAAAATAAGATGGTAATTATTTTGGAAATTGTTTATTTTATTATCATATGTAGGGAAAATTTATTAGTATTTATATGTCACTTATTATATATATATATATAATGTATATCGATTAATAAATTTGTTTTTTTAAGTATGGTCTAAATGTCACTATTATATGTTATATTAATATTATTTTAACTTCTATATATAAGATTGTACTAATAGATACCTCAAGATATTTATTAGGTATAAAAAGAAAACCTTATAAAAAGAAAACCTTTGAGGATTTGTAATATTAATCACCTATCCATATTATTGACTCAAAACTAAATATTCAACATATCCCTCAATCAAGCCCTTTGATTAGAAAAGATACCCCAACAAATTAAAAGATTTTCATAGAGAGAGAAAATGCTCCCATCTCTCTCTAAACCCTCCCCACCCAACCCCCTAAAAAACCACTTCTTTTAGGATACAAACACACACACACACCCCCTAGAAACCCACCCACCTCGGTAATTCCCAAAAATGATGGAAGAAGACTCCAACCAACTGCGTGGAGTAGCTAGCAACACCCCTTCCAGCCACCGGAGAACCCTAGGCAATCACTTTCCCCCACATTTCCTAGAAAAACCTAGTAATAGCCCACTTGGCTCAATCCCAAGGACAACATAGCCTAAGCACCCAAATAAAGAAAAAATAGGGACACCTTTTTACCCTCTAGGAAAAAGCAAAGTTGACCCTTCCTAAAGTGGAAGTTTGGAGCCTTGTGCCCTTGATGCAGCAGACAATCCAGTTGCTACAATGCTCAATCCCCCTATTAATCCCAGTTGTCCTGCCACCCCACCTACCAACATCTAAACTAAAGGCATTTCCTCATTTGAAAAAACCGCATTGGAAGCTGCAAAACAACACTCTCACCATACTGAACAACAAAACCACCAGGAAAAACAGCCTTTGCCCTACCCCACACCGGTAAAATCATATGCCAATGCTTATCTCCACCAAGCTTCCTCAACAACATCAGACTTCAACCTCTGTTTCATCCCACTAGCAACCACCAAAGGCATTCCCAAAGTTAGAATCCCAAAGACAGTCGAAGACGAGGGAGCTAATTATTGGAAGTCCACTTTTGCAAGGTATTTCTTAGGGCGCAAAATACCCTTCTCCATAGTCCAAGCTACAGCTTTTAAGCTGTGGAAGGAATATGGCCTCCTAAACATCCTAGCCAACCCAGAAGGCTTCTTTTACTTCCAGTTCGACAAGGATAGAGACATCACTCCTGTCCTGGAAAAAGTTTGGTTCTTCTCTAAACAATATTTGATCCTTCAATAGTGGAGGAGAAGAATGCTGCTTGATAAACCCTAGCCCACCAATGTTCCAATATGGGCCATGTTTAGTCGTATCCCATGTGAACTCCTTAGTGTCAAGGGAATCAGCTACATAGCAAGTGGAGTAGGATCGCCTATAAAGGCTGAAACCCTCATAGCCACTAGACAAAACCCCAACCAAGCTCGCATCCTTGTCGAGATTGATGGAAGAAAGGAGCCAATCTTACAAATTGAAGTGGAGGGGTCTGATGGCTCCTTGGCTATAATCCAAGTCGATTACCAATGGATCCCTCCCCCCCCCCCCCCCGATGCAACAAATGCAAGGTATTTCACCATACCTGCCCTGCTACAATAAGGCTGGCATAGTACACTTCAGTTGGCACATCCAAACCATCAGGAGACCAATGGACACAAGTCAATCACGCAAGTAAGGGCAAGCAGAAGGGGTCCACAAATATTCCTCCCAAAACTCGCACAGAGAACACCAAGGAGGCCCAACTCTAGCCTAACCTTGATCATCTCACGCCTGCAACATTCCAAGATCAAGTGGGCGATAAACCAACCTAGGTACTGGACAAAGCAACTTAAAGCTCTCCATCTCCAGTCCTCCACCACGCAGTGAACGAACGAAGTCAACCCATAAGTGACATGGACATGGAAAGAGCGAATGACATCCCTACGACTGTTCCCAATCAGGACCAGACCTCTCCAATCGTTCTTGAACCATCCAGTCATAGCAAGCTCTTTTGCGAGTTCCCAACACCCAACCCATCCCCAGCAGAGTTAGGTAATAGAGGGGACAAGGATGACAAGACAACACATCACTATGCAAGCTTCTCAGCCAATTGACAAGAACCTCAAATAGCAACCCCAAGAGTAACAAAGGCTCCAACTCTTCAGGGAGGCAGAAGAAGAAACAAAGGAAGTGGCGCGGCACCTTCACTTAGGTGCTAACGGGTCCACCTTGTCACACTCATGAACATAGCAGCGTGGAATAGTAGAGGGCTCTACTACCCACTTAAAGCAGCCGAAATTAGGAAGGAGTGTGGCAACAATAAGATATCCCTTATAGGGATTCTGGAAACCAAAGTCAATACCACCAATGCAATAACAATACAGCAACGATTAGGCCCACAATGGCAAGTAGCCATCAACCAAGCTGCTCCCAAGCATATATGAATAGCATGGCTACCAAGAGAATGGGATATTAGTATTGTCAAGGAAACCGTGCGACTTACACATTACACAACAACCTATCGCAACACTAATACTCTATTACTCATGACATTCATCTACGGTGCAAACAATGACAGAGAAAGGAAGTCATTATGGAGAAGTTTAGAGGAACTAGCCCCTGCCTTAACTACACACCCTTGGCTAGTACTTGGTGACTTTAACACAACCAAATGCCCCTCCGAAAAGTAGGGTGGATGAGGTCGAATGACAGTAGTAACGACTGACTTTCAAACATGCCTAACTAATGTTGAGCTAAAGGACCTACAATACATGGGTGATTTTTGCACGTGGACTAATCGCCAAGAACACAACCCCATATTGAGGAAGCTAGATCATGTCTTAATCAATCACCATTGGATGCAAGCATTCCTAAAAGCCCATGCCAAGTTCTTGTCTCCCCTCCTCTCAAATCACTTACTATCCATCACATCCATAGATACCATCCCAAGGCTAAGGAAATCACCATTCAAAATTTTTAACTTTTGGATCCAACATGCAAGTTTCAAGGACATAGGCTCCAACACATGGAGAACATTGGTTACCGGTTTTAAGATGTTCCAAGTAATAAGTAAGCTCAAATTACTCAAGGATGAACTAAGACACCTCAATCAAACCAGGTTCTTCCACTTATCCAATCGTATACAGGAGGCCAAGCACACTCACCACCGAATACAATCTAATATTCACAATTCTGGTGACACATCCCAAATGGAAGTCAAGAGGATAGCTTTTGGAGAATACTATCTACAGAGGAGCGCTAAAGAATGTTTCTACAAGTAGAAGTCAAGAACAAATTGACTAAAACTTATGGACAAGAACACATCCTTCTTTCACAAAGCTATGCGGAACCATCACAACAGAACTAATCTATATCGTATTAGATGAGGAGATGGTAGTGAAGTTGTAGGCGAAATGGAGGTTAGAGAACTAGCTGTCATGCATTTCCAACAACTCTATGGCAAAACATATCCTCCAATCAACCCGGAGGAGATCCACAATCTTGTAACCTGGAGACTGACTAACAAGCAAAAAGAGGAATTACAGGCGTAATTCTCAAATGAAGAAATCAAATGGGGCTTCTTCTCACAAGCCAACGAGAAAGCTCCTAGCCCAAAAGGGTATACTGCTAAATTCTTCAAGGAAACATGGGAGATAACCGGAAAAGACCTCTCTACCGCCATCAAAGAATTTCTAAACTCAGGGCATCTACTTAAAGAGATAAACTCTACCATTATCACATTGGTCCCGAAGATACCCAACCCTTCTAACCTAAGAGAATTCAGATCCATTACATGCTGCAACATTCTCTACAAAGCTGTATCCAAAGTACTTGCTGCCCGACTTAAAAAGGTCTTACCTTCTTTGATTAAGAGGGAATAAGTCACCTTCATTCCAGGGCACAAAATCATCGACAACATATTTATCGCCCAAGAATTGATGGCCGACTACCAAACACAAAAAGGGGCTCCCTGTTGCACACTTAAGGTAGACCTTCAGAAGGCCCATGATTCTATAAGATGGGACTTCATCCTCGAAATGCTTAAGGCCATGCAGGTTCACCCTCACTTCTATACCCTCATAAAACAATGTATCTCCACAACAAAGTCCTCTATCAACATCAATGGGGAATTGGCGGGCTACTTTTCAAGTAAGTGGGGCTTAAGGCAGGGAGATCCAATCTCCTCATATTTATTCGTTGTGGGCACAGAAGTCATCTCCACCCTACTTCGAAGGCTCATCTCTAACCCCGCATTCTCTCCCCATTGGAGATGCAAACCTGAGCACTTAACCCACCTTTGTTTTGCAAACGATCTCCTAATCTTCGCAAAAGGTAATGTTAAGTCCATCTCCTTAATCAGTGATGCCCTCCAACACTTCCAAGTGCTCTCAGGCCTTGCGGCTAACAGCTCCAAAAGTTCCATCTTCTTCCCATTAGGATCAAATAGCATATCTTGCAGGTCACCTAATACCAAGAAGGCAAACTCCTAGTGCGGTACTTAGGAGTAACAGAGGATTACGATGCCCTGGTAGAAAGAATCCTAGCTTGTATCACCTCATGGACGTCTAAGTTCTTATCTTATGCAGGTCGACTACAGCTAGTTAAATCCGTCCTCTTTTCCATGCAGGTCTTCCGGAGTTTCGTCTTTCTACTCCCCAAGACTGTAACAACTAAGATAGAACAACACCTCAAGAACTTCTTATGGAGTGGAAACCCGCACACAAATTCAAAAGCCAAAGTCAGATGGGAGGAAGTATGTAAGCCAATCAAATGCGGTGGCCTAGGGATCCCCAACCTCCATCTATGGAATAAGGCCATATAGCTCAAACACATCTAGCATCTATGCAAAAGTGGAGTCCGAAGCCTATGGCTCGATTGGGTACAGTCCACACTACCGAAGGGCAAAAGCTTTTGGTCATCACGAGCTCCAACCGCATGTTCCTGGACCTAGAAGAAGCTCCTAAAGCTACGAGCCTTAGTACGTGGTAGCTTCCAATGGCAACCAGGGGACGGCCTATCCATCTCTATTTGGTCAGACTTCTGGTTACCAATGGGACCTCTGGACAGTTTCTTCAGCATATGACAAATCAAAAGCTCAAGTATCGCGATTATGGCCAAGCTCTGCTCACTAGTGGATAATAATACATGGCGTCTACCAGATGACTTGCTTTGGTCAGATATCCACATCCAACCAAATGACTCAATCCCTAATCAACTTCGATGGATCCACACCGCATTAGGGGAGTACACCATCAAGAGTGGATATACCTTCCTTAAACTAGAAGAAGTAATCCTCCCCTAGCACAAAGTTATATGGAACAAGTCTACCCTACCAAGGCACTCTTTCACATTATGGTTAGCCTGGCTAGGGAAACTATCCACCCTTAATAAACTGACCGAATGGGGAATAGCCACACCTATGCCAACAAGGATCAGAGGACCACTCACACATATTCTTCAACTGTGGATTCTCATCCCAAGTATGGAGGCAAGTATGTGACTTCACCCAGTGCCCTTCCACATTCAAAGATTAGCAGAGCGCTACAACCATACTAATAGCAACAGCTCAATCGACCACCCAACTCCATCAGACATGGAGAGCAATTTTTGCAGCTGCAATTATTGCATATGGAAAACACGCAACAAATTCTGACTTGGGAGTAGCCCTCCTATACTACTCGTTCAACCAACCATATCAGATCTTACGTCTTTAAGATGTAATTTGGTAGTGTTTATTATATCAATACCTATGAGTTTGGTCTTAGTGTTGTAATTCTAACTGTCTTCGATTGATGTAAAATGTTTTTGAATCAATAAATTATGAATTATCCAAAAAAAAAAAAGCCCTTTGCTTAGTTTGTAATGATCGGATTTTTTCTCCAACAACCTAAATATTGTTTTTTTCACACTTGAAGCATCCTCTCTTTCACTCTTTAAACTCAAGCTTTGACACTATTTATCACGAAACTTTCGCTCGAGGGAGCTCTCGTGTGATCCCTAGACCCTCTAAAAGTTATCAAAAGTATTAAGTCAACCTAGTTCACAACACACACACAGAGGAATTCTAGGAGAGAAAATAGAAAGAGATGTACTAAGAGAATGTAATTTCATTATCAAATAGTCAAAAGAATAGCTACATATATATGAGGCCTAGTCAAATGTAAAGTCGAGATTCAATTAATCTACTAGTAACAACGGATTTTCATCCAGTTCTATAAAAGATGCATCTACTTATTTCTACCATCTAAGATATTAAATTTAAAAAAAAAGTATAATTTTCTTAAGAAACCTCCATCTTGGACCACAACTAACCAAGCCATATTTGTTGAGATTCACTAGACAAAAGTTTAAGGTGTTCGATAATTTGTCTATGTTGCATGCTCATTCGGATTGATGTAAAAGAGAATACAAATGAGGAAATAGTTAAAAATAAATAAATAGAAAATACAGACACTACCTTTACAAAATTAAAGTTTGAATAGGTCACACAATAAACCGTTATTTCCTTTCCCGCACCCCCCCCCCCCCCCCTTACGTTTGACCAAAATCTACCCTTCTGCCGAAAAAAAAGAAAAGAAAGTCCCATGAATTACGACAAAAACGATGACATACCCTGATGGCACCTCGTACTTGTATTGGTACTAGGACAAAATTGATTTGACTTGCGTAAGGTAAGAATAGTTGACGAATAATAATAATAATAATATGCACATGACATGAACCCAGGCAGCCTTCCATCTTATTCTTGCCAACCAAATGGCACGTTCTCTGCTTCGTTTTTCAGTCGTTAAGAAAAATGAATAATCCAATTTGAAGTTAGGGGATTTAAACAGAAAAAAAAAAAAAAGAGTAAACTAATCAAATACAAAAATAATAAAATATGAATGGATGTTCTTGTATTTTTTTTTGTTTTTCTTTCTTTTATTTTTTCTTTTAGAATATGGTTCCCTTCCTACAAAAGGGTACTCAACTAAATATGACAGCTAAATAAATGGTACGTCCATGACATAGAATATCAAATACAACTGCTCCAACCTACTCCTACGCCAAGTCATTAATTAGCGTATTATACAATCAACATGATATAATTTAGATTTTGTTTTAATCCTACTTGATCACAACAATAATGAGAGAAATATTTGCTAACAATAAAGACAGGCCAAGCCATGTGTCTAATGATTATGAACATCGTACACATCACTGGCACATGTGCCGGCTGTCCCGGCCTCCTTGTGCGTATATTTTTCATCAATTTCCATAATCAGAACATCCGATTGCGAGCCTTGAAATAAAAATCTTCTGCACAAAATGTCATATCATCATAGCGTATATAGTATCCAACTTCAAACGAAACCATATATAAGAATTCAGTGGTTGGGCTTGGATTACAGCATCCCATCCCGACGCTGTTGATGATCTTTTTAAAGTAGTGGACGAAATCAAGATAAAAGCAATAATTGCCTGGTTTAAATGATTTCATTTAAATGCATATAATACGTGTAGTAAGTAATTTTTAGTTAATAATTATTTATGTTACGTAAAACGTTATACTACTCACAGATGGCAATCTTGGACTCATCCGGTGCTTTCTTTACAGACAGATTTAAGGAATAAGTAGAGACAGGGCTCTCTGGTAGGATACAAAGGAGGCTGTTACTGTAAGTCCGTCCTTTCCTGACACGACCCACCCACCGCCCCCTTCCCTCGATTTGTCGGAACGGAAGAAAAATCTCCACGAAGAAAAGCTCCCCTTTTGCCCTGCGGAACAAGGAAGAAGTAAACAACACTATTGAGTTTTCTTTCTTTCTTTCTTTTTTACTTTTTTTTTTAAATAAATAAATAAATCAAACAGAAGAAAAAATTTTCTCATAAATCTAATAAGGAATTTTAAAATATATATAGTGTTAGGCTTTACTAAATCAACAAAGAATTAAAACGTTCCTTTAGTGCTATTATCCTTGGTTCTTATTATTTATTTATTTTAAATCCCTTTGAAATCTAAGTAAAAGACCTCCGAGTACCAGAATGTCTATTGACCAGCATAAAAGAAATTCCTAGAATATTCAATCAGGCACTGCTCATGGTAGTACTCATAATGACTATCCACAGCTTCCAAATTAAATTAAATAACACAAGAACAAAGCCTCTAGGGATTTGATTATTTATTTATTTATTTTTCCAACCACCGTATATATTACAAGTAAATCGAAACTAATCTATTCTACTGAAAGACTAATATTTATACTAGATCTTGTCAAACCACTTTGGGTGACAATGGCAAATTTATGTAGCTTACGAATTCTCCTCAAGCTTAAAGACTTTGAACCTTAGATTAATTTGTTAGCACAAGACTGGCGACTAAAATACCATAGTGTTACATAGTTGCATCCTTGTTTTTTCATTTCCGTTCTTTTCTTATATATAGTCTTTCATTTAAGAAAAATATGTTAAATCCTTCCAGATCAGATGAAGCATAGACGGATTGCTTCTGCTCAATGTTAGTATATATATATATATATATATATATATATACATATATATGATAGCATACACGTGTAATCAGCACACACAATACATGAAAAACCTGGCAACAGTGAGAAATTGTAACAGAAACAATCTCCGCTGATGCCATAATCTGGGTTAAAAACTCTCTGTCGTGCTTCAAACAGCCAAGGAAAAACATACAGAACAAAAGATAACATGATGCCAGAACATCCATTTATTTTACGAAAACAGATACAAAAATCACATGGGAAATGTACAACAAAAAGCCACCATGTTTTTTACTTTATACGCCCAACCAGTTCCTCTAAAACAGCCACCTAAGCCATTTCAATTACATTCTCCAAGCAGGAAGCAGGCAGCAGGCAGCAGGCAGCAGGCGCAGCACCACATACAGATATCTCTGCTGACGAATTTCCCTTCCCTTAACCACAGGCGAATGAACAATTAGAGGTACCCTAAAACTGGCACTTCCATACGTCCTTTAATCACCCAATGACACCGGCAAAGGAAACTCGAGGGTCAAAAGTTCCAGGAATGAAAATATTTACAATCCTACCAACACCTTCCGTATGCTATCCATTGGCAACTTTTGTATGCCTCAAAGATTATTAAGGCTACATGTAGAAACCGATGAAGATAACCTACCTAACAAATAAAAACAAAACTGACATAAATACCCTTGAAGATTTAATCTGCCCACATCCTTCACCAAATACTCTCCAAATCAGCTAGTCTTGGGCTATCTCTACCAAACTCTTTAACACCATTTTCAGTGCAAATATACCCTAGAAAGACATCCAAACATTCAAATTTTAGTTCATCTTCTGCCTGAATGCTTCCCCAATATTCTAGACAATTCTTTCCAAAATGGTTCAAAGCAGAGCTAAAAGCCCAGAAGATTAGAGGATAATCCTGTGCACCTATTTCATTTCAGAGCAAAAAACAATAATGACAACATTCAAAAGGATTGCCAAGATTGAGATCATACAGAACCTGCCAAATGCTCGGTTCCACAACAGGTATTAGATGCCAAAGAGTAGGTTTTGGCTCCAAGTTCAACACCTGCTCTCAGAATATGGGGTACAGAGTATGACCACCCATATCCACCTTGAAAGTTGAAACTCATGCTATGCTATGGAGTTCTTATTGATTAAGTCAATTACTTTCAAAGACCCCACCTGCTTACATCCCTACTTCCAGAGTGGTTCCATGGAGTTAAAGGATAGGTTCCAACTCCAAACTTTTGGAACCTATGCCTGTAAGGTAGGTTGCAAGGTAAAGTTTCATATCCTGTCAATCCTGTACCTACAGCTCTTTAAAGGCATTTCCAGTCCAGACAAAACTGACCACTCCCAATTCTAGCCTCATTTTCTGCCTGCAGTTGAACACCCAATACATGGACAGTTCTTTCCAAAATGAATTAGAACAAAGCTAAAAGCCCATGCAGGTAAAGACAATCGTTTGCACCTACTTCATTTCAGAGAAAAAAACTAACATAAAATAACTAGATATTTAAAAACATTCCTCCTGATGCCTAACTGCCGAGGATATCACAATAAAAATGATGCCCACAAATAGTCTGATGATTAAGAAAATTGGCAATCGCTAAAACAAAATATACAAGACCTGAAAGAATCCAGATACTCAATGCAATCTTTGGAAGAAACACCCACTCAAGTATGCTTGCAAGCCATTCAAGAGGGAAGCGATCAAGGCAGAATTAACTAACAAGTGTTTTGATTGACCCTCTACAGTTTAACGTAGGAGTCAGCACCTCAGTTTAGAAAAGTCCTGGACCAACTTTGATAGTAAACTGAAGAAAATTGTGCCATATATTCTTCTAAGTCAAGCAGACCAAAGCCAAACCAAACTGAAGCTTTACTTATAGTACCAAATCAAAGGACAGAGAAGCAATCCCAGGGGAGATAAAAAGGATAGAAAGAAGAAGAAGAACCAAAATAAACTTCAGTTCAGTTAAATTTCTTGCTCATCCCTTGTTCATAATTTAGTTGCTGAGGTCAGCCAGTCTTTTTTTTTTTTTAAAAAAAAAAAGGTCAATCTGATAATATGGGAGGGGTGGAGCTGCTTTCCCAAAATGTCATCCAATTACTTCAACAGTAAGAAAAATCACCCTGAAGGCTAAATAGGTTTTTAGAATCATAGCACACATCAGTAGAAAAATATACATTTACCCCAAAAAAATCTCTAGGTTCATTTGGTAGCTTGCAATCAGTACTATAAAACCTTATCAAAGGTATGGCTCCAATAGGTCAGCTACCCATGGGAACATAAACCACCTTGTTAAAACCAATATGTATGGGTCAAGCCCAACTTGCACAAGGTGATTAGAGAGAGAGATGGCCTTGTGAACTTCAAACCCAGAACTTATACAATTTGCTGTGTTGATCATTGACCTGAACCATTAGATCAGCCCTTGGGTAATCAAATTATAATTTTGCTCTTTGTAAAATTTCCTTTTTCAAAATACCCAACTACATGAGGAGAACAGTCTACTAAATAAAATTTTTTTTAGGTAAGTGCATAATATGGCATATTTTTTTCTGTCCTATTGTTTCTTCTGAAGTACTTGAGTAGAATGTCAAAAAAAGTAAAATTAAAGTTAGCGAAATGTCTAAACAACTCTTTTAATTAAGATGCCTGCTCCGACTACTGTTGGAATCCTGTTGCTAAAGCACCAAAAGTCCAGCAAACACAGATTTCAGATATTTATAAACAATGAATGAGCAATGTAATTGCCGAGGAACTTGCATAAAGTAAGAGAAGCAAGAAAGAAAGGAAAGATTTAATCATTTTTTTCAACTAAAAAAATTTCTTGTACACTATTACCAGCATAATTACAAGTATTAGGAAACAGATGTACTAACCAAGAGAAACATGGGCCTATACACCGATGTTCCTGGAACATTTGCCAGGAAAAATTACAATATACACCGTCCTGTCATTGTCAATGATCTCCACGAGTTAAAAGTGGATCTCACTTTAAGTAGCATGATGCAACTTGTTCAATCCTCCTATCCCTGAAATCAAACCCATCAGTGAATACATGCCTGAGATATCAAGAAAGAAATAGAGATCTAGAAAAGTCTTTCTAAGTATGTCTTGAAAGAAGAAAAATAACTATCACACTCTTGAGTATATGTTCCCAAGAACTCAGAAAAATAATACTAACAAGAAGGGAAAAATAAATATTCCTGCAACAAAATTTTGGCTACTTGGATTAAAAGCACATTTTGCAGTCAACTAAATTAATTCTTAAACAAATTAGACAAAAGGGTGGAAAAACTGCGAAACTACAGGTGGAGACTTGATCCAATCCAAGCAAAAGAAACCACACTCAGAGAAAAATGAGGACATCTCATAGAACACCATCACCAGACAGCATTTTACTCAATGATCTTATCCATGCAGCACTACATTATAGCTCAACTACAATCCTTAAACTCCAGCATATCATCATCATTATTATTATCATTAATTTTTTTTAATATATCAACTAGCTTATTAACATATGTAAAGCCTTCAAGCCTCTCGCTAAGATACTGTCTACATTCTTTTATCACAATACAATTAGACAACTTTAGCATTAATCTACATTATCATAGCAATTGATTTGGAAGACCATTTCTTTTTTTTGGGTAATTAATAATATTATTAAATTGAAGAAGTACAATGCACAAGTGAGGTCAAGTTACAAAGAGCACATAATCGATGATCGTGCTTACATATTAAGCCTAAGCACTAAAGTAATGTAAAGCGTTAGGATTACAAAGGCCTAACATAGGCTCGTATTTGGTGTACTAACATGCTAATCCCTGGAAGGTCATTCCCTAACCACATTTGATTCTGGATGCACCATATACAGTAGATTGCTGTTGCTAGTGTTGCTTGTCATCTCTGATGGGTCGGTGAGTCCCCCAATGCCATCATAAATCTAGTCAGACTATCCCAGCTATTGGATAGGATTGGGCAGTGCATGTAGTCACAGACTATACTCCAAACTTGCGATGTGTAGTCGCACTGGAAGAATAGGTGGGAGTGGTCCTCCTGATGCCGGTTACATAGAAAGCAAGTAGTAGATTGCACTAGTCTCCAATGGTGTACCCTATCAAGGGTGGAGAGCTTCCCTAACCAAGCCAACCATAGTATAAAGGTGTGTCTAGGTAGGGAGGTATTATTCCATACTACTCTCAGACAAGGTACACTGGGTCCTGGGGGGTTAAGGAAACCATAACCACTCTTGATGGTGTACTCTCCAGATCCCGAGTGTTTCCAACGAAAACGGTCCGACTCTGTACCATTTGGTCTGAGAGAGGGGGGAATACTGATACTATTCTACGGTGGGCCCTTAGGGATACACCATTCATTTCTATTCATGATGGAGCATAGTCTCGTAGTATCTAGAAAACCAGTGCTGCTCATGGCTCGTGCACTAAATAAGGTATCCAAAGGTCCTGTCGGGAGCCAGAAGTCTGCCCATAGAGAGATTTCAAGGCCATTATTTGGTTCCCAATAGAAACAAGATTTAACCAATCCTCTCAGCTTGAGTAATTTCTTCCATATCCATGAGCAGATGGTTGGTGCTTTAGATGACAAAAAATTCTTGCCCTTGAGTAGAGTGGAATGAACCCATTCCAGCCATAAACTCTTCGCACCTTCCTTGCATAGTCTCCATATGTGCTTGATTTGAATGGCTTTGTTCCATAGATGAATATCCAATAACCCTAGGCTACCACTTCCTTTTGGTTGACACACTTTAGCCCATTTGACTTTAGCTCTGGTAAATATGTGTGAGTTGCCACTCCAGAGGAAATTCCTTAGTAGTTGTTCTATCTTTGAGATAACCAATTTGGGAAGGATGAAGATGGAACACCAGTAGACCTACATGGAGAAGAGGACAAACCTGATTAATTGGAGTTTACCCGCATAGGACAAATATTTTGCTGTCCACGAGTTGATTCGAGACAGGGTGCGTTGCACTAGCACCTCACAATCCTATTTTGTGAGTTTTGAAGATATGAGAGG
Source organism: Laguncularia racemosa (assembly GCA_037954665.1). NCBI lineage: Eukaryota > Viridiplantae > Streptophyta > Magnoliopsida > Myrtales > Combretaceae > Laguncularia > Laguncularia racemosa. The sequence goes on from JBBMOL010000162.1 coordinate 1,276,737, forward strand.
GACCCCTAAGTATCGTGCAGGTAGTTGGCCTTCACTGAACCGGGTGCACTAGAGAATGGCCTCCTTAGTACTTGCTGGGACCTGAGAAAAGAAAATACTGCTCTTGTGGTTGTTTATTGCCAAACCCGATATGGCCGTAAAATCCTGTAAAGTTTGTTGTACCAAGGAGATAGATTCCTTGTCACCTCTGGCAAAAATGAGGAGGTCATCTGCAAAACAGAGGTGGGTCAGGCATTCATTCTGGCATCTCCAATGAAGTGAGAAACTCGGATTCCGGACTAATTGCCTCAATCGCATGGAGAGGATTTCCATACAAAGAACGAATAGGTAAGGTGAGATAGGGTCCCCTTGCCTTAAGCCCCGTTTGCTTGCAAAGAAACCCACCAATTCCCCATTGATATTGATGGAGTATTTCGACGTCGATATACACTAGCTAATGAGACAGCAGAAATGGGGAGAAAACTGCATAGCCGTAAGAACCCATAGAACAAAATCCCATCTCACTGTGTCATAGGCTTTTTGGATGTCCACCTTCATCATACAGCGAGGAGCCCCTACTTTGGAGTGGTAGTTTGCCATGAGTTCCTGGGCCAAGAAAATATTATCAGTTATCCTCCTACCTAGGACGAATGCCGCATGTGCCCGCCTAACTAGAGTAGGCAACACCGATTTCATCCTTGTGGCAAGTATCTTAGATATCGCCTTATAAATGACATTACAACAGGCTATTGGCCTGAAATCCCCCAGTCTAGTAGGGTTGGCCACTTTAGGTACTAGAGTAATGGTAGTGTTGTTGATCTCTTTCAGTAGGTGCCCTGATGTCATGAATTCTCTAGTGGCGATGATCATGTCCTCACCTATAATGTCCCAAGCCTTCTTAAAGAAGAGAGCAGAGAATCCATCTGGGCCAGGAGCCTTTCCATTCGCTTGCGATGTGAAGCCCCATTTTATCTCCTCATCTGAAAAGTCAGCATCAAGGGTGACTAGTTGTTGGTCATTCAGAGTCCATGGCGTAAAGCTCTCCACATCAACAGGAGTGGTAGGAGGTGTTGGTGGATCATATAAGTGTTGGAAATAATGAAGTATCTCTAGCCCGACCTCCCTCTCCCCAACCACCTCACTACCATCCTCACTAATCAATCTGTGTATGGAGCTTCGATTGTGAAGACTTTTCATGGCTTTGTGGAAATAGGTCGTATTCTTGTCCCCCAACTCCAACCATTTTGTCCTAGATTTCTGTTTAAAGAAGCTCTCCTCCACCCCCCTTAAAGTATAATACTCCTTATAGGCTATACGCTCCTCCTCCAACCTAGTCGTGTCCCCAGCCACATGTATGATAGTTTGCAATTGAACCAACCGTTGCTTCGCATTTTGTACTCTTTGCGATATGTTGGAGAATTCAGCTCTGTTCAGGCTTTTGAGACCCTCCTTACCAACCCTTAATTTCTTTACTAACTGGAACATGTGAGAGCCCAGGATGTCCCTCCTCCATATTGTGCTAACTAGGTCCTTGAAACCTTCATGGTCTGCCCAATAATTGAAAATTTTGAATAGGCTCCTTCTGGCCCTCAATCCATACTCCATACGGACCACAACTAATGAATGATCAGATAGGATAGGTGAGAGGAATTGGGCATGAGCATTCGAGTGTAGATTCATCCAAGGGAGGTTGACCATGGCCCGATCAAGTTTCCTAAGGATAGGCGCTTGATGTTGTTTATTAGACCATGTAAAGAAATCCCTAGTATATCTCAAGTCTTCCACCTCCACTTTGGCTAGACATCTTTGGAAATCCAACATTGCCTCTGTTACAAACGCTCTACCTCCTTTCTCTGTGACTAGTCGTGTCGTGTTAAAATCGCCCATACCCAACCACGGTCTTCCGCCTGTAGTTTGGACCAGTGCCTCTAGGTTCAACCACAATTCCTTGCGTTCTCTATCACTATTAGATCCATAAACGAAAGTGACTGCCATATCACTATTCGCTCTCAAGTTTGTCACGGTGCAATGTAGAAATTGCATGTGTTCTTTCTCCACACGGATATCCCACTCCCTTGGTTGCCAAGCAATCCAAATGTGCTTCCGTGCCATGGTGTTAATCCATACTTGCCAATGCTGACCCAACATATTCTTGATGGGATCCTCATTTGCAACATTCACTTTTGTCTCTAATAAACCAATCAAGCTAATGCTATGCATAGTACACAACTTCCTAACCTCTGAAACCTTAATGGGGTCATTTAAGCCCCTTACATTCCATGCTACCACTGACATGGAAATATGGATACAATTCGATTATGTGAAATTCCGTCTCCTCTTGTGCTGCTTCTTCTTGCGGCGACTAGAGGAGCTAGAACTCTTGTTATACGTGGAGTGAGTCCCCGACATTTGGTTCATGTGAACTAATAATTTGTTGAGTGGGGTGTTCTCAAAATCATCACCTCCATCGGCCTCTTCCCCACCCTGACCGAACAATGGCAGATCCTTCACATAGCTAGAGGAGAACGGCACCACAGTTGCTGCCAGAGAGGGTTCTACCCCATCCGAAGCTGCTGCAACCGTCAAGTCAGGTGCCTTCAGTCCACTGTCCACCTCTATCCTTCCAATCAGTGTTTGCCTCAAAGTTACGGGACTGTCTTCAAGCTCCTTAGCAGCGCTACACTCTTCCAATGGCATCTCATTCCCACAATGTTTCTCCTCCCCTCTGGCTACTGTCTTGCCCCTAGAAGGCGTCATCCTTGCTGCTCCGCTGGGTTGCTGGAGGTGGTCAATGGGTGAACCTTGCCTTTCCTTCTCCTCTCCCCATAGCTCCTTTTGGCCAGCAGCGACTTGTGGAGCAACCTTACCACCCTCCTCACCCATAGTCTCTTTATCATTCCTTTGAGTAGTCTGCACAGGTTGACCAAACACTTTGCATCTCGCACAGCGTGGAGGTAGCCACTGATACTCCACATGGACTTCCGCAGCCGCACCATTCTCACCCTCCACCATTACTCGAGTGACCAGGTCATCGCGCGCGTCAATTTCCACTAAAACCCGCGCATGGTTTGCCCTTTGCCTCCTAACCGTCAAGATGTCAGCCTTGAGTGGCACTCCTACGCCACTAACTATATGGCTTAGTCCTTCCGCCCCTAGATATTCGCATGGAATGCGCGAAAAGGTTGTCCACATTGGGATGTTTGTGGGTTGCGGCTTGTCTAGTGTCATACCTCTCCTCCATTTATGTAGGATGAGGAACCGTTGGGCAAAATGCCACGTCTTCTCCAGAACAAGGGTGGTGTCACTCTCCACTCTGAAACGAAAGCAGAAGAATCCCTCTAAACTACCTAGCACATCTACAAGGCCGTACTCCTTCCATAGTTTGAAAGCAATGGATCGGACTAGAGAGTAGGGCATCTTGCGGCCAAGGAAATAGCCCACTAGGGTGTTGTTCCAAAATTCCGCCCCTAGATCCCCCACTGCCTAGGGTATTTTCACCGTTGGGGATGGGCCCTTTGTGGCCGGTGGAAGGTATTGAAGGGTGAACGCCGGTGGGTTGTCCTCCGTCTTGGAGCTGCACGCTTGGGCATATGTTCTGGTGGCCGGAGTCATTTGTGCGATTGAGTAGCCGTTGCAAGGTGGTGTCCGGTTAGGCTCCTCAGAGTTCTCGGAAAGTACCTTATCTTTTTCCAATGCAGAATTTCCAAGAGGAGGAAAGCTTTGGGATAAGAGTGGGCCCTGGCTGGGATGTGTGTCTATTTTGGTGTATGTAGGACACCAGTTGCAGGTACTAGACCTGCTATGAGCTGTATCGGCACAAGGCTCCACATTACCTTTCCTAGCTATGACTTGTCCATTGATTTTCCCAACTAGAAAAGCAGGTCTTTAACTTACCTCTTTTGGGTCAACTTTAAATGCCACCTTAGGAACCGTGTTCACCCCCTGGTGAGCATTTTGATCATGCAAAACCCGATGATGGTAAGCCATTGCCGGTAGCATTGCTCTCTGCCCCCACGTCAGGTGGCACCTGAAGGCAGTCCGGCGCCACTTCCTTGGCCGGAGTTGCCATGATGGTTGGTAGGTTGGTAAATGGTTCCTATAAGCTACTGGACTAAGGGCAAGGAGAGTTTAGTTACGGTGGTTTCTATGGTTGAAAGTGTATGGGGAAGTGTGGGAAGAGGAGAGAGAAGAGAGCATTTTCTGGACAGCTTCATAAATTAGTAATGGGAAGTAAGAGAGAGAAAATGCTCTCCCCTCTCTCTAAAATCCATCCCTCCCAACCCCAGCCCCCCGCGCACCCCTAGACACCCATTCCTTCAGGATAAACCACGCACTCCATTAGAACTAGGAGATACCTAAACTCTCGTCCTTCCTCACCATCGCCGACCAAATGAGGTCGGAAAGTACCTCCAACGGACGGCCAGGAAGCTCGTCCGACCACCGGGGCATCCATGACATCAACTGCCTCCCTCATTGTCCACTGGACAACAAAAAAGAGACTCCAAACCCAAGGAGTCTCAATAAGGAAAAAGCCACAGCAACTTTCCACACTTTTGAAAAAGCAACAGCTAGCATTCCCAAAATGGCAAACTTAGAGCCCCACACCCCTATAGCAGCTGCAGTACCTATACCATTGTCTGCCCAAAAAGCTCCCCGCAACGTTCCTCTGCCAAACCCTGCCGCACCCATCTCCCAAAGTTTTTCTACTAACGGCAACAACACCTCGGAACCCACCCACCATCAAAGAAACAACTTTTCCGACCAAAAACAACTGGAAAACACCCATCCCGCACATCTGAAACAACCTCTATCCTACGCCTCTGCTTGCCGCCAAGGATCACCTCCTACCCCTCCAGAGTTCCAACTACGTTTTATTCCACCAAATACATCGTCCGACATTCCCAAGGTCACAATTCCCCAAGCGGTGGAGGATGAAGGAGCCACTTACTGGGAGTCCACGCTTGTGGGTTACTTCATTGGCCGGAGGATGCCTTACACCCTCGTTCACACGATCGCAACCAGACTTTGGAAGGACTTCGGACTCCAAGGCATATTGGCAAGCCCAGAAGGCTTATTCTACTTCCAGTTTGACAGAAACAAAGACCTAACGCCCATCCTAGAGAAGGTATGGTTCTTCTCCAAGCGTTTTCTCATCATCCAAAGGTGGAGGAAAGGTATGAGGTTGGACAAACCTCAACCCACACACGTTCCGGTTTGGATCACGCTAAACCGGCTTCCATGTGAGCTCATCTCGGCGGAGGGCATAAGTCACATCGCCAGTGCAGTTGGCCTTCCCCTAAAAGCTGATACCCTCACCGCCTCACGACAGCGGCCCAACCAAGCTTGCGTATTGGTAGAACTGGACGCTCAGAAGGAACTGGTCAAACGGATTGAGATAGAAAGAGCCGATGGATCAGTGGCATTTGTTGAGGTCGACTATCAATGGATTCCCCCCCATTGCAAAAAATGCCAAGTTTTTGGGCACAAATGTCCAGCCGCCACCGTCCCCCCAAAGACCACTTCGTCCGTCCCTGTCGCAAACGCAACTCATCCTTCTAGCACGGATGAAACCACACAGAACAAATTAAATAATCCCACCACCCAAACGAACATGCCTAGCGGAAACCACCCTCCCCCTCCTAGCCGTAGTTGCCCTACCCCAGACGTAACCCAGGATAACAAGTTTTCCAACCCAGCTCAGACCGAACAGATCAAACACAATGTCATCCAACCTCACCACCAGGCTCCTTGCAAGGAACTTAGGCACACAACGACAGAAGAAGCTCACGTGCAAGAACCCAAAACAGGCCCTCTCATTAACACGGAACTCCCAACAACAGCCTGCCAGCCTTGCAACACTACTCTAAACAATGACACTAGTCCCACAACTCCACAAGAAGATAGTGAGGACAGCCATTATGAAAATACCCCCTTGTCCAAACTGATGCATACAATCACAAAGCCAACAGCTAGTTCACTCAAGGGCAACAAAGGGTCCACTTCCTCTGGAAAACACAAGAAGAAACAGAGGAAGAGGCGACGCTCCTTCACCTAGCACCGATAGGATCCAATCGTCACACACTTATCTTCCAATGAACATAGCGGCTTGGAACATACGAGGGTTAAATGACCCTCTCAAAGTGACGGAATTGCTAAAAGAGTGTGGCAGTAATAGAATATCTCTAATAGGGATATTGGAAACTAGAGTGAACCCCAACAATGAAAATTTGGTAAAGCAACGTATGGGGCACAATTGGCAAGTAGCCATCAATCGAGAAGCACCTAAACGTATCTAGGTAGCTTGGCAACCGAGAGAGTGGAATATCCACACGGTCATGGAAAGAGCTCAACTATCACATTGTGTAGCAACCCATCGTAACCTCAACATTAGCTTTAGCATCACCTTCACCTACGGAGCAAACACAAGCAGTGATAGAAGGGATCTTTGGACACAATTGGAAGAACTTTCCATCACAAACAACACCACTCCATGGCTGGTCCTAGGGGACTTTAACATAACCAAATCCCCTTCTGAAAAGCAGGGTGGTCAGGGGCGATTGACCTCCGCCATGATGGAATTCCAAAATTGCTTATCTAAAACTGAATTGGAGGAACTAAGATATGGAGGTGATTTCTTCACATGGTCCAATCGACAAACCAATAACCCTATCCTAAGGAAGCTTGATCGCATCCTCGTCAATCAAAGCTGGATGCAAACCTTCCCTGACTCCCACGCCAAGTTCCTATCTCCAATCTTATCAGATCATTCCCTATCAGTAACTCATATTCAACTCCCACGCCAGGGAAGGAAAACACCCTTCAAATTTTTCAATTATTGGACTAATCATGCAGAATTCAATAACATAATAGCTAGCGTGTGGAACACCGAGATAGCAGGTTCCAAAATGTACCAAGTTGTAAGTAAACTTAAGCTAATCAAGGGGAAACTGCGACAACTCAACCACATCAACTACTTAGACTTATCCAACCGAGTTAAGGAAGCCAAGCAAACTCTCCTCCAGCTACAGTCCAATATTCATAGTAGTAGCAACGTATCCCTAATGGAAGCCGAAAGAACAGCTTTCAAAGACTTCTATTTACTTAGGAAAGCTGAAGAGAACTTCTACAAGCGGAAATCAAGAGTGAAATGGTTGAAACTCGGAGATAAAAACACATCCTTCTTCCACAAATCAATGCGAAACCATCATAACAGAAGCCACATATTCCAAATCACCCGTGAGAACAGAAGTGAAGCAATCGGCACTGAACAGGTCAAGCACGAAGCGGTTGAATACTTTCAACAAATGTACAACAAAGCATGTACTCACCTCAACACGGATGACATCGCCAGCCGGGTAACATGGAAGCTTACTGCGCAGCAATGTGAAGAACTACTTGCTCCCTACACGGATGAGGAAATCAAATGGGGATTCTTCTCTCAAGCAAATGAGAAAGCCCCAGGCCCAGATGGATATACGGCTCTCTTCTTCAAGGAAACTTGGGGAATATTAGGAAAGGATCTTACCGCTGCAATCAGGGAATTCTTCCACTCGGGACATCTCCTCAAAAAGATAAATTCCACCATCCTCACATTGGTCCCCAAAACCCCCAACCCAACCAGCATGGGGGATTTTAGACCAATAGCATGTTGTAACGTGCTCTATAAAGCAGTTTCAAAAATCTTAGCTGCCCGTCTAAAGAAGGTCCTTCATGCACTAGTTGGGAGAGAGCAAGCAGCATTCATCCCTGGACGGAAGATCACAGACAACATCCTCATTGCCCAGGAATTAATGGCAGGCTAACAGACACAAAGAGGAGCACCACGGTGCACCCTAAAGGTTGACCTCCAGAAAGCCTATGATACCATACGTTGGGACTTTACACTTGAAGTCTTGAGAACCATGCAATTCCCCCCGCACTTTTGCAATCTAATAAAACAATGCTTATCAACTCCAAAATTCTCAGTCAATATCAACGGGGAATTAGTAGGCTACTTTTCTAGCATGCATGGCCTCAAACAAGGGGATCCTATTTCCCCGTATTTATTCGTCTTAGGTATGGAAGTCCTTTCCACCTCTCTCCGGCAACTCATATCCAACCCAACACTCTCTCCCCACTGGAGATGCAAATCGGAACGCCTCAATCACCTCTGCTTTGCGGATGACCTACTCATATTTGCCAGAGGAGATGCGAACTCTATAACATTGATCAGAAACACGCTCCAACAATTTCAAGCACTCTCAGGTCTGACGGCCAATAACGCTAAGAGTTCCATAATCTTCTCCAATGTCCCTCTCAAGGATAAACAAAGCATCCTACAAATCATGCAGTTCCAAGAAGGTTCTCTCCCGATAAGATATTTAGGCGTCCCGCTCCTCTCTACTAAACTCAAAACAGAGGATTGTGACATTTTAGTAGACCGAATCACAGCTCGCATCACCTCGTGGACAGCGAAATTTTTATCATATGCTAGTAGACTCCAACTAATTCGTTCAGTTTTATTCTCCATGCAGGCCTTCTGGTGCTCAGTATTTCTCCTTCCAAAAAGGATAATCACAAAAGTAGAGCAATTAATCAGGAATTTCCTCTGGAGTGGAAATCCGCATATAGGAACCAAAGCCAAGGTCAGATGGGAAGAGATTTGTAAGCCAATCAGATGTGGGGGACTGGGGATTCCTAACCTTCACCAATGGAACAAGGCCTTACAAATTAAACACATCTGGCTCCTATGCAAGAGCAGACAACGTAGTCTATGAACTGAATGGGCACACTCAACACTGCTAAAAGGCAGAAGTTTCTGGACAACGCGAGCCCTAGCAGTTTGCTCCTGGTCTTGAAAGAAACTCCTAAAGCTTAGACATTTAGTGCGTAATTGCTTTCAATGGAAAGTGGGAGACGGCCTAACCATATCTATATGGACTGACTTCTGGTTACCCATGGGTCCTCTAGATACTTTATACTCCCCAAGAGAAATCAGGAACTCTCGGATACCAATATCGGCAAAGTTATGCTCTCTAGAGGAAAATAACATATGGCGACTACCAAACCATCCTCCATGGTCTGATATCATTATTCCCACGCACATCAAGCCCAATCATCACACTCCTGACCAACTCTAATGGACTCACGAGACTGCAGGGGAATACACCATCAAAAGTGGCTATTTCTTCCTCAATCCAGTCGGCCCAACAGTCCCATGGTATCGAGTCGTATGGAACAAAACTACCATACCAAGGCACTCCTTCATATTATGGCTAGCCTGGTTGAGAAAATTATCTACACTTGATAAACTGACCACATGGGGCCTAGCAACATCCTCCACATGCTACCTATGCCAATAAGAAGATGAGGACCACTCCCACCTATTCTTCCGATGCCAATACTCCTCCCGAGTATGGCTAATAGTGAGCGACATGGCCAACTGCCCCCCTTCTTGTAAGGATTGGCAGGGAGCCATACGAGTACTACTGGCAACAAGCCAGTCCAATGCCAAACAACACCAGACTTGGAGAGCGAGCCTTACAGCAACGGTATACTGCATTTGGAGAGTGCGCAACAAAGCAAGACTTGGACTCTCTACCCCTGGCACTTCTTCTTTAGCCAATCAAATCAAATCTTATGTTTACCTAGAATAATTATATTAGACTAGTTTGTACCTATCTCTATAGGTATGGTACTCAAGTTGTAATAGATTAGCTACTTATGTTGTATTGTAATGTAACCGTCTTAGACGGATGTACCTTTCTTCTTATCAATAAATAATGAATTACCCAAAAAAAAGAGAGCATTTTCTGGCGTGAAAAGTTAACCGCTATATTCTTTGTTCAGTCCTCATCACAATTTCATGGAAGACCATTTCTTTATACTCAAACAAATACAAGGTAGCAAGATGGGACATATTATTTGTTCTCAAATAATCCAATCCATATTTGAATGTATTATAAGGGAAAGATGTAAACAGAACTTAATAATCATCAACTGGAAAGTTACTAACAAGGAACTAAACATTTACCATAGGGTCGACAACACATATTCAAGCCGGTCTCCAGCAATTAAGTGCAGATATATCTGGTCTTGAAGGCAACATTCGAGGACCAACATGACCTGGAAATGAAACTGCTAGGTCATTATCTGCCCTCCCATGAGCATAACTGCAACAACAATCCATTCACTTCTAATTCTATTAGATACTGATTCCTTGCAACAAAATATTACCTGGAGGTGGACCAGCAGGAGGGTTATTGGTTGATGTTGGTTGAAAGCCCATGTTATTAGAGAGTGGTCTTTCAAAATGTGGCCGAAAATAACCTACACAGGAGAAAGTTTTCGAACATGAGGAACAGTACAACGCAAAAGACCAGTAATGCCGTCATAAGCCCAAGGTGGGTGCGATGACTGTAAAGAGACATGGGAAGATGAGTACACAGCTTTCAATAAAATCTAAAAGATATCTTATATACCATATAAGGAAGAAGGTCCACAAAGAGGAAATAGAATATATATATATATATATCCATTCCAATAGCTCAAAATCATTATTGCAGGGCATTCTTAAACAGTAAAGCAGTGTATGCCAAGAATAAACAGGAGAGAATGGAAACACATAATTAAAATAACTCTACAGCTCCATATAGGACGGCATAGATAATTCAGCATTATGTTAAGGAAAGTGACAGGTAAAACTCTTTTCCCCCTGTTTTTTGGTCCATCAACACACAAGATAAACTCATACTATCTTTTTGAACAATTTACAGTAGTTTACTAGAATTCCAAGAAAGCAAAAGGAAGATACTGTAAGGTGCAATCAATCCAAATAGTATTGTGATGGGTGCTAAAAAGGGGCCTGAAACATCTGAGGTGCACATAGAAAATTACTTCTAGCATCTAGGGTGCAACCATTTGGCTGCTAGTTCCTTCAAAATCAAAGAACTTCTAATAGATTCAAAATGGGTAAATCCATGAGAAATAGGAATTCGTAATTTTAACTTGTCTGTTTGTCCACATAGAAACCTCTTTATCACCCAACTGTGGCAGCACAGTATCAATATGATCAGAATCAAATAAAGGGAAAATAGCATCAATATGAATAACAATCACAGAAACAGAAACACCAATTTGCCAACTATGGACAGTAAGATTTCCAAAGTTGCAGAGCATTGAGGCCCACAAGAGAGACTTGGGGATCAATAGATTTCACTTTAAGTAAAAAGGAGACATAATGCTGAAATCTGTCATTCATTATAATTGGTGATGCCAGGAAAAGGAAAAAGCTATTTGAATAGAATGCTGAAATTATGGAGTATATACCTTCTTGGGGATACACGCTCCCAGCACCTGAAGAACTTCTAACTCCATTCATCCATGGACCACTCTGATTATCATTATTAAATTCACTTGAGGACATCCTCCAAGGTTCGTCACCTACAAACCGCCTCCTGCTATCAGGAGGTGGCAAACTGTATTGATGAGGGTATGGATGCTGCGGAACAGGGACAGCAGGATATGAATAGTGACTGGACATAGTTTGAGGGGGTACCCCACTCAATGGCCTTTGAGTATAAGGCATGTTGCCTTGTTGGAACTGTTGGTTTGGTTGAGAAGCTTGAGAATTAAAATACGGGTCATTTGGTCCATATTCAGATTGCCTTGATGGATTATAACCAGAAGGTTCTTGTGAACTGACTCCTGATGGCATAAAGAATGGTGACTGCTGTGTAGGTAACTCACTTTTTAAAACACCATTAATGTGACCACCATGAGGATTATTTGGGGGAACTTGCATTGGTTGGTTTGCCTAAGGACAAAAGTAGCCCAAAAATTAAAATCAAACCAAATGCCACATGTAATAAAAAGGAAAAAAATAAATAAATAATATAAAACTTACACCGTGAGTGCCAGAATATTCACTAGGGGGTGGATATGCTAGCTGGGATGGGGACTGAAACGATGATTGAGGTGGAATAAATGATTGAGTTGGTAATGCATGTTGAGGAACTGATGTTTGGGGGAGCAATGTAGGTAGAGGTCCCACAGGAGGTGCTGGAGGAAGAGGTGGTTGTGATTGGAGGGATGGGGGAGGTGGTGGTGGTGGTGAGGGAGACGAGGAAGGGGGCAATGGTGGGGGTAAGGGTGGCGGTGAAGAAGGCAAAGGAGGAGGAGGAGGAGGAGAATCAGGGGGCAAAGGGGGTGAACCCTCTGGAAGAGGAGGCAACTCAATTGAATTGCTAGTGACAGGTTTGATTGTCGGGCCAGACTCAGGCTGCTGCCATTCCATTTCAGGGACATGCATGGAAACACATGTTTCGTCCCTTGAATGTCCAGAAACATCCTCCATTTCCAGCTCACCATCCACATCCTCCAAGACACAATGCCGCCTGTCATTTGGGGTAAGTTCACATGTTTTTGGCTCCTCTGAATCAGGGTTAGAATCTGCTGGTGATGCCTCAACCACAATCTTGCACGGAATAATAGGAGGATATCCATGATCCTCTTCTTCTTCATCATCAAATACATGGGAAGATATAAAACCAGGCAACTGAAATGTTGCATTACTGATAAGATAAAAGCAGGAGAAAGGAACATCAGTCAGTATAGGTGCAAATTTTATATAAATACAAAATTGTTTTACATAGAAAATATTAGTGTGTTATTTTCTAATCTTTGAAAATCTGTATTGTTTTACAAAATTTAAATTATGAAAATTACACAAACTTTCAATTGCTTGTTCAAATTTGTTAGCCACCCTTGCTTTCAAGACCGAAACTCCCCATTCCCCCTAAAATAGTAAGAAGCTATTGTGTAATCAGCCACGCTTTTCTGGGTAAGTTCAGATATTTTCATTAATAATAATAAAAGACGTGGAAAAAAAAAGGGGGAAACTACCCAACACAAAACACTATTGAAGCCAAAAGTGCAAAGAAAAGGGATATCAACAATGCAACAGATTACGAAAGGATGCAAATATTGATATTCCTAGCATTACAAACACAAGCCAGCTCTAGCTACTGTGGTACAAAATAAAATTTTTAGCATTCACTCTGAATCTTGAGCAATGTTTCCCATTTTTCTTTTATTCCTTTATCTCTAAAGGTAGTAGATTACCACCACATGTAAAGGGGCCTGATAACAAGTTGGACAAAAATAACCACCCATGCTTTCATGACATTTTCTAGGGGACTGGGGGTGTCACACCAAAACGTCCCATTCCCCTTAAATGATAAGACTAAACATAATGAAACCATGAGATGGATCCCTAAAAAATAAATACTATATTATCAGAAGTTGAATGTTTATTTTCTCAATTTTCAAAAAGAAAAATCTTGTTTTTCAAATTTTATATTATAAATTTATATATCTTCTTCAAAAGTCAAACTATGAAGAAGTTATTGCATGACCACATCATGCAATAACTTCCACTTTATAGGGGGGAAAAGGGTTAATTTGGTAAATTCAAGTGTTACACCAAAAGATCCTTCCCTCTTTATTAGCAAAGACATAGATAAATAGCACAAGAAATGGACTCAGTTTTTAACAATTCAAAATATTTGTATTGATGTGAGATATATACATGTATGCATCATATATGAAATTGCCCAATTAAGCCACGACTAAGACGCACTAAAGTCAATACTGGGGATCCAATAAAAATTTTGTAACACACTTCTAGCACAGCCTAAATTTTGACAAAGCATGAAATAGAAATATCATATTCATGACATGAGAAAGAAAGGTTATCCAAGAGTATCTACTAATTAGAGGGAATTACAAACCTCCCATATTCATCAACCAACATGCCTTCCATTTCTCTAATGGGATCATCAATGGCCCGCTCAGTGCGAGATGGACGTCTATGGGTTGATCCATTAGTTGTATCATCATTTGCAACTCCAATATTATCCATGTGATGCCGAAGAACAGACTCAGGAAAAATTTTCCTCTCATTCCATAATCTTAGTACCTAATAGAAATGAGCATTAATTTGCTGTAGCAAAAAGAAAAATCCTGCTTCGTAATGAGAATACCTTCAGACACTGACGTCGATTTTCACGAGCAACAGCTCCAGCTGGAGCAGCAGCACCAAGAAGGCGTGGCAAAGCTGCCTGAACAGCAGGGACATACGATGCCCCCGCAACACCTAAGAAATATAACATGATGAGATAGAAACTTAAAAATACAGAAGTTGTGAAATGCAAGAAATTTTCTTGTTTTCCCTAAAAAAAAAAGAGAGAGAAAAAAGAAAAAAAATCCTAGTGTACATCCACCTTTTTTTAAAAAAAAAAAATCACTGAACACGAAATTATGTACAAATAAGAATGAAGTATAAGGTGTAGCAGCATTTTGCGAACAGAAGCTCATACCTTTCTGGTTGTGTGAGCACTGAGTGATGGAATCCACAAGGAAGAAAAGATCCACTTTTCGATGGAAACTAGGCTCACTCTCCAACTTCTGAATAAGCAGCTCAACTACCTAAAAGCAAACACAGATTGACCTTTTTCCTCAAGAAGAGCAAAAAGAAAGTCTAATAGACATAGCATTTTTTCTGCCACTTTCCAATGGAAACTACACTTACAGATATAGGATTGACTCCAAGAGAAATAAAAGCAACAATCTCCATAACTTTTTGGGTAAGGCAATCTCAATAACTTATTCATAGTTGGACTTAACTAAGATCACCACTTGAAATAAAGGAGGGGCAAATAACCCCAAATAACTTAATGAATGCTCCTCTTTCAGTAGGTAGGTTGAAAAAACATCACAAGATTATGACACATCATAGCAAAGGCTTCATAAGAAACTACCACAAGAGACTTTGAGCAACTTAAATGCTTCCATCACCGACACTAAAAAATTTAAATACTTGTGATATCACAAGCGCACTGCAGCATACAAGGGACATAAAAGAGAAGCAAGAAAATAAAAAGTTGGCAGAAAATTGGAAAGCTATTTTTTTTCCCATGATGATGGGTATGACTCTACTTGAAATGACAAACTTCAAGAAATGACCCATTCTACAGCAAGATCCATGTCCTGATTAAGTCCAGTTTTCATCGTGCATGCAACCCAATACATATCTTCAGTAAAACCCAAATCCAGGAAAATATAAGAATTTGAACCATCCAAGCACAAATGAGCCAAGTAAAAAAAGAAAAAAATAAGAGCAAGCAATAATTCTAGATAAACAATCCTTTGATCAAGAAGTATAGCATCTGAATAAAATGTATAGTTTCCTTACCAAGCTCAGATGTTTCAAGATGAAGTTCGACAAAAGAAAAAAGAATCGACAATAGGATAGCGGGACATTGGAGAAGATACAAATGAAGCACCAAACTAAAGTAACATGAAATCCCTGTTATGGCTGGCTCTTTCAATTACTTGAGTGTTTATCAACTATTTTGGCCACTCCAACATAAACAGGACCAAGCACACAAAATAAAGTGGCATAAGTTAGGGGGAAGAAGCAAAGAAAAATATCATGTAGCTTCATTGTGCATATGCAGAGATTATAGTTCCTTTATCAACTACTAATTTCTTAAAACAGGATCACCGAAAGTTCCCATAATTCTTTGGGAACAAAACAGCAGATGACATATTTAGTGAATTCCTTTCCACTCACAACACCATTCGCCCACAACAAATTTTACTCTTCCAAATACTTGCAGAGACAATGTAGCTTTCCAAGCAACCTTAGCATGGAATCAAACATGAATTTTTAGTTTGGGTGGGTAAAAAGCACTTAGTATTGACAATAAAAACCAATGGAACTCTAAAAAGCTTGCTCTCCTGAATACCCAGCCATCTGCAGCACAAAGTGCAATGCATTGTCATCCATCCTAGTTATCAAATAAGTGCCAATTATTGAATAGAGATACATCGCAAGTTTTGGAGCACAATAATACATTGACCTTTGAGAAGTTCAAATGACAGGAAAATAATTGATTCAATAATGAACTCCAAATTGGATTGAAATAAAGTGCAACAAAATTGTACAGAGCAAACAAATCAGGATTTTGAATTTGCATAAAGCAACCATCAAATGACTGATAATAAACTCACAAAGATCCATCAACTGAAAGGTGTACCTCACTGGCAATGCCATACTTGGCACAATCAATTGCAAGACGTGTAGCGCGACCTATACTGTCTTTGGTCCTAGACAATGTCTCTATCATACCCTCAAAAGCCTCACGTGCAACAGCTGCTTCAGTACCACCACTAAGAGAGCCTCCAGTAGCCCTGTTCCCAGTGCTAGCTCTTCGCTCTTCTATGTCTTCTGCATCTGGCTGACTTTGTGATACAGCCATTTTAGCATGAGCAGATGGAGATGTCCCATTTTTATGATGATCTGAGCCCTGTAAGTCTGCTTGCATTGCAATGCTAATGCCTGAAAAGGAAGGCTGCATCATCAATGAACCTGGGCTTCTCCCTTGGACATCTATGCTCGGAAAGGCAGAAAAGATAGAAGCCTCAACAGAGAAATTTTGAGACTGGGCTTGTCTTCGTTTTGCCTGAGCTGCAGCAATAAGATGCTTCATAGACATGGCAGAATCAGGAGTCCTGGAGTCAGTGGTTACAGCAAATTTATCATCCCTAGCAATTTCCAGTCTGCAAGTTACCAATAGAAAAGGTGATTTACATGTACAAGATATTTCTGAAACAAAGGAAAAAGGTAACTACCCAAATAGGCAAATACTTACCTTTCTTCATTCAAATCATTATACCCCGAGGAATTTTCTGCTACAGGATGCAAGTCATTAGACCGTACATTTGACTTCGGTGTACTTTTTGCTCTGTCTCCAGAGGAAGTTGATCGGCTTTTTTGCATAGTGCTTTGAAGAGGTCTTGGGTTATCAAGATTATTATGTGATTCCTTATTTGACCTAGATGAAGACTTTCTTGCTTGATCATTTGAGAGCTTCGCCTGAGGTTTGGCAGATTTTGGATCTGCCACTATTTTAGTGGAAGATGGCCTGGGAGACTTTTGGGGGGATATCAAGCTTGACTTCACCTCCTTCACAGATGGCTTCTCAAAATCTGGAACCTGACTAAATCTTTCATCTTTAGATCTCTTCTCTACTGTATGTACATGCTGAGAAGACAAAACTTCATTATGTAAATCAGGTGATCGTTTTATTGACCCATTATCTTTACACCCAGCAGCATTTTTAACACTTTCCAAAGCATTATTAGAACTCTCACGGTGTGGTTCAGTAGCCTTAGGGGTTTCTGAAACAGTTTTTGATCCTTTCACATTCCTGGAAGGGCCCTCGTGAACTGGAGTTTTCGGATCTTCGTCATCTTCTTCATATAAGCGAACAGCTCTCCGCTTCTTGTGCTTTGGAGTAGCTACATCCTCAACTTTGCCAGAAGACATGTCACTTGGCACTAAAAGGGGATTCTTTTCCTCTTTATCACCTAAACGAGAAGTAACACCATCTGACATTGCTTCAAGTGCTCGACGACGTCGCTTTGTTAAGGGGAGGGTAGCTTCATCACCAGAATGGTTAGATTCCAAAATCCCTCTTTGACTTTTCAAATCAGGCCCATCTTCTGCATGTGCAATAGGTTCTTTGATATCCAACTTCTTAACTGCTTTGTCCCCTGAGATACCTTTATTTAATGAATCTTTTTTCCCTCCTTTGAAGATAGATCCCTTAGCTTCAGTCATTGTATCAGCATGCTTAAGCTTTTTTGTGGGATTAGAACCAGCATTAGGCCCCAAACGAGGTTTTCCAAGGGCAAGCACAATTGGCACTTTCTTATCCAAAATTTCACCACCAGGCTGCTCTTCAGACTTCACCTTCACAGGTGACATTATGTCTGCTGCCTCAACCATTTTCTTGGCCTTTAATAAACTTTTTGCACTTCCTCTACTAGCAATATCTGAATCAAAGTTCACACTATCTAAAGAACCTTTCCTTGTGGCACCACCCAATACATCTCTACCTTTACTTCTATCTTTCAGCTGCTCACATGACTCAACATGACTTCCATGACTAGTTGAGCTCTCTTCCATTACAGATACTATCGCAGTGTTCTTTCTTATGTGTGTATCAGGAGTTCCTTCAGTTCTGTTTATTGATCTGGGGGCTATCTTAGGTTTCTCACCATTTGCCAAAGCCACCTCTCCACTACCAGATTTCTTACTGGAAAACACTGCATCTTTACTGCTTGAAGCTTTTCTCTTATCCGGACTTACTTTTGAATCCTTAGGCTGTCCACCATTCACAACTTTGCTTTTTTTCTCTACAGGAGTAAGCTTTGAGGATAAACTTTCATTAGCATTTGAAGAAGTTGTAGGTTTAGTGTCTTGATTTCCATCTTCAAGATGCCTGGGTGAACTGCTTTCAAACTTCAAGGCCATGTCACCGCTGCCTCCACTAATTGATTCTCTGGTCTTTCCAATTATATCAACCCCATCTTTGGCATCATTATCTACAGCATCATCCTCCAAACCATCAACAGGTGGAACATCACACCCTATGTCAGATCCATCAGTATCGCCTCTTATACTAGTTGATTGTTCTTTCTGTATCTCATCAAAAGCAACACATATTTCCTTAACAGCTTGAGCAAAATGCTTGAGAGTTTTCCCCTGACATCTAGCTGACAGCTTACTCTTTGTCTCAGTAGTAAATGTTTGAATATCCGCAGGACCAACAAAAGCTCTGTTACATAATATAGCCAGTTTAAAAGCAGGAAAGAAAATTTGAGCCCTGACAAATCTAAAGCACTTACAATTGTATGCATAGCATGTTCTTTTAATATGAAAATAGAAAACAAATCTAAAGCTATTAACTTATACATACCGTTAGGAAAAGAAAAAAAAAATTAGAACATTTATCGAAAAGAAAAATTTAAACAAAAGAGCTCGTTTGAATTTTATATAGCAAATGTTCCTCATCACGAGTTTCACATGTTTCTCATTCACAGAAACCTAGAAAGGTTCTAGATACTGAATTGCGATAACTAATTTAAGTAAGGAACGAATTCATATATAAGGAGCTGTGAGACTTAAATGCCTGGCACTTGTTGCCAACTCACATCAGGCCATCAAAGCCATTGCTTCAACCTTATTGACAAATTAACGAATAAACTTAACGGTACTTACATTTCCTGTGTCCCAAAGAAATGAACAAAATACTTTTTAGGGTCAGGAGTTTGATTCCAATCTTCAGGCCTGCTGATCTGAATATACATACGTCCATATTAGTATATTGAACAGATCACAAATTAGTAATCCCAAGCATACTGCATCATCACAAGATCGATAATAAGAGCAGTAAGACCGCAAAAGAATTAAAATTTAAGGAAAAAGATATTTCCTGGATATGTTTCAATACTTGAAACCATGTCTGCACATATTAAACTATTCTTTTAAACTCAATATAAGTCTTGTGGCCATTTCTCAAGACAAGCAAAGGAGCACCCCCAATACCCTATAGGTGACTAATGAGACTAACTCCCCTGGTACATAAGTCCCCCCATACAAAACACATTCATATATATAATAGAGTATACAATGCAAATAATGGAAAAAAACCGGACACCAAATAAAGTCCAGTATCAGCAACCCAGATTACACAAAACCAGAAAAATCTTTCACAGTAACTTAAACAAACCATACTTAATCCACAACATGGGTTAACTGGAACACGATGAAAGATAGCCACCCATATCAACAATTTGTCCCAGGAAATGGAAGAATCAATCACAACAATGACACTAGCCCAAATACAAAGTTTCTCTGTACGAGCCACAAGCCTCAGTATCCCTAACACATGAAAATGAATGCCAATTTAAGAAATAATAGACAAATATCACAACTGTTAAACAAACCATATCTTCTAACCAACAAAGAAGAAGCGCCAGATAATGATAAACAAAATACTCCAAAAAAGATAATTTATGAATAAATCACCCAATATGAGACCACATCTCCAACCCAAAATCTCAACACCTTACTCAAAAGCTACAGTTTTCACATAACAGCGAGCTAAATCTCATAACCAAACTCCCAAATGCAACTATCCCACAACCCAAACTCATACTACGTGATTTATGTACAGCAACCCCATTATCGAAACTAGCTAATAAAACTAATAGTCAAATCAAACACAGAAAGCACTATAAAACATCAAGAATATCCGTGAATATTCAAATAAATAACAACTACCACTGTCAAAATACACTAAAGTAATACAAAACCCTAATTAGGTCTTTCAAGTTCAAACCTTTGCAGGCCAATAAGGGAATCCCTTGACTTTGGCAAGAACAAGATCGCCTAAACTCAACTGACTCTTCCCTTTATCTTTGTTCCCAACCTTGTTTTTACGGCCCATGTGGGGCTGACGATTCGGTTTATGATGTTCCCAATTGTTCGAGACTTGATTCCAAACTCAAAACCCTAGAAATCCGATGAACTTTTGATTCTTCGCCGGAGATGCCGCCGGCCGTGGATTCCGGCGCCGGAGAGGAGCTAGGGCATGAAAGGAGGAGAGAAAGGATCAATGGATGCAATGAGGGATTGGAGAAGTGGGTTGGATATAGAGAGGGATTGAAGCTTTGAGGCGGTTATGGAGAAAAGACGAAGAAGAAGAAGAGAAGGATTTTTGTGTAAACACAGAGAGAGAGGCGTTGGAACTTTTGGGGATTTTTGGTACGAGGGTGAATATCGGAGGTTTTTTTATATATATATAATTTTCTAATTTCACCTTCCTTTCTTTGTTTTGTAATTGGTTTTTTCATTTTAAGATATGGAAGATGATGCTTGGGAAAAGAAAAATTAAAAATAATGGAAGATGATGTTGGCAAGTGAAAAATTATATGTAAGATGATTGAAGTTTGCTTGTGGTGATCAACTTGGGCCACTTATCCAACCCAATGTGTAGGCCCAATAGGTGCGGGCTCATTGTGAATTTAGGCTTGAGGTAGGAATTTAGTCGGTCCATTAATTTTTCAAATCAAACTTGAGGAAAGAGTATGGCAAACCAATTCAATCCATTTTATCATAATGTATTAAAGTCATATGTGAGCAAAGGATAAACATCCAACAGAATTTTATGGAAAAACCCTATCAAGCTGAATGGTTTAAGATAATTATTTGAATTCGTGATATGATCTAAATGATTAGACTTGTATTCATGATCATTTAGGGATATTTAAATTTGTTCATACCTATCTCTCTCTCCTTTTTTGCTTTTTATTCTTAGTTCTCACCTAGGATATGGTTTAAGATTGCGATTATGAATTAGAAATTTATAATTTTGTTGTTTTATTTGATAGTCGTTTTTATATTTAACTGTATGTATAAATAAGGATACATACTCACAAATCATGTATTAAGTTTTTCAAAAAGAACCCTATCATGCGAAGCCTCTGCTTGAGGCTAAGGCTTTAATGGCAACAAGTTCTCCTACTTTGAAATTCGATCAATAATCATCCCATGAATAATATGATAAGAGCTTTTCATCTCTCTTTCATCATAAATCAAACATTCACCAAGATGTGTCACTTTCTTCTTCTCGTAAATTATGATTAAAATTAATAAACTTTACACAAAAAGAAAGGAGTAAGTTTTACTTCTAAAGAAAATCCGTAGAAGGTGATTTCTTCGAGGTTGCCCCCTCTCAGATTGATAACAAAACCTCTTCTCTCTTGTTTTGGCTATGAAACTTTGGTTTTGTTTAGTTCTTAACCACACACATGCATGCACGTATAAATACATACATACACACACACACACATATATATATATTTCGAAAATCCATGGAAGGTGATCTCTTTGAGGTTGCCCCCTCTCTGGTTGATAGCGAAACCTATTCTCTCTCGTTTTGGCTATGAAACTTTGGTTTTCTTTAGTTCTTAGCCACACACATGCATGCTCTTATTCCCATGAGACAGCAATATCAAAAGCCTCAAAACAAAGCCCATAATTCAACACTTAGTATATCAATATAGCCAACTTTCCTTACAAATCCCATGATTTAACATCCTTATTTATCTTGTATTACCTTGTCAATTGTTGCATTCTTATCATTCTCAATCATTGATGCGACAATATTAAACTTGGTCTATCCTTCCTTAAGTCATGTCCATATGATGTTGTGTTATTGGATTTTGAACAATCTCTTACTTCTTATGGATTATATCTAGTATTCATATGCTTTCCACATAATAAGTTAGTGCATTGGCATATTGCCCAAATTGTTCCTAAATATTTTATTATTCCTCTAAAACTAAATGGACCATAGTGCAAAGGAAAAAAATTACTACCTATGGAGGTTGTGTTTGAATTATTTCAATCATGTTGATTTTACAATTTACCTCAACCCATTATCTCAAAGGAAGGTGTTGTTGTAAGTCTTTATGTTGCAGCCAAATACTTCTCCAATTTTTTTCATTTTATGGACATGTATGTGAAGCATGTGTTAAATTTTCATCTATTTCCCTACATCTTAGACAACTAACAACTAAATTTGGGATAATATTCCTTAATTTGGTAGTTATAAGTAGCCCATCACTTATCACTCACCATGAAAATAGTGTTTTTTTTTTTTTGGATCCCACTAGTGATGACTATAACCATTTGGTGTTTGCCTCCTTATAATTTTTTTTTATCTTTCAACTTACTGTAAATTTCTTTTAATTATAGCTTTTATCTTAGTTTAGGACACATGTATTATTATCTAATCTTTTTGGTGCCTAGGTAAATTGGTCCAATGTTCTTATTAACCCAATTCGACAAGAGATATTAGATGATATCCTCCATTCACTTCATATTCACATTCTAACAATCCTATTGATCCAATTTAAAATGGGATATTAGATGTTTGCATATAATAGGTTGGAATAAATTGTAAAACTAATTTAGTCGACACTATTCTTCCCACCATACTTAGCAACTTACATTTTCCATCCTATAAGCTTATTTTGAATATTTAGTATTATATTTTTAAATTGGTTTTCTCTTGTTTTTTTTCCCCTTCAATAGAAATCCTAAATAATTCCCTTTTTTTTTCTAATATTTCTCTTTTCACCTTAACGCTCACATTCCCACAGAACAAAACCTTGAACTTATACGAATTAGTTTTAGATTTGACCACTCATAGAAAGTTCATAATTGTAATGTTTTTCTTATGGAGGTTGCAATTTTGTGGTTGCTTTAGGCATCAACATTATGTCATTAGCAAATAACAAGTGGGAGAATTTTATGTTGGATTCTCTTATGCCAATTTGTTCCCACCTATTATCATGGTTTCCCCTTCAATCATTCAACTAAGTACTTCCATAACCATAATGAATAAGTATGGAGAAATTGTATCCCCTTGTCAAAGTTCCTTTATAGGGGTGAATGCTTGAGAGGGAGATTCATTTAAAAAAATTTCAATTGAAGTTGTAGAGATATAAGACGTTGTCAATTGAATCTACCAATCTGGGGAGTGTCTACTTTATAAAATCCCATTTAATCTTATTATATACCTTTTTCCAAGTCAACCTTAATAAATATCCAACATATCTTACCCTTCTTTCTAATGCAGCTATGTAGGAGTTTGTAAAGTTTTCTAAAATAAGTTTTAATGATAAAAAAAAAATATAAGATATCTAATGAATTTGTTTTAAGTATGTAAAACAAAAGGATTCATTCTCACAAACACTTAAGTAGACAGTGATTTATAGACATTTCATCTTATAGTTAACAAGACAATTTGTTAGACGTTTCAGTAAACACTTAAATAGACAATTTGATACTTTGATTTATAGAATGTATGCTCATATAGTTCTTATCTATTTTTAATATAAGTTTGATTTATTTGAAGCCCCAACTCCACTAATTAAGTGTATTTAGGTAATGCACTTAATTCATTTCACATAAGGAGGATTAATAATTTATAGGAATTTTCTTTGTTCAAGGAAGTTTTTCATAGTTGCAACAAAGTTATTTTTTAAAGAGTTATAAATTTTGTTTTATCAAGATATTGGAATGTTGTTGGATAAAGATATTTAAAGAAATATCAACCAATGAAGAATAAGATAAGTATAAGTATAACAAATATGATTTATCAGCTGAAGCATATCCACATAAAGAGGGATCTTCAAGTTTAAAACTAAAGTTTATCTATACAAAGCTGCTAAAGGTTTGGATAAAAATAAATATCAATAATATCTAAAGATCATGAGCAAAATCAGTGATATGATCAAGGAGTTCAAAGTTTAAATTTTTTTATAAGATTTTCAAACTCCTACAAATATAGGGACATTAATCTTATCTATGCAACAAAGAAGCCATTGGAAGATTTTATGAACATTATTAAGAAGGATAGTACAAGGAGCGACTATATAAACTCCAGATTTCAAGTTAAAAATACAAGAGAAGAAGCAAAGAAAAAAACAACAATTTTCTAAAGAACTATTTTTACAATTCTTTTCGAGCTTAAATTAGAGAATTCATATTTTCTTATTCTTGTACAAATTTTGTTTACTTGTTGTGTGAGGATTAACTTAGAAAGTTATATTACAAAAGTCATGTAGTCTATGTTTAGCTAAGTGGTAGGTTAGAAAGATAAAGTAAGAGCTATCAGTGTTTTTAACTTTTCTTTGCTATTGGATTAGTAGAATGACCGATGTCGAAGACTGGATCCCCAGCAGTGAGGTTGGAAGAGGTGACTGACTCACTAGAAGGAACCTTTATATATCATTGTCTTCTTTATTTTATTGCACATTAATTTCTATCATTTTCTTTTTGTCTATCACGTGCATTCCTCATCACAAAAAGAAAATTAAAAAGTGTTCTTTTAGTTGGATTTTGGTAAAAAGTTTTGAACATAGAAAGTTTTGAACAAACAATTCACCCCCTTTCTTGTTTGCCATTTTGGGACCTACATTTGGTATCAAAGTAGTGGCTCTTTTGTTTACAAGAGTCGATCAATGGTTGACAATACAATCACGATTGCATCTAATCGTATGCCATTCTTTGACGACACTAATTTTCCTTATTGGAAATGCAAAACGGAAACTTATATTTAAGCAACTAACTTTACTTCGTGGGAAATCATACGTTATGGAGATCAACAACCCATTCTCATTAATAATCTAATATTAGCCGATGAAGAAATGAAAAAGGCTGAATTAAACAACACAACAAAGAATCTACTTTTGAGGAGCATCTCTCAGATTGTATTTGCTATGATTTCATCATGTGAATCTGCTAAGGAAATATGAGACAAATTGTGTGAAACCTATGAAAGTGCTGCAATGATCAAAGACACTAGAAGATGAGCACTTGTGCAAGACTATGAATTGTTCATATTCCAATCCGGTGAAACTATATATGATGGATTTAATAGATTTATTTTGATTACTAATAAACTTGCTTTACTTGGTAAAAAGTTTGATGACGGTGAGCTTGTAAGGAAAATCTTGCGAATTTTTCCAAGTTCATAGGATTTGAAGACAAATGCAATTGAAGAAGCTCATGGCTTAGACAAATTGACCTTGAGCTAACTTTAAGAAAAGCTTCAAGCATATGAATCAAAATTGAATCATATGAATGATCAAGAGAAAGTCAAAAAGTCTATAGCATTTAAGGCCATTGAGCAAGACATTGAGCCAGACGAAGTATCAAATAGTGAGGAAGACAATGATGATCTAATGATGTTGGCTCGAAGATTTACAAAATCATTCAAGAAAAACGATTACATTTTGAACAATCTAAACATTTTTTTGCTAATCAATCTAAGTATGATACATGAAAGGTTTTCAAAGAAAAAGAAGAAAAGAAAGAGAAAAATAAAGAAATGGTTTGCTTCGAATGCAAAAAGCCGTGACATATAAAGTATGAATGTCTTGTGTTGGTAAAAAAGAGGGAGAAATACAAGAAGAAACAAAAAGCCTTAATGGCAACATAGAGTAATCTTAATGAGTCAAACACTATAATAGACAATGAAGAAAAGGCAAATCTTTGCTTTATGGCTTTATTTTGAGGTATCTTCTGAATCTAAGAGTGATATGCTTGCTAGCTTTAGAAAATAAGTTAAACAAGTATTAAAGGTTTTGTCTAAGGTAAACGAAAAGATTAAATCGTTGAAAAATGAAAAAGAAGCTATATGTCAAAATAATATGTTGTTGCTTGATAAAAATGATATTCTTAAAAATGATACGTAAATTTTATATATAGATAATAAAAAGCTTATGAGAAGCACAAGATATGTTGACAAATGAAAATAATACCTTAAGAAAAGAAATTGAAGAGCTTAACGGTAAGAATCGATGAAGTTTCAAAAAATTGGAGTTCTGTATTTACTAAGTTTTCTAAAAGTGATGAAAAATTACAAAGTTAATATCATCTCAAAGAATAAGTAACTCAAAAGAAGGATTAGGATAAAATAAGGTTGAGTTCTCAAAGCAAGCTAAGAAATTGTTTTTGTTAAAGGAAAAGATCTAATCACTAAAGATGATGTTGATATAAGTAAGAAGGAAAATAAAAATGAAAATATGAAAGAAAATAATTCAATTACACAAAATGAAATGAATATTAGAAAGTATCTCAGACAAAACTACAGACAAACGTATAAACAGAACTACAAAAAGAATTATAGAAGGTATTATGGAGGCTATACTAGATCATATAATTATCATCCAAGAATGGTAAGCTCATATTAATATCAATAGAGACCGTAACAATCTTAGAGAATGTTGATAAGATCTAACACTTATGCATGTTACTTTTGCAACAAGTATGGATATATAAAAAAAATTCTATTATTACAAAAATAACAAGCTCAACTAACAACAAGTAAAAAGTTAAAACAACATGAGCTTGAATTATGGTGGACTTAAGCTAGTCTAGGTTCCTAAAAGGGTTTAATCATTTCTTTTGTAAATGCAGGATCATGAAACAAAGCTAAAAGAATTGTGGTACCTAGATAGTGGGTGCTCACAACACATGTCAGGAGATGTTTCCTTGTTCACAAACCTAGAATAGAAAAATAGATATTATGTTAAGCTCAGTGATGACGGTAAAGGAAAAATAATGGCAACTAGTACAATAAGCTTTCCTTTTAGCACATTTGAAAATGTCTCTTTAGTAAGAAGTCAAAAACACAATCTCTTGAGTATTAGTCAACTCTATGACAAAGGTTACAAAATGATTTTTGGAAAAGACAAAATAGAAGCTTTTAATCAAAATGGAGAAAAATTGTTTGAAGGTTTTTGAAATAGAAATATTTACATGGTTGAATCATCAAGAGTAGATGTTGAAAGATGTTTCTGAACAATAAATGATAATTGCTTTACTTAGCACAAAAAACTTGAACATATTAATTTTTTACAATTGGAAAAACTTTCAAAAAACAAACTTGTTATTAGTTTACCAAAAATTTATTTTATATACTTGTTTGAAAAAAAAAATGGTTTTAGTTTTTCATTAGTCTAAAAATATTATTTCAACAAAAAGATCTTTAGAGGTTTTACATCTTGATCTTTTTGTTCCAATATGAACCTTGAGCTTAGGAGGTAATAAATATGGTTTAGCAATAATTGATGACTTTTCATGTTTTACACAAGTTTTATTTCTTAGAAACAAGAGTGATACATTTGATGCCTTTGAAACTTTTTCAAGACAAGTTCAAAGTGAAAAGGGATTTTCAATCATAAGTTTAAGAACCGATCATGGTAAAGAATTTGAAAATGAAAGTTTTATTGAGTTTTGTGAGAAAAATAGAATAAAACATAATTTTTTTGCTTTATATACTCCACAACAAAATGGAGTAGTGGAAAGGAAAAATAGAGTTTTATAAGAACTAACTTGGCATGAAATATGTTAAATAAAAGTAATGTATAAAGGTAAGAAACTGAATGTGTCATATTTTCATGTATTTGAGACTAAATGCTTCATCAAGAAATCTAGACAAAATCTCAGTAAATTTGATGAAAGAGTTGATGAAGGGATATTTCTTGGTTATTTGACGACCAATAAGGCTTTTTGTATTTTTAATTAAGTAACTATATTAGTAGAAGAATTTATAAATGTCAAATTTATTGATAACCTAATCGTGGATTATTATAATGATGTTATAAATAAAAAGAATAAGGATGAATATTTAAATCATCAATAAGGTGTGCAAGATATGGCTAGAGTACCTATGGAACTTAAAACAGGAGGTTCAACTGAGCCTAAAGAAGAAGGTTGGTCAGATAGTCGAGTAGACAGTCCAACAGACACTTCTATAGAAGGTATGTTTAACAATCACTCAGACAATTTGCCTAAAGGTACTATTGAACCTAAACAGGCTGTAACTGAATTTTGTAAACCTTGGAGATTTAAGTCATATCATCCATCATAATAGATGCTTGGTAAAATAGATTTTAGAGTCAAAACTAAATCAAAGTTACAAGATATTGAAAACCAATTTGCTTTATTATCTGAAATTGAACCTAATAATGTGAATATGGCTTTGACAAAAAGTAACTGGATTAATGCCATGTAAGAGGAATTAGCACAATTCCAAAGAAATCAAGTATGGACACTAATTCCAAGAACAAAGGATAAATCCATTATTGGAATAAAATGGGTTTTCAAAAATAAACTTGATGAACAAGATAAGATAGTTAGAAATAAAGCAGGGCTTGTAGCGAAAAGATATTCACAAGAAGAATGTATTGATTTCGATGAAACTTATACTTCTGTTGCTAGATTAGAAGTTATTAGATTATTATTAGCTTGTGCTTGTTACAAAGATTTCAAATTGTTTTAAATGATCATAAAAATGCTTTTTTAAATGGATATATAAAAGAAGAAGTATTTGTAGAACAACCCCTCAGGATTTGAAGATCCATAAAAAAAAAGACTGTTTTTAAATTACAAAAAGCTTTGTATAATTTAAAACAAGCTTCTCGAGCTTGGTATAAAAGGTTAAGTGATTTTCTAATCAAAAACAATTTTTCAAGAGAAAAAGTCGACACAACTCTTTTTATTAAACATTTCGACAAAGATATTTTGATAGTACAAATTTATGTAGATGGTATTATTTTTGGTTCTATTAATAAAGTATATTATAAGGAATTATTAAAGTTAATGCAAACTGAATTTGAGATGTCTTTAATAGGAAAACTAAACTTCTTTTTTAGATTGCAAATAAAGCAAACCTCTCGAATATTTATTCACCAAGAAAAGTATGTTAAGCAAATACTCAAAAAATTTGGATTTGAAAATATTAAAGGAGCTACTACTCCTATGTCAACTTCAATAAGGTTAGATCCTGACATTTCTGGTAAAAAAAATACGTGAAAAACTTTATAGAAGTTTAATTAGATCTTTGTTATATTTAACCGCATTTAGACCCGGCATATTGTTTGCTGTTTATGTATGTGCTAGATTTTAAACAAATCCAACTAAAACACATTTAATAGCTGTCAAAAGAATTTTAAAATCTATATCTTACACTATAAAATTAGAAATTTTGTATCTTAAAAATTAGAATATTGATTTAATAGGATATTTAGATGTTGATTATACATGTTGCAAGATTAACAGAAAAAGTACTTCAGGTACTTGTCAATTTTTAGGGGACAATCTTATATCTTGGTCATCTAAAAAACAAAATTCTTTTGCCCTATCAATAGCTAAAGTAGAATATGTTTCAATTGAGAATTGTTGTGCTCAAGTTCTATAGATTAAACAACAATTATGTGACTATGGTTTTGAGTGTAAAAATATTATAATAAAATGTGATAATACAAGTGCTATTAATCTTACAAAAAATCCAGTTCATCATTCTAAATCTAAACATATTGAAGTAAGGCATCTCTTTATAAGAGATTATGTTAATAATAGAGATATTATCTTGATTTTCTTAATACTGAATTTCAATTGGCTGATTTTTTACAAAATCTTTGTATAAAAATATATTTGAATTTATTAGAAATGAAATAGGTGTATGCTTTCCTTTACAATAATAATAATAATAATAATAATAATAATAATAAATTGTTGTTTTGAATAAGCTAAAATAAAAGAGAGAGGCTTCACATCTTCCTAACCATTATTTTAACCCACACGTGCAACATCTCCTTTAAAATTCTTTTTCAAAAATTAAAGACTCAAAACTCGCTCCTTTCTCTCTATTACTTTAAAAACTCTCTCTCTCAAACCCTAACTTCTATCTACAACCATGGCACCATGAAAATCCACTAGAACTTCCACAATGCTCTCTCGGCCCAAAAAGAAAGATAAGATAACCATCGACATTCAAGATGAGGAATCATCCATATCATTACACCCTAGTCAAGAAAAATCTCAAGAAATAGTAGCAAGAAATGAACCTATAATTGGATCAAATGGTTCTACAGACAGTTCTATAGAGGTTATTCCAAAATCCCCTACTCCTCAAAGAAATGATTTTGAAGCTAGGACTAGTAATGAAGTTATTAATTTGAGAAGTAGGATTTTAGATTTGGAGAATTTTGCAAAGAAAAGTTTTTTGGAGGTGAAATCCATGATGGAGTCAGTTATTGCCAAACCTAGTGAAGAAAAAATTGATAGACAACTTCCATCAACTCCCACTAAGATTGAACATAGTTCTCCAAAGACTTATGTTCAAGAAGATTAACAAAATCTTAATAATGAAGCTAAAGACTTTGTTTTAGTGTATGAACTAAACATGGATACTTCATATGCATAGCAAGGTGTTTCTCGATGTAGTGGGACTAAGATTTTGGATCAAGCTGAGCAAAAAACTACTAGAATCAATCCTAAGATTGATTCTACACTTAAAGTTGTTTAAGAACCTGATCCTCAACTCGTTCTTAAACCAGTCCAAACCACTCAATCTGAACCCCCTACTGAACAATTTGTTCAACCACCTTCTCCTGTCGAACCATAAAAACCATAGCCAGTTCTTGCTCCTACTAAAAATAATCCTAACCCCATTGAAAACAATCTAAAGAAGAACCAATTCCAAAATGACCAGGGAGAAGGGTCAAGACAATTGCTAGAAAACATTGTCAAGCTTCCAAAGAAAAAGAAAAATTAATTCTTTTTACACTAATGTTTGTTAACTATTTTAGTTTTAAAGACTCGTAATAATCATTGTTTTCTAATTGCTGATTTGTATAGTTTATCTTTTCAATGATGTTTATGCATTTGTTAATTCTATTCCTTTAATAACTTATCAATTTATATCATATATTGAGAAGGGGGGGGGGGGGGTGGTGTAATATGTATTACTTGTCTGATAACAAAAAAGGGGAGAAGGAAAAGTTAGTGATAAACATGTTTCACAAGTATTTAATACATTATATAAGTATATCACTTGAGAAAGGTTTTGTTATCATAAAAAATGGGAGAGAATGATGAGTTCTCTTAAATAAGTTTTAATAATAACAAAAGGTCATAAGATATCTAATGAATATGTTTTAAGTGTGTAGAACAAAATATTCATTCTCATAGACACATAAGCAGATAGTGGTTTACAATACTTCATCTAATAGTTAATAAGACAATCTGTTAGTCATTTCAATAGACATTTAAACAAACAATTTAATACTTCCATTCGCAGAATATATGCTCATACATTTCTTATTTATCTTCAATACAAGTTTGATTTACTTGAAGCTCTAACTCTATGAATTAACTATATTTGAGCAATACGCTTAATTCGTTCCACACAAGGAGGATTAATAATCTATAGAAATTTTCATTGAAGTTCGTTTCACAAGCTTTCAAGGAAGTTTTTCATAGTTGTATCAAAGTTCTCTTTTAAAGAGTTATAAAATTTGTTTTATCAAGATGTTGAAAAGTTGTTGGATCAAGATATTTAAAGGTTTACCTCGACATAAATATTAACCAATGAAGAACAAGATAAGAATAAGTATAACAAATATGGTTACTTAGTCGAAGCTTATTAGCATAAAGAGGGATCTTCAAGTTCAAACTAAAGTTTATCTATACAAGGTCATTAAAGATTCAGATGAAGATAAATATCAACAATATCTGAGATCACGAGCAAAATCAATTATATGATCAAGGAGTTCAAAATTTAAATTTTTAGATAAGATTTTCAAACTCCCGCAAATGTAGGGATATTAATCTTATTCGTGCAACAAAGAATCCATTGGAAGATTTTATGAACATTATCGAGAAGGATGATATAAGGAGCGAATATATAAACTCCAGATTTCAAGTTAAAAATACAAGAGAAGAAGCAAAGACAAAAACAACAATTTTCTAAAGAACTGCTTTTACAATTCTTTTCGAGCTTAAACTAGAGAATTCATATTTTCTCATTCTTGTACAAACTTTGTTTACTTTTTGCATGAGGATTAGCTTAGAAAATGAGGTTACAAAAGTCTTGTAGTCTATGTATAGCTAAGTGGTAGGCTAGAAAAACAGAGCAAGAACTATTGGTATTTATAACTTTTCTTTACAATTGGATTAATGGAATGATCGGATCCTTAGCAGTGAAGCTAGAAGAAAGGACTGAATCACTAGGAGGAACCTCTATATATTGTCATCTTCTTTATTTTATTGCAGATTAATTTTTATCCTTTTCTTTTTGTCTATCACATGCATTCCTCATCAAAAAAAGAAAATTAAAAAGTGTTCTTTTAATTGGACTTTGGTAAAAAGTTTTAAACATAGAAAAGTTTTGAACAAACAATTCACCCTCCCTCTTGTTTACCATTTCGAGACCTACAGGCTTCATTTAATAAGATGATATTATCCACCTTTCTTATTATTATTTTTAATTGAGAATGAAACTACCTTAGCAAGCATGTATGATGTCATTTAAGAATTTTCTTAAACAATAAACTAGGATTTTAGTTATATCCTTATATATAATATTACAAAGGCCAATTGTCCCAATTTGTGAAATTTCAATTACTCTCAAGATTTTTGGAATAATAACTAATGATGTCTAGTTGAGGGTTAGTGGTATTTTACATATGTAAAACACTAATTCAATTAGATGAATAAGCAATTGCTCTATAATATTTCAACATGTTTTTAAGAATTAGCAATGAAGGTCATCCTTACCGAGGACATTTCAAGGTCCAATTTGAACATAGAGCTCTCAATATTTCATTCTACTCTAGTGGTCTATTTAATGTTTCTATTTAGATGTGATCAAGCGCAAATGATAGGATAATAACAATCGATGATAATAATACATAATGTATGATCTTAAAGAGTTCTTCTCATTAATTCAATATCCATATCCCATCCTTTATTTGTTATTATTCAATTCTTGTTTCTCCTCTTCATTACCATAGTATGGTAGAATTTTGTTTTCCTCTCACTTTTTACTGTTCATTTCATATGAGCCTTCATTTTCCACATAATTTCCTCTCTTTGCAAAATCAGTGATGCCTTCTTTGTAAGCTATCTTTCTAACTTCACTAGAAAGGGATTCGAGTAATAGTCCATTGCTCTCTCAATCCCTCTTACTCTGGCTAATATTTTCCTCCTCTCCTTCTTTACATATGTAAAGACCTACTTATTCCACAATTTAGCATCAATTGCAAATATTTCACTTAATGAAATCTTTTTATTTATTTTCCTATAATTTCCTCTCTAAGTTTTCAAAAGAAAGATTTGTTAGTCACATTAATTGGAAATGAAAGACTTTAGCATTAGTGTATGCAACCATCTTAATATGGGTGTTTAATAGAATTTGTCAATGGATGTCCATATTTCTAAGTATTACATGACCGCTTGAGAAAATAATGCTTTCCAAGCATAGTTGTCTTGCGTCCTATCTATTCGTGTTAATATCAAACGTAGTATCCCTCTATGGTTTGACCATGTGAATTTTGGCCTATGAAAACCTGAGTCAAGCAAATCATAATAAGACATACATTCTGCATATTATGTTTCTCTAAAGTAGTTCACTTTTATCCCTCCCCATTTCTCATTCTTGTCAATAACCTTGTTAAAACCCCTTATGACAAACCAAGGTTTGTCTTTTATCTTCTTTGCGTGCACTTTTAAAGATTCTCATAATTGTAGTCTAACTAAGGATGTAGGTAGATGGGTCCTTATTAGATACTTGACCTATTAAAAACCCTATAAGGTTTTTTAACAGGTTTTGGGATGAATTTTGAAACCCATTAGTAATTGGGTCAAATTCTAGATTCTAACTGAAAACCCAATAAAAACCTACCCTCAATAAGAAGTTGCTAGTAGCTAGCTATATTCTACTTTTCTATACTATTGTTATCTATTCCAAAAGTAAAATTTCAAATCAAACAAAATCTAAAAACCTCACATAATAAACTCTACTCCACTATCTTCAACCTAAAAAAAAAAAAAAAAGACCCCACTATCCTTTGTCCATTCACTAATCACTTTTGTTGTCTCAACTCCCGTTCTCATTGTCTCACACTTGGCTTTTGCCTCTCGGAGCTCAAACATCAAAGACTTAGACTTCCACTACAGGCGCTACTAACAAATCACAATCCTCACTACTTAGATTGTAGGTTAGTTTAAAGACATCTTTTTCAAACTTCATTTTATGTAAATTACTGTAGCTCTTCTTACATCTATAAATCCAGTCATTGTCTTCTAAGGGTTTTTTTTTTTTAATTAATTCTTTGGTTCTACTTGAGAGAGGAAAGCATAACCTATCATTATATTTATCAATTTTGAATGGGTTTTCTATTTCCATTATTTTGTTTTAAATCCTTTGTGTTGTTAACTACTCACCGACATCTTCTTTTGGAAAGGAGATAATCTCTAAATTTTTTTGTTGGTGAAACTTCATATGGATGGATTCTTCAAAAGTGTTATATCATAAATTTTGTATGCCTCATTGTGAGGTGAATATCCAATAAAATTATTCTCCTCCTAGTAGAAATTGTTTTTGTTGGTTCTATTATGTGTGTGCAATAGTATTTAGCAAAAAATCATGGATAAGAATGCTATTTGGAAGAACCATGCTTTTCAGGATTAAGAAGTATTAACTATAAGAAAAAAACATGGTGAAAGTAAATTGTCATTTCACCTATCCAGCATATGTGAAAAACCATTTCTTGAATTATCATAAATGACTTCTTTTTTATGAGGACTGTACTATGAATTCAACAATTATGATCAAACTTTAAAGTAATCTTTCAAGTACTATGTGCTTAATCAATCTGACATGCTAACTCTAAGTCCCCATAGTTATTAATTATGCCTAATTTACACACTTAAGTCTTAATTCACTTTGAAGATTATATATAGGCTTACAATGAACCAATTCCATTTATATTAATGGCTAAATACTCTTATTAAGGAAATTTACTTGTAAAAGAGAGTAATGACTAAATTTCACTGCCAATGTTAAAGTGTATTCTATTTAATACTCAATTTTAAAAAAAGATACTCTTGTTGAGTATCAAGGAATAAAAAATTCTATGTGTTTATCTTATTGTATTCTGTTAAAATAAAATGAATGACTTTTCAATTATCTGATTTAGGAAATATGCTCTTAACAAATTGTGCTTAGACTTTTTTTAGTAATGGCTTAGGGAAAATGGATTTGGATGAATTTGAGATTGACATAGATGCCAATGTCAATGATGTTGAGGAAATTGAAATTTCAAAAACTAGATTTGAAAAGGAAGCACCATAAAGAAAAACAACAACTACATCTAGTTTTTAAGTTGCAAATAATGTAAATCAAAATGACAATCTTAACAAATGTTAGTTAACTTCTATTGTATGGAATGATATAGTGAAGAAAACAATAAATGGGTGGATTATGTTATATGCAATCACTGTGATAGAAAATTGAAAACAAGTAGTGTAAATGGAATAAAACACTTGCACAACCATTTAGCAAGGTGTTTATAGAGAAAGGATCAAAGGGATAATATGAGGTAATGTCTTTTATTTATTTAGAAAAAAGAAAGTGAGAGTGGAGATAGCTTAATCATAGGAAATTGGTCCTTTAATCAAGAAACGTCTAGGAAAAAACTTGCAAGAGCAATTATTGACTATGAGTATCCTATTTCAATTCTTAAGTACAAGTATTTTAGAGAGTATATTAGTAGCATTCAATCCCTTGTGAATCATGTGAGTTGAACCACTATGAAAAAAGATATTATGAGCATCTATCCAAGGGAAAAGGAAAAGTTGAAAGTGCTATTAAAATGAGTTAATTCTCGAGTTGCAATCACAATAGATATGTAGACATCAAATAAAAAAAATGGATATATGACCATCACAACACACTTTATTGACAACAATTGGAGGCTTCAAAGTCAGCTGGCATATTTTTTTATTTATCTAATGGAAAACTATTTTTTTAACTATATTTACATTTTTATGCAGTTTTATATATGATTCAACTCTACATGCAAACAAGGTTTTAAGTAATTACCTATTTAATTCACCAATGAATTGGAATCTGGATAGAAAATTATTTATAATCATTATGGATATTTGTTCAACAAATGATGCCATAATGACAAACTTAATGTTGAAACTATAAAGAGATAAATTAATTATTTGTGGGAAGATACTCCATATGTGTTATTGTGCACATGTTTTAAATTTAATTGTGAAGAAAAGTATAATTGTGATATAAAAAGCAATTGATAGGATTCTTGACAATGTTGTATTTTTATCAACAACATCGTTATGAGTGGAGATATTTGCAAAGGCATTCAAGTGGTTAGATGTTTCATACCATAGGAAGCTTTGTTTAGATTGTAAGAACCCAGTGGAATTTCATATATAATATGCTTTTCATAGCCATTGAATATAGGAAAGTTTTTTTATAGAGTTCAGCATATGAATAAATACTATAAAAGTTTTCCTATAGATGAAGATTGAGAGTTAGCACAAAAAATTGAAAGAAGTTGGTCATATTTTATGAGGTAACTAATCTTTTTTATAGCACTCAATATCCAGCTACAAATTACTATTTTGATAAAGTTTTGAAATTAGGGAAGTCTTAATTGGTTGGAAGGAGTCTTTTGATGTGAATATTAATATAATGGCTAATAAAATGTATGAAAAGTATGAAAAATACTAAGGTGATATGCATATTATCATGGCTATCTATATTGTTCTAGATCCATGTTTAAGATGAATGTTGTATATTTTATGTTTCCTATTATTTATAGAGCGAGTGTTTCATTAGAGATACAAAATGTTATGAATACTTGTTATCAATTGCTCCAAGAATATCAATATAAAGTTTAATCTCACCATAGTAAGAGTGTGGGTACTTATTCTACAGTTCATTTGGTAGATGATGATGGTCCTTCTATTGATTCAATGAGGAAGGTTGGTAAAATATTTAAGCATCATTAATATTGATGCCTAGGTAAAATCAAAGTTAGATTACTATTTAGAAGAGCTTGCGTTGCCCTAGGCTAATAATTTTAATATCTTTAGATAGTGGAATTTGAATGGAATCAATATCCTATATTGCAACAAATAGTGTCGAGCCTAAATTTCAGTTTTTCATTTTTCTTAACTTGGTTTAAATTAAACCTTATACCCATTTAATTTAAACCCTTGACTAAAGTTAAGAAAAACCAACTTCTTTTTGTGTTTTGAAAATCATTTTAAAAAAAAATCAAAAGAAATCAAAGTATCAAGATTCTAGGATGAACCTCTTTACCATATTGGAAGGTTAGATAAGGTCTTAATCCTTCTTTTTATTCCCCCTAAAAAAAAAACCTTTGAATTTGAGAGAAAAACTATAATTTTTTTAATTATTTTAGCTTTTCTAGTT
This sequence comes from Laguncularia racemosa, assembly GCA_037954665.1. Taxonomy (NCBI): domain Eukaryota; kingdom Viridiplantae; phylum Streptophyta; class Magnoliopsida; order Myrtales; family Combretaceae; genus Laguncularia; species Laguncularia racemosa. The sequence goes on from JBBMOL010000162.1 coordinate 1,314,440, forward strand.
TATCATATTGTGTTATTTATCATTTAAAAAAAGAAAGAAAATAATAATAATAGCAAAGCTATTATTTTTTTTAAAGTAATGATAATGATGTTAAAAACATTTTATTTATGAGAGTCTCCTTAATAAAGCAAGTTGATTCAAGTGGAAATTTGATAAAAGCTAAAAAAAGTTTTTTTTTTTCATTTTTTAAATTGTTTTTATCTTCTCTCTCTCTTTTTTAAAAAATTAAAGTTGAACCAAACATCTTTTATTATTGTTATTATTATTATTATTATTTTTAGAAACAAAAGAAAGTAAGAAAAAAAAAAAACTTGGAATGTTGAAGATAGTGAGCTCTTGGTGTTTGTGCATTTCCTTCCAACGTCAATCAAAGGAGAAGACTCTCATTAGCCAAGGGCTTAGGCAATCTATGTGTGTGCAAGTGGTGGTGATTTTGTTCAAAACGCCCCTTGGAGAGCAAGATTGTAGAGAGAGAAGTGTGTCAAGTTAAGCTTTTAGAGAGAGAAGGTGGTTAAATGGGTTTAAGGAGACTACATTGAACGAAAATTGATGATGGAATATGTGCCCCAACCCCCTAGTTATAGTTATAGAGTGCAGATTTCAAATAGGAAGTTTTGATTTGCAATAAAAATCAAATTTTGATTAAAGTGTTAAGGTTAAGATGCCGATTTGATGCAAATATCTTCAAAAAAAAAATTTGAAATTGATGCTTAATTTAGCTTTCCCACTCCTTAAACTTGCTTTTTTGATCAAATTATGCTCTTAATGATCATTGATCAACTTGATTTGACCATTTTAAGCTTGAGTATTAAAGGAAGCTTTGAGACTTTTTCCCTACTTTGGGCTTAATTTTAATCCAACTAACATAGGAATTTGGCCTAAAAGTTGGTACAACTGCATAATAGGCTATATGGTTTCCACAATTTCACCATTAATTTGGTGAAATCATGTAAAAAAAATAGGCCAAAAATAGCTCAAAAGCACACTCCCCTCATGCTCTTTTCATATGCAAATAGAGTAGAAGGGAAGAAGATGATGAACAATGTACGCATCAACCAATCATAAGTTGAGCACTGATCTTTGAAGGAACACAAAAGTGCACTTGCACTCTAGTGGGGGCTCAAACTCATGATCACTGGGATAACTTGTGTATGCTTAGTCAATTGTGCTGGCTCTTTTTCTCAACAATTATTACATTGAAAATTTTCTTTAACTGTTGAACCAGCTTGAGCTAATTTTTAATGCTATTCTAGTTCAAGTCTAAATCAAATCCTAAATGATTGGTTCTTATAAAATTATTATTATTTTTTATAGATCTAGTCCAATTCACATATGTTAAAAATAATTTTTTGATTTAACGAGTTTTGCTTTGTTACACATCCGATTAATAAAAAGAAAAATTATTCTCTTATAAGTTGATCATTTTGAATCAAACCGAAGCATTGTTTGAGGCTTGGACTATAGTGAGAAATAGTGAATTCTCAAGAAATTCAATCTTCCCACTTAAAGCTTAAAAATTGTCAAATCACATATATGTATTTTTACTTCATTTGACCCTTAAAAATGATTTGTCTCTTTAGAGGAAATTTAGTGACCACCAATCAATTTTTTTATTTTAATTAATTAGGATCTCTTCCTCATTCATTAATACATCTTAAAATTATAGAGGGCAAAAATGAGATGTTTACAGTTACCCCTTTTCGTTGTGAAGTTTGATTAAAACTTTATCACAAAGATAAAAAGAGATATCATTTTTACCCAAAAGAAGGTGTAGGTAGTGCTATAGCTAACTTACTAAACATTCTCTAATCCGTTGGGGATAGGGAAAACTTTTCTAAAGAATGCAAAGGGTTGGTCAGCGGGTTACTTATAGAGCCCCATTTTGAGACAACCTTTCCTAAGGGAAGTGACAATACCAAGGTTATTTAAAGATGGCAAGAGTTTCTATATGATCTATCGAAAGAGACTTTTTACAAGATAATCACTATCAAGGCTTTTTAAAGATGGAGAGGGCACCTATGCGGTATATCTTAAGAGACCCTTTTTACAAGGTAACTAGTCCTAAAATAATTCAATGGTGGATAAGGCTATTATGCGACCTATCTAAAGAGGCCCTTTTTACAAGATAACCACTCTTCTGGTAAGCAATAGTAAGGCTATTTAAAGACGGAGGGGGCTCTTATGCGATTTATCTTAAGAAACCCTTTTTACATGATGACTATTCTTAAGGTAAGCAATAACACTAAGGCTATTTCAAGATAGAGGAAACTCTTATGCAATCTATCTTAAGAGACCCTTTTTTATGGGATGACTACTTCTAAGGTAAGCAATAGCACTAAGACTATCTAAAGATAGGAAAGGCTCTTATATAGGCAATCTATGGGAGATAGAGTCCCTTTGGTGAGATGACAATCCTATAAAGGGAATAACCTATCGTTGGATTTTTTTTTTTTTTTAGGTTCAAGAATTGAATTAACTAAATATGCTAATTACCTATTACTTTGTTGAGTAAGTCCTTAAACCTAAAATGTGATCATCTTATTGTGCTTTTATAAAATAGAGCTCTATGGATGTAATCTTAGGAGTGATTGATCTTTACTTAGTCCTTTTGAAGATAGTAAAAAAGCAATACCTCCCTATTTTGAAGTCTTATATTCACCATTAAAGAGTATAATTGGCATTTAAAGTGATTTGCTAACACTGCCTTGCATCACTCATTTGGGAAAAGCTTTCTTTCTTTCTTGCGGAACATTTTGGGGCATTTTCCTTATTTTCTAGATTAGCAGCTCTTTAAATCTAGTTCAAATCCTTAAAATAGAATGGACTACCTTCTCCGAGAAGGGTTAGACTAAAATAAAGTATTTAAAGAGTTCTAAAAGTCATCATTACTCATGATTGAATTTTTTTTTTTAATTCTTCTTCTTCTTCTTCTCTCTCTCTCTCTTTATGTAGGAATACATAAATGAGATGGGTGAAAGAACAAGATTGGGATACTTAGAAACGAGTGATTGGTCATTGACCTATTCAATTTCAATAATTGTTGAAGATATCCACTTTATCTGTAGAAAATGAGAATTCGATCATTGTACACTAGGATGAAAATCAACATTTAAATTTAATAGAATTTTTCCATTGATATTTCATGGGTACTTAAGTGCTTAGCATTTATAGGGTCTCGTAAAGTTGGGCCATCATTTAAGCTAATATTAGTGCTCTTCTTGATCGTACTCTTTTTGCAATGTATGGGAACTCATAATTAGGAGTAATGTTTCCCCTAATGTTTCCCCTAAGGTCCTGTGTATTTGGTAAGACCTTTTTAAGAACCAAGTCTCCTTTGTCGAATCGCCTATGTCGTACCTTCTTGTTGAATGCTTTGGCTATCCTTTGTTGGTAACATTGATCATTGCACAAGGATGTTAAATGTTGGTACCATATTAGGATGTCAATTAACTTTCACTAAACTAACAAACATGGTTAGGTGTCAAGAATACATCATGAAAGCTCAAACTAATCAATACGAAAATAATTAACTTACTAATCATGGTAAATCATCAATTAACTAGAAAATCTTAATTACCAAGACATGCAACAATGATATATTGAATTTCAATAAATAATTAAATATGTTAATACTAAAATTTAAAGATTGGGTCTGCATGAAATAATACAAATTTCTAATTTTTCAAAGCAATTTCTGTTTTTTTTTGTTATTATTATTATTATTTCTTTTTACCTTACTATTTTTATTCGGACGGTAATTAAACTGACCATGCAAATAGAATAATAATAACATGGAAAGGATAAAACAGACGCTTCAACCTCACAATAAGCCGAATCAAGGGATATGGTGTACAGGTTGGGTTGCCTCAACAAATCGGGTCATGCGGGTCGGATTGCGGAGCTTAAGCCAGCTGGATTGGGTCACGCGAGTGGAGAAGCAGCAGCATCTTCTGAGCTTGATTGCGTGTACTTGGTGGCCAATTGAGGCGGAGTGACACGTCAGATGGCCTCAACGGGGGATGCTCAACGCTCCAGTGGTGATGACTTTGACTCAGAACCAGCGGCGAGCGTCGGTTGAGGAAGCTTCCATGTGGCCGAGTTCACTTTCTTCGATCTAGGCATTCTATAAAGATTTGTACATGCATGGTCTGGACCTTAGCCAACTAGGTTAAGTTTCTTCTCAGTTTTTACTCTAAATAAAATTTCCCTAACCTTAAAACAAATTTTAGGCCAAGTCTTATTAAATGGATTGGACTTGTACTTATCATAAAACCTAACTTACATTTTTTTCTTCTATTTTTTTTTTTTTTTGCTGAAAATGTTATCTATTTATTTATTTTTATTTTCCTTATTTTTCAATCTTTCTATATTTTTAACATTTTCCATTTTTATGTTTTTTTCTTCTTCTTTTTTTCTTATTTGTAAACCTGACTTATTTTCATAAAAGATAATTAAAAGAAGAGGCAAAAATGGAGATGTCTACACTTCTATGTTCTAGAAAATGATTAAGGCTGAGTCTCTAAAGACTTGAAACTTCTAGATCCTCATGTCTAAGGCTACTTTAAGACCTAGATTACACGCTTTATATTCTACAATGTTTGCAATGTTATTGGTGTAAGGGAACATGAGTCTTGCTATGACTTGGTATTGATTGCCTTTAGGGGATATTAATACTACCTTTATCCCACATCCATACACATTGGCAACCCCCATCAAAGTACATCTCTCACTTAGTAACTATTTCCACTTCTACATTAGCCTTTGATTCTATTACTATGATATTTTCATTTGAGAATTGGGCTAGTGATTCTTGGGGTGTTTCATTGATGGAGTGCTCTATTAACCGGTTTGCTAAAGCTTGCCCCCTTAGCTGGGCTTTGATTTACATATATGATGTCGAATTCGGATAACATCATCTACTATTTAGATATACTCTCTATTAAGGTTGGTTTCTTAGCAAGATATTTAAGGGGATCATGCCTTGTCAATAGCTCTCTACCGAATAGTAAGGTATATTGTCTAAGTCGATGCATTACTTGTACTAGTGCATAGTAGGCTCTTTCCATCTCTAAGTACTTATATTTCCCTTCAATAAACTTCTTACTCAGGTAGTAGATGGCTCCTTCCCAAACTTCTTCATCTTTTTGTCCTAGCATGCATCCCATGGATTCTTGGAGGATGTTAAGATATAGGAACACTAGTTTACTGAGCTTTAAGACCACTAAGATTAAATGATTCATAATGTACTCTTTAATCTTATTGAAGGCTTCTTCACATTCCTTATTCCAATTTAGTGCAGCATTCTTTCTAAGTAGCTTAAAGAAAGGGCTACATTTGTTGGTTAATTGGGATATGAACCGGGCTATATAATTTAATCATCCTAATAAACTTTTGACTTCTTTAAATGTGTGAGGAGGTGGCATTTCCAAGATTGCCTTCACCTTCTCGAGATATACTTGAATGCCTTTTTGGCTTACAATAAAGCCCAATATTTTTCCTGATGTGACTCCAAAAGTATTTTTTTTTATTTAATTTAAGATGGAACTTTCTCAACCTTTCAAATAATCTTCTTAATACCTCAACATGGTTTTCATTTTCCTAAGACTTAAAAATCATATCATCCACATATAGTTCCACTTCTTTGTGCATCATGTCATGCAACAAGATAACCATAGGTCATTGATATGTGGCTCTAATATTTTTTAGATAAAAGGGCATAACTTTAAAGTAAAAGGTACCCCAAGTAGTGATGAAAGTGGTTTTGGTTTTATGTTCATCAACCATCTTGATTTGGTTATATCTTAAAGAGCCATCTATAAAGGAAAATAGATAGTTTCCTACAATGTTATTGACTACAACATCTATGTGAAGTAAAGGGAAGTTGTCCTTTGGAGTTGCTTGATTTAAGTCTCGAAAGTCCATGTACACTCGTACCTTTCCATTTTTCTTTAAGACCGGTACTATATTAGTTACCTACTCAAGATAGTCATATACTTCAATGAATCTTACTTCCAATAATTTTTTAACTTCTTTTTTTATTTTTAATAAGATATCAAGCTTGAATCGTCTAAGTTTTTGTCTTTTAAGAATGATATCTTCCCTAATGGTTTGTTTATGGACCACAATAGATGGGTTTAGCCTAGGCATATCTTCATAAGACTATGCAAACAGGTCTCAATATTTAAATAACAATTCGATCATGTCTTCCTTTTGCCCTTTTGATAAATTACCCCCAATTCTTAAATTCCTAGGTTCTTCTATTCTAAGATTAACCACTTCTATAAGTTCATCAATAGATATTCTACCTAATTCGTATTTTTGCCAACTTTCCTAGATTTCCTTGTGATCATTATTATCATCATCAACGAGTAACCCAGTAGGACTAGTGGTGATATCAATATTCTCATTATCTATAGGTGTGAGATATTCTCGACTTTCATCAAGAGCATTGAATATGATATTATGGGTAGCAAAGAAAAATAAAGGATAAGTAAAGGATGAGGAAAAAATAAATAAATAAAAGAAAGAAAGAGAGAAAAAAATATATAAGTTGGAAAAAAAAAAGGAATGACTTTATTAATGTGTTCTTATTCAACCTAGGGGGTTGGGGAGCTGAGGGCTCAATCATGGACAACATGAGCATATAGAACTCTGAAAATATTGAATTTTGACTCAATCTTTACTTTAAAGTAGGTTTATAACTATCTAAAGGTATAGCGAACCAATTTTTAAGCACTATTGTTGTCTTGATTTTGGAAAGCTCACTAACAGATGTGCTTGCTTCCTCTTCCTCGGATTTTTGCACCTAGTTGTTGATTGGTTCAATAAAGATGCCTCTAATTGGTAAGAATGACATAGGGGTATTGTATAACCCATCACCCCTTTTTTCCACTAGCAAAAGGTATTTAAGACAATTCCTCTCTCGGTGTAGTGTATCTAATCCAAATGTCCCAATCTACCCCCTTTTGAACACCAAGCCTACCTTTTTGTCTTCTTGGCCCATAATCGTGCAAACCTGGTAAGAAATTTGCAACCCAAAGTCTTTAGGGCCCCCTTGCCCTATATATGGAATGGTTGTCTAACGCGAACCCTAGGTTGCAATTGTCCTAAAACCCAATTGGATAGAAAGTAGCCCTACAATTGTCCTTGGAACCAAGCAATAACTTGACCCTAACTTGAAGAATGAATTAAAACCAAAGTTATAAAGAAGTACGACCAAAACAAGTTACCTTCATTGGATCGGAATATATTCTTGTTGAAGAACAATAGAGAGATTTTCCTTAGGAGAAAAAAATACATCCAAAAGTCCTCAAATTCGAAACCCTAAAAGACTATATATAGTCTTGGAAATTAAAGGAACAAAATGACAAAGAAATCACAAGATGGACAATTAAAAGCCGGCTCTCAAAGCTGGTCCAAAGCAAGTGGCTTATGTTCTACACCGGCTAAGTAAGCCAGCGGCTTACAATGTTAAGGCCGACGGCCTATATATAGGCCGGCTCTAGTAAGTTGACGACTTACAAGGACAAAACCGGTGGCCTAAAGCGCTAAGCCGGCATCACAAAGCTGACAATCTTCTTCCACTTCTAAGCGATCTTCAATATCAATAGTGGAGATGCTTAATAAATGGAAAATGATCTTTTCCTCTTGTTGAGTCTAATTTTTAAAATTTTTATTATATTCCTAATTCGATTTATATTAGATCATATGCTCATCCAATATAAATCATCGACTTGAATTAGGAATTTTATTATTTATATAGAGTCGCCACCCAACTGAAGTTGGGAAAAATTATTGAATTAGAACTAATTGAGCGGATTAATTATAATTTAGACAACTAGTCGACGAAATCTCCTCTTTTATTTCTATAAATGAAAAAGAAGGAAGAAAAAACCAAAGATTCTCGACTCAGGGGCTACCCTATTAAAACTCTAAAGCTATCACCTTATCCTTCTAAAATCTGAGTCTTGTTCTAATATCCTCTTTTTTTATATGAAGAAGAAGATATTAAAAAATGATGTAAGAATTACACTAATAATGATTCGGAATTTTTTTTGTATTCTTTTTAGAGTTGCCTCATAAGGGTGCCTACGTACCTGCTATTCGGGATCAAACAAGCCGTAGTTCGCTTTTTATAAAACTTTAGTGGGTTGATTAATTTTAATTATGAAAACATGTCGGGTTTACGTTTATTATCAATTTAAAGATTTCTAAAAAATTGCAAGCCTAAGCTTTAATATTTTCTTTTTCTAAAAAAACAAACTTCTGATTTAAGAAAAATTAATTTTGAATTTATTTTGAAAAGGAATTTTTCTAAGTGATAGGAAATAAGACAAAATTCATTATTATTTAGTATTTATTATTATTATTTATTTATTTATTACAAACTTAAAAAAATTATTTTTTCGCAATTATATTTATATTTTTTTCTTGTTTATTCTAATAATAAATAGAAAAATAAATAAATAAACAAACAAATAAATAAAATAAAATAATTGGCTGACCTGGATACATATCGCGAGTCAGATCGAGTCAAGTCGGCTCGGTTGGGTCAGATCGCGACGGTCAGAGATTCCTCGTTGGTGACGTTTCGATGGCTTTCGAGGGCTATTGATGGTTACCCCTGGGCTTTTTGAGGGTGGGCAATCCAAAAGTGGCGATGGCTTCCTTCCAGAACCTCTCCAAGTGGTGTTTCGAAGGGTGGTCGTCGGTTGCAGTTTGGGAGAACTCCTGGGAAGCTGCAAACCCTCATGTTTTCTCTCTTTTTTCTCTCTTCTGATTCGTATCTTTGCTTTCTCTTATCGTAATCTATCTATAGGCTACAGAAATCGAGCTAAATAAGCTCGAATTTCCCTCCGATAAGCCTAAATCGAATTTGCGATTGAAACCACCTCCGATTTGCCTTTTATTCGTGTAAATCTTTGATTTTTGTTAGGATTTGTGTTAATTAGATGATGTTTATCTCATTTTAGTTAAAGATTTGTGCAAAAAAAAACATCAAAACGGTCGGATTTCCCCCTCCTCGCTGCTGGCGATGGTTTCGGACGGAGGTTGAAGATAATCATGCGCCTAGCGCGTACAATCACTCTGTCCAATCATATGCTGCCACGTGTCCTTGGGAAAGAAGAAAAACAAAATGCGCAGAATGCTTCCCTTACGATTCGAACCTACGATCGAACCCACCCACCTACCCCCGCGCGCGCGCGCACGCTTGCTTAAGGCCAACGATCGGACCAGCTAGGCTAGCCCACTTTCTCATTTTTTTTTATTAATCGCAATTTGTATATATGTGTTGCAAATTTTATTATTTTTATATTATTTTGAAATTAAAAAAATTTGTAAAAATGATTTAACTTCTTTTATTATTGTTTCTACCATCATTTTCCAAAATTGATGTATTATTCCTATTTATTTTATTTTTTCAATACTCTTATTTTTGCAAAATAAAAGAAAAATAAAAAAAATGAAAAATGAAACATTATTTGTTATAAAAGGGCAAAAATGAGGTGTTTACAGCTACCCCTCTTTATAGTAAAGTTTGAAAAACTTAACTACAAAGACAACAAAGATGCCATTTTTTACCGATAGACCGAGTGGATAACGCCATAATTGGTTGTCTATATAAACCTGGTTCTAGTAGGGAAATTGCTCCATGAGCTAACAATTCCATGTTGTAAAAAATGAACACTTTATGATGATTAATACTGATTAGGAAGTTGTTTTAAGCTAGAAGCATCTCACCAAACTAGCAACCTGGAGGGAGAGATCATCTAGAAAAGTGCTCTTACGAGCTGACTAATCGATGATAGGAAGCATTTCATTAGACTGACAAATAGAAATTGTTTAGGAATGTGTTGTTGCGAGCGAACTAACTGATACTAGGAAGCGTCTTACAGGACTAGCAACCTTAAAGAAGGAATTGTTTAAGAAAGCGCTCTTATGAGCTAGCTAGTTGATAATAAGAGGTGTCTTACAAGACTAGCAACCTTAAAAAGGAAATTTTCTAGAAAAGTGCTCTTACAAGCTGACTAATCGATGATAGGAAGCGTTTCACTAAACTAGCAACCTTAAAAAGGAAATTATCTAGAAAAGTGCTCTTATGAGCTTACTAATCGATGATAGGAAGCGTCCCACCAGATTAGCAACCTTAAAAAATTAAATTATCTAAAAAATGCTCTTATGAGCTAACTAATTGATAATAGGAAGTGTCTTATAGGACTAATGGCTTTGAGAGAGGCTATTTAGGAAAGTGCCCTATTGTGGGCTAACTCTAAGAGAGTATATCTAAAAAAGTGCCCTATTGTGAGCTGACTAACTGATAGTGGGAAGTGTCTCTTTGGACTTACAACCCTAAAGAAGAAAGTTTAAGAAAGTGCCCCTAAGAGAGAAAGTTTAGAACAGTGCCTCATTATGGGCTAACTCTAAGAGATGATATCTAGGAAAGTGTCCCATCATAAGCTGACTAACCGACGACGACGTCTGGGTATATCTTATCAACCTAGCATTTCTAAAAACACTTCTGGTGAATTGGTCAAATAATGATGTGATGTGCCTAAATCCACTTGGAAGCACAATCAAATGACTCAATAAAAAAAAATTCTCAAGTCTCATACAAACCGGTTCAATGGACTAGGAAATTGCGTGACCCTAATGGAACTTTGATGAAATCCAATGGTTCAAAGATTCAATTAACTCCCACTAATGGTCAATTTCACTAATCAACAATAAGAACAAGAGAATTACACGTGAAATGGATGAAAAAGACAAGCACAAAAACCGTGAACTCAAATCCTTCCAACCATGCCAATTCACGCCAATCACTAAAGAGCAATTCAATCTCAATGAACAATCAACCTTACAAGATGATTATCCACGAATTACAATCACCAATATGTCTAAGAAATATTCAAATCTACCCTAGACGTGACTCACTAGAAAAGAAATGAACATACAACAAAGATGAATCGATATGACTCACAATTCTCCTTTGTCGCACTCGCCACAATTCCAATTCTTGGGTTGAAATTGATAAGAGATTTTTGGAATTAGGAAACCCTAAGCCCTCTCACTTTAAGTGAAGTGTATAATCTGCAAAATGGCCTCCTCAAACCCTCTTCTAAGCAAGTATTTATACTTGCTACACTTAGGGTTAGAAAGTGGTCAAAATTACAAGTTTGTCACTTTAAAGGTGGCTAATCCTAAATGAAAATTACAAGGAAATAAAAGTGTCCCAAAATGATTACAACATAAATAGTCCATGCAAATGAAAAATATATAAAAGAAATTGGTCTTCAAGATGCCGGTCTTTTTATAGGATTCATCGGCTCAGCTCATCGCCGTTCATGTCGGTTCATGGATAACCCACAAGCTGAGTCTGAGTGAGTTTATCCATCGCCTTATAAAATATGATAAGTGTGCCTGTTGGAAAACATAATACAAGAATAATAGAAAAGTGGTTAATTTATAAATAATTCCGGGGTCGATCTGCTCGAAATGGGCCCTTATTGCCAAAATTCGAATTCCTTTAGTTCTTGCCCTAATGATAGGTCTTATCGGATTTTGATTCCTATCATGATGAAAAGTGCCTTTTAGACTACCTAACTTATAGAATATGTGCTTCATGATGAATAATGATTATTTACTCTAAGTGCTTACCGGTTTATCACAGATAACAGCCAAACAACCGAACCTTCGTGATGGTTTGCTCCTTCTCTACTTACTTTTGTTTCAAACAGGGCTGAGAGCCTTGACGTATTTTCTTTCTTGTGAGCATGGACTGTGGTGTTATCCTATTAACACACTAGGTCCAATGTTCAGAATAGGTGGAATTATATATATATATATAAAATCCATTGAGATTCATCATCATTTCATTGTTCATTATTCATTATGAGACAATGGGTAATATGTGTATAAAAATGATATGAGAGTTTGTTTAATGACAATTGGTTAGGATAATTGATCGTTCAGAGACATTAACTTTACTTGTAGAAGGAATGAAAACTAAACTCACGAAATTTGTACTAATTGTTGGCATTCATAAATCGTAGCAAAATTTCAATTTTCTTACCTAAGGATAGTATATCTTAACAGCATCCGTGTTAATAGGGTCTCTCAATTCTGGACCATCCATTTGGGCTAATATTAAGGCCCCTCCTGATAACACCCTTTTGACAACATATGGACCCTCATAATTTAGGGTAAACTTGCCCCTTGGATCTTGAACATTCGAGAGAACTTTCCTTAGTACCAAATCTCCTTATTTAAAACATCGAGGTCTCATTTTCTTATTGAATGTTCAAGCCATTCTTTGTTGGTAGGATTGGTCATGACATAATGCAGCAAGTCTTTTTTTGTCGATCAAGTTCAATTGATCAAGCCTCTTCTTTACCCACTTGGATCCATCTAATTGTGCTTCTAATAGGATCCTGAAGGATGGTATTTCGACTTCAATTGGCAAAACTGCCTCAGTACCATATACCAAAGAATATGGAGTAACTCTGATAGATGTTCGAATTGAGGTTCTGTAAGCCATGAGGGCGAATGATAGATCTCGTGCTAATCTTTGTAAGTGGTAGTCATCTTCTCAATAATTCTTTTAATGTTCTTATTGGCCACTTCTACTACCCCATTCATTTGAAGTCGGTAAGGAGTTGAATTTCTATAGTTTATATGGAACTGTCGACATAAATCTGTCATCAATTTATTGTTGAGGTTTGTGCCATTATCGATGATAATTGATTCAGGAACTCCATATCGGGCTATTATGTCTCTCATGAATCGGACTATTACCCCTTTGGTGACACTGGCATATGATGAAACTTCTACCCACTTAGTGAAATAATCAATGGCTACTAGTATGAATCTGTGAACATTGGATGCTTTTGGAGTAATTGGCCCGATAATGTCAATTCCCTACATGGAGAACGGCCATGGTGCGGATAACGAATGAAGTTCTTTAGGTGGGGCATTTATTCGGTTTGCATAGACTTGACACAAGTGATAGTGCTTGACATATATGATGCAGTCTAATTCCATTATTAACCAATAGTAGCCTATCCTCATGATTTTTTGGGTAAGCATGTATCCGTTCATGTGAGGTCCACATACTCCTTCATGCACTTCTTTCATCAGCTCACATGCCTCTCTTTTGTCTACACATCTTAACAACGTAGTGTTAGGTGATCTTTTATAAAGCACAAGCTCATTTAATAGGAAATGATTTGCTAACCTTCTGAGTGTTCTTTGGTCACTTTTGCTAGCCATTTCAGGGTATTTGCTTTCTTGGAGGAAAGTTTTGATATCGTAATATTAGGACTTATCATCTTGTGCTTTTTTTTTTACCAAACAGTAGGCAGGCCTACTTTCAATTTCTATTTTTAATGGTTGGACTTTGGCTCCCCCTGTTAGTTGGATCATAGATGCTAGTGTGGCGAGGGCATCTGCAAATTGATTTTAAGTCCTTAAAATGTATGTGAAGGTAACTGCCTCGAATTCGTTGATCAGCTCTGTCATATGTTGATGGTATAGCACAAATTTAGGGTCTTTAGTTTTGTATTCCCCTCGTGTTCGTAGTATGATGAGTGAAGAATCTCTGTATACATCCAATTCGTGGATTCCATATAGCAAGCCATTTTGAGGCTGAGGATGCACGCCTCATATTCCATAATGTTATTAGTATACGGAAATGTGAGTCTCATTGCTGAGGGGAATTGTGTTCCTTCTAGTGATACTAGCACTGCCTTAATCCCACAACCGATTACATTAGCAGCTCCATCAAAGAACATCTTCCATTTAGGGCTTTGCTCTATCTTGTATTCTTTTACCGATTCGCCCTCTATTGTTAATAAGTTTTCATTAGGGAATTAGGCCTGTGATTCTTGGAGATCTCCCTCAATTGGGTGTTCTACCAACTAATCTGCTAGCGATTGCCTTTTTATCGAATTTTGATTTATGTATGTGATATTAAATTATGATAAGAGCATTTGCCATTTGGAGATTCTTCCTAACAAAACGGGCTTCTCTACCAAGTATTTCAAAGGATCATGTCTCGTTAGCAATTCAATAAGATAGTAGAGGGTATACTGCCTCAACCGGTGCATGACCCAAACCAAAGCACAACAAGTCCTTTCAATTTCAAAATATCTCTATTCCCCATTTGTGAACTTTTTACTTAGGTAGTATATGAAATGTTCCCTCCCCTCTTCACCCTTTTGCCCCAACACGCACCCCATGGATTCAAGGAGTCTCGTGAGGTATAAGAATAAGGGCTTTCTTTGTTTTAGGACTACTAAGACTGGGGGATTAGTAAGGTAATCCTTGATCATTTTAAACGCTCTTTTGCATTCATCGTCTCATTCTACTGTGGCATTCTTTTTCAATAGATGGAATAGTGGATGACACTTATCTGTGAGTTGTGAGATGAAATGGGCTATGTAATTCAACCTTCCCAATAAACCTCTCACCTCCTTGATAGTGCGTGAAGAAGGTAGTTCCATATGGCCTTTACTTTTTTAGGGTCAATTTTAATACCTTCTCGACTTATGATAAACCTTAATAGCTTGCTTGTTGCGACCCCAAAAGTGCATTTTTAAGGGTTTAACTTCAGTTGAAACTTTCTCAATTGCTTGAACAATTTCCTTAGGATAATCGCATGGCTCTCTTCTCTTTTAGACTTGGCTATCATATCGTCGACTTATACTTCAACTTCTCGATGCATCATGTCATGAAGTATTGCAACCATGGCTCTCTAATACATCATCCCAGCATTTTTCAAACCGAAGGGCATAACTTTGTGGCAGAAAGTTCCTCATGTTATGATAAAGGTTGTTTTAATCTTATCTTCTTCCGTCATTTTTATCTGATTATATCTTGAGAAACCATCCATAAATGAGAAGAGATGATTCCCTGCGGTATTATCTACCAAGACATCAATATAAGGTAGAGGGAAATAGTCTTTAGGCGTAGCTTGATTCAAGTCTCGGAAGTCTACGCACACTCGTACTTTCCTATTCTTCTTTAGAATCGGGACTATGTTTGCCACCCATTTTGGGTAGTCTGATACCTTGATGAATCTCACTTCTAGTAGTTTCTTGACTTCCTCTTTAATCTTTAATAAGATGCTAGGTCTAAATCTTCTTAATTTTTTTTTTTAGGTTTGACATCTTCCCTTGTGGGTAGCTTGTGAACTATTATTGAATAATTGAGTCCTGGCATGTCGCCATACGACCCAGTGAATATATCTGCATATTCAGTCAACAACTCGGTTATCTTGCGCTTTTGCTCACTATTCAAGTTCGCCCCAATTTTGAGGTTTTTGGGCTCCTTTGTGCTTCCTAGATTAACTGTCTTCATTGGCTCGTCAATTGAGATCTTACCTTGTTTATGTCTTTGCCAACTTTCTTGTATCGCTTCGTGGTTAAGGGTGTCGCTTCCAATGGCTGACCCAGTAGTGTCAAAAACGATATCAATGTTTTCATTACTTACCTGTGCGAAATGTCCCTAACGTTCGACAGTAGGAAATTTATGGGGAAAGTGATGCGAGAGTGTATATATAAGTAAAAGAAATAAACTGCAATTTATTGGTATTTATTTGAAGAATTTAAACATCATTGAAATGGTAACCACAATGGAAATTTATTCAATAATTGTTCCCTATCTTTGAGTTAACCTAGCACTATTAAGAGGATAACAAAACCAGTTGTTAAGAGTTGGATGTTGATTAGACGTGTGAGAGGCTGAGCCCTCATCGCTGACATCGGTTTGGATCATCCCTGGCTCTTGAATGATAGTCGACTGCAAGAAAGTTTGTTGAAGGGGTAGAAAATGCATATAGTTATCATTTAGCTTCCTTTTCCTTCTGCTTTTGATACCCCTTGCTTGAGCCTCTTCTTAAGAGGTAGGAACGTACCCTAATCCAAACGTCCCTTATTGTTCGTCTTTGAATTGATGCCCTTCCTTACTCATGACCATGCTTACTTCATTAAACATTTGGAGCCCCAAATCTTTAGGGCCATCCTCCCCGATGTAAGGTATAGTTGTTTCTTTGTAGATGGCATAATCCTGTTCTCCCAATACAGTTGTTGAGTTTAATTTTAATTTTTTTTATATTCCTAATCCGATCTATACTAGACCATATGCTTATCTAATATAAATCCTCGACTTGAACTAGGAACTTTATTTCATTTAGAGTCACCACCCAACCGATGTTGGGAAAAATTATTGAATTAGAACTAATTGAGCGAATTAATTCTAATTTGGACAACTGGTCGACAGAATCTCCTCTTTCTATTTATGTAAAAGAGGAAAAGAAAACCAAAGTTTTTTAATTCGGGGGCTAACTTTTTAAAACCTTAAAGTTACCACCTTATCCTTATGAGATGTGAACCGTGTTATAATATCTTTTCCTTTTTTATTGCTATTTATTTTATGTTGTTATTTTATTATTATTTTCTTTTTTTATTCCATTTTATTTATTGACTAAAACAACTTATTTTAATTTGAAAAATGATTTTTTTGTTCTTTTTAGAGTTGCCCCATAAGGGTGCCTACGTACCTGCTATTCAGGATCAAACAAGCCGTAGTTCGCTTTTTATAAAAGCTTTAGTGGATTAATTCAAGTTTTATTTATGAAAATACCTCTGATTTACGTTTTTTATCATTTTCAAGATTTTGGAAAAAAATCTAAGCTTAAGCTTTATTATTTTATTTTCTAAAAAATTTAATTTAAGAAAAACCAATTTTGGATTTATTTTGAAAAAAGATCTTTCTAAGTGGCAAAACAATTTATTGTTGATTCCAATTCATATTATTAATCTACCTTCATCTAATTCTTTTCTTCTTTTTATTTTTATTTTTATTTTTTATTAGACCATTTTTTTATTTTTATATTAGACATGTTTATTTATTTATCAAAATTCTAAAACTAATTAAAATCCTAAAACTATCCTCTCTTTTTTTCGTACATATATATTTTTTAGATTTTTTTGTTATCCTAGTAATGAATAAATAAATAACTAAATGAATAAGTGAATAAAGAAAATAAAATAATTAAAAAAATCAACTAACCTGGATCCGGTCACGGTTCGGGTCGATCGCGCGGGTCGGGTCAGATCCGGGTCGCATGCATGAGAGAAGACGGCGACGGCGAGATAATGCTCCGAGTGGTGCTGGGCGTTGTCAACTGCAACAAAGGGGTGGACTCCTACATTTTTGGGGTTGGGGAAATCAAATCTAGCCGCAGCTTTGTGTGAAAGGGAGCTTAAGGCAATGATTCGAAGGTAGCCGAACGGGGTAGATGGTAGGTATGGTCGGAGAGAGAAAGTGTGAGTGGAATCCGCTTTTTGTGACTAAGATTTCCCCCCCTCAAATCCCTGAGCTCTAGTCTATTTATAGATGTAATTAGAACTAGAGATTGACTCAAACCTTTGACCTTTGCTTCCATCGCTTGTCTCTAAGCCAATGTACGAGCCAGCTGAGCTGGCCCAAATCTCAATTTAAGTTCACGCGCATATTATACATAAGTGTGCCATTTTTATTTATTTTATATTATTTTGAAATTATAAAAATTTGTAAAAGTTATTTAACGTCTTTTTTTTATTATTTCTAATATTATTTTCCAAAATTGGGATATTTTTCCTATTTATTTTATTTTTTCTTTTATTTTTCTTAAATAGAATTTTTTTTTTTGCAAAAATGAAAAAAATTGTAAATTGAACATTATTGATGATTAGGGATAAAAATTGGGTGTTTACAACAGTGATTATCTGTCCGTTTGCTGTGAACTTAACTTTTTGGTGGAGACTCGAGGGTATGGCTTCGGTAGTATGTATCCATGGCCTTCGTAGTAGTAGATTGAAAGACCTTGGTATGTCGAGGACTTAGAATGAGATGTTGAACATCTATGGGCCAATCTCTACCGGTAAGCTGATTTCCCCTACTATCTCCCTCTTGGATCTGTCGAAAGCCCTAACTACTGTTGAGCTTGGCTTGATATTGCTCATATCAACTCCCAATAGATCAAGGATGGCTAAGGGGCACACATAGAGGGAAGACCCATTGTCTATGAGAACTCAGGAGACTATTATGTCATTACATTTTACCACTATGAACAACAGTTTCATATGTTGGTCTCCATCTTCTCCAAGTTCTTTAGAGGAGAATGATATTTGATCCATAGTAAAGATTGAATCTGCCATATGGCTCAGCTTTTCTATTGCGATGCCTTTCAGTACCCTGACTTGTTCAAGCACTTTGAAAAGTGCTTCTCGGTAAGGCTCGGATATTGTGAGGAGGCCCATAAGTGATATTTGGGCTGGAACTTTATTGAGCTGTTCCATGATTTTGTACTCACTTGATTTGATCATCTTCATGAATGCGAGGAGCCCCTCCTCTTCTTCCTTCTCTAATTCGGTGATAGGCTCTTCAGCTGAGGTCTTGTTCTTGGGATCATAAATCCTTCCCGAACGGGTGATTCCTCCTATAATAGGAGACTTTTCCTGATTAAGGGCCTGATAGTCAAACGGTGTCGCCTTATACTTCTTTGAGGGTATTGGGACATTAAACACATACTTCTTCTTTGGGATTTTCACCTCAGTCACTTATCCCTCATAACACCTTATAACTATCGGCTTCAGGTCTAATTTGATCATGTTCACAGACTCATCTTTCTCCTTTGGTGGGTTGTCTTCCTTTTCAAATTCAGGTCCCCAACCACTAGGCGGTCCATAAACTGTTAGGGTGAATGAGTAATTTACTAGGTATTCAAACCTCCCATGTGATTCACTTAGGGTATCGACAGTCAAATCTCCGGCTAGCCATCTCTTCTTCTTCTGTGATCTAGGGGCTTTATTTGATGGGAAAATTTCTAACACTGTCAACCTTTTCAGAACCCAATTTGGATGATGATCCAAATTGCTCATATTTTACCATATATCTTTATTTCTAATAAAATTTGAGAATAATCTTACAGGTACAATTATAATTCTCCATGGGATGCCAAAATGTCCTACGACTTCAGTTGGACACAGAACATTTTTCAGGATAACAATCAAAGACCCGCTGCGATTGTTCTCTATTCCGAGGCATTGGATCATGAAGACTTATGTTATTTTGTATCTTGTAATTGTTTATTGAACTATTTTGGTTGTATTTTGGTTTTGGGACACTTTTATTTCTTTGTAACTTTCATTTAGGGTTAGCCACCTTAAAAGTGGCAAACTTGTAATTTTGAGCACTTTTTAACCCTAGGAGTAGCAAGTATAAATACTTGCTTAAGAGAGGGTTTGAGGAGGCTTATTTTTGCAGAACAAACACTTCTTTTCACGTGAGAATTAGGGTTCCTAATTTTCATCTAAACTCTTATCAATTTCAATCTCAAGAGTTGAAATTGTGGCGAGTGCAACATCTTGAAATTGTGAGTTGTATCAATTTCATTTTGTTGTGATTTCTTTTCTTCTCTAGTGTGTCATATCTAGGGTTGAATTGAGATAGTTCTTGGTCAGAAATACATCTTATTTTTCACGAATTATTGTGTTTATTTGAAGTACTTAGCAATTGAATTTAAATCTTCATTGAAGAATTCCCTTGAAAACGTGTACTTCAATATTGGAAAAGAGTTCTTGGAATTGAGGTTTTCTTTGTCATTTTTGGATTATCTTCGTGGATTATATGAGATTAGAGTGTTGTTAGAAGATATTATCATTGTGGTATTACAATTATATCTTTGAACTTTTTGATTTCCTTATATCTTCATTAGGGTTCACGTGAAATTGCCCTTTGTGGATCCGATTTTGCCTTGACTTGGGACTGTTTTTCTTAAGTCTTTTGATTGTGCTTTTAAGTGGTTTTAGGCACATCATTATTTGAGGTTTTGTGCAGGCAATTTGCTCGCTGTGCTGTTGTCTTTGCCTATTTTGGGGGCTCCTTTGATTTGGATTTCGGCTCTTCAGATGTGATCATGTTAACTGTAGGCTTGTGGTTAGGTAGTGGGTTAGTGTTGACATTAGGTGTTGGTGCATTGACAAAATCTAACTACACTATCCCTGCCCCGATTAGGTCTTGGATTTTGTTTTGGAGCCTTCAACATCTGTCGGTGGAATGCCCCTCTTGCCCCATGTGGTACTCACATTTGAGGTTCGGATCAAAGTTCCTTGGCTTGTACCAATTGTTAGGGATCTCAAAGCTAATCAGATTATCTGCTCGTAATCGAGCAAAGACCTGGCTGAATGGGATAGGTATTGGAATGAACTGCCTTGCGACTCTCACAGGTTGGGTCTAATTCACCGGTGATTGCTAAACTAGGGTATTTATTGCCTGGAATGTTACATGAGACCTAACTCTATCAACCCTGCTGGAATTAACCATGCTGGCAGTAGATTCCTTGGTTTTGCTACCTCCCATAGGTCTCAAAGATAATGCAACTCTAAGAGGGTCGACAATCTAGGGTTTCTCAGACGTAATGACATTCTCTATCCAACATCCTGTTGCCACTACCTCTACGAAGCTAAATGATGTCTGTCCCACTAGATGTGTGAAATAGGTCTTTTCCAAAGTGTTAACAAATATGAGTGTCAACTCCTTCTTTGAAATTGGGGTTGTCACCTTGCCAGCTTAAGCCCTCTAACATTGGGTGTACTCTTTGAAGGATTCATTATGTCTCTTTCGAAGGCATCTCATGTCCATTATCGAAGGGGCAACTTCGATGTTGAATTTGTATTACTCATAAAATGCACGAGTGAGTCTTTCCCAAGTGTTGATTTGGTTAAAGTCTAAGTGTGCATACCAGATGAGAGCAGGACCTGTGAGGCTATCCTAGAAGGTTTGGACCATGAGTTGGTCGTATTAGGCATATTTGCTCATTTTTCGCATATATAGCCTTGTATGCATTTTAGGACATCCAGTGCCATCATATTTTTCAAATTCCGTGACTTTGAACTTTTCTAGATAGGCCTTTTCCCCATAGATTGGTAGATTGGTGATATTGGTCCGCTTGAAGCTGTCGGGTCCTTCCAAGGTCTTCATTTTGTCATCTAGTTGTTAGAAGAGCTTCTTTTCTATCTCCTTTTGTCTGTCCTCCATTTTTTTTTATATCATTCGAGGTTGGACGGAGATTGGCTTTTGGTTCATATTCGAATGCAGGGTTGATGTGGGAGTTGATTTCCTTATATTCCGATAACTGATTCTCTACTGCCTTTCCCTTTCGAGCTCCTGAATGTTCTTCATAAGTAGGTTGGGTGGTGCGAAGGAGGCTAATGCTTTCGGTCAAGAGGTAAACTTGCGCAACCAATTGTTGGACCGTTTGTTCTAAGGATACGATCCTTAGATCTAAGGCGGCGTCTGCGCTGGTGTCGTCGTGATGGTTATTGTTATTGCCACTGCTTGCCATCTTGGTCTTGGAGCGGGTGTGGATTGGACTCCTTGGAGGGTTTGGTTGTTTGGGAGCTATCTTTGACACCTGGCAAGCATTTATTTAGCTGATGTACGTATGTAAATATGATGCATGTATCACATAGATGATCAAGAGAAAAGAGGGGCCAGTATTTGATTAATGATATAATACTGAAATTTTATTTTATTAACATTGCAAACTTGGAGTTCAATACTTTGAAAACATGAAAAGGAAAGATACAATATCGGTCTATTTCCTAATTCCTCGACTTCTTTTTCTTCGGCTGCGTAGGCGCCAGTTCTCCATTGATGATAGCTTCTAATTCTCTAATTTTTGCCTGAGTCTTCTCTAATTGAGCTTCCAAGGCTTTGTTTCTCTAGTTAGACTCCTTGAATTTGTTTTTCCAGACATCTTTTTTGTAGTCTGTAGCTTCAAAGTGGACTTCCATTCGAGCTCTGACCTGTTCCATATAGGTTTTCAGTTCTGGACCTGTGTTGTTTAGCACAAGTTGAGTGACATCCTAGACTCGATACGCCCTTTCTCCTGTCTGATATAATCAGTTGATCACGGAATCTTTGATGGCTTGATGCTTACCTACTTCACCATCCAAGTCTCCGAGGTTTAAATTAGGGCTCTCAATCCGGGCTTCCTATAAGGCTTTAACCTCTGCCAGTTTAGTGATCTTTTCAGCTACCAATAGACTCGAATCTTGGTATTCAAACGTGATTCCCTCCAACGATGGTTTGTAAACTATGCCTTGGATAGTACCAAACTAACGGACCATCGAGTTCGGATGATAACCTACGCACCCGCTAATACCAATCAATGGAATAGCCTAAAGGTTCCTGCATGTTAGAATGACCTTATTGCAGTAGCTCCATCTAGCAGTCTAGAGGATGTTGTTGGCACTAAAACCTTTGAGTACTTCTACTCAACTGTGGCTGGTGAGATCATCGGGCAGCTTCATCCTCTCTATGCAGGATTCCACAAGGTCTACCTGCTGGGCTAAAGATTTTCTGACCATGTTCAACCCGAAGCATTTGAGATGGCTTACAAACCAAATCATGATGAGGTTAATGTTTGAGAGGAGGATTCCATGGCCCTTCTTCTTTACAAAATTCAGGTTCCAAATCTGTTCAGTCAGTAAAGCCAGGATATAAGACTTTCCTTCTAAGAACTGGGACACTAACTCTGCGACTCTATAGTGGATGTGAAAGATCTCAGTAGGAAAAAGGATAGTTGCAAATGCTGCTAGGATGAAAGCATAAACCCATCTTTGCTTGTAACTCTTGGGATCTCCACATAAGATGTCTCTTCTGCTCCCATCATCACACCGAGCTATGAACTAAGCCTCCAATTCATCCATTCAGAGGCAATACCCGTTGCTATTTCCTAACGCTTAGTTGATCATTGTCTTGCAAAGCCTAGGAGTCTATGAAAATGCTAGCCGACCCAACCTCTAGATCTGGTACATACACCCCGTTGGCAAGTGATAGGGCTTGCAGAAGTTAAGTATATTCCTCTAGAGTTGGCGTGATCTCATGCAGCCCAATAAAGAAAGCTGCGGGCTTAATTTCCCAAAGGTATAAGATAGTCCAAATCAAAAGCAGGTTGATTTCCATTTTCATTAATGAGAGAATGGGCCCTATCTTTCCCTAGATGAGGGCCTATTTCTCAGGGTCGTACAAGGTAAACTAATGGTCCAATACCAGTTTTGGATCCAAAGGTTTACAGACTCAGATTTCCTTGCGGAGGAGACGATCAATTATAGCACTAGTCATCTATCAGGATTACAATAGAAATTTCTAATTACAAATGAAATCTTTTACAAAGTATCACTAATTTTGTTACAGTTAAATGTATCTGAACTCCAAAAAAAGAAAAGGAACAAAGAAATTATATCATTAATCATTTGTCAGCCCATGACTTCATGTATGCAAGATAGGTAGGTTTTAACAGGTCTCTAAGCTCTATGGCCTCCCACATTCTCGAAGAAATGGATCTCAAGTCATATCGAAACATTAGGTAGGGTAGCCTAATTAGCCCTGAACAGTGATCATATCACTTCGCCCGGAACCTACACAATGGCCCCCCGTCCTAGGGTCCTAAGACGGCTTGGGTCTGACCGTATTTAATCACACAATTGCATGCATGGAAACTCAATAATATAAAATAAAAATTAAACTTCATCAAATCCTTGAAAAAATAGATTAATACCAACAATATTTCACAATGTAAAAGTTAAAAGATATCTAGAAATGATCATTTTAGAAGGTTCAGGTGGTTATCCTACTATTAAGTCCCCAGTGGAGTAGCCATCCTATCGAGTCTAATTTTAAAATTTTTCATTATATTCCTAATCCGATTCATATTAGATCCTATGCTTATCCAATATAAATCCTCGACTTGAACTACGAATTTTATTATTTATGTGGAGTCGCCACCCAATTGAAGTTGGGAAAAATTATTGAATTAGAACTAATTGAGCGTATTAATTCTAATTTAGACAACTAGTCGATGAAATCTCCTCTTTTTATTTTTATAAATGAAAGAGAAGAAAGAAAAAACCAAAAATTCTTGACTCGGAGACTACCCTATTAAAATTCTAAAGTTACCACCTTATCCTTCTAAAATCTGAGTCATGTTCTAATATCCCTTTTTTTTTATATAAAGAAGAAGATATTAAAAAAAGATGTAAGAATTACACTAATAATGATTCAAAAAATATTTTTTTATTCTTTTTAGAGTTATCCTATAAGGGTGCTTATGTACCCGCTATTTAGGATCAATCAACTCGTAGTTCATTTTTTATAAAACTTTAGTGGGTTGATTAATTTTAATTATGAAAACATGTTGGGTTTACGTTTATTATCAATTTAAAGATTTCTAAAAAATTGTAAGCCTAAGCTTTAATATTTTCTTTTTCTAAAAAAACAAACTTTTGATTTAAGAAAAGTTAATTTTGAATTTATTTTGAAAAGGAATTTTTCTAAGTGATAGGAAATAAGACAAAATTCATTATTATTTAATATTTTTTTATTATTATTTATCTTTTTTATTTTATTATATACTTTATCACCATAATAGACATATTTATTTATTTGTTAAAAAATCTAAAAAAAATTATTTTTTCGCATATATATTTATATTTTTTTCTTATTTATTCTAATAAGAAATAGATAAATAATAAATAAATAAAATAAAAAAATCGGTTGACCTGGATATGGATCGCAAGTTAGTTGGGTCGAAGATTCCTTATCGGTGGCATTCCAGTGGCTTTCGAGGGCTATCAATGGTTGCTCCTGGGCATCTAAGGGTAGGCAATTCAAAAGTGGCGGTAGCTTCCTTCTAGAACCTCTCCAAGTGGTGTTTCGAAGGGCGGTCATCAGTCGCGGTTTGGGAGAACTCTAGCGAAGCTTCAAACCCTCGTGTTTTCTCTCTTTTTCTCTCTTCTGATCCGTGTCTTTGCTTCCTCTTATCGTGCTCTATTTATAGGTTTCAAAAACAGAGCTAGATAAGCTCGGATTTCCCTCTAATAAGCCTAAATAGGATTTGCGATTGAAACCACCTCCTATTTGCCTTTGATTTGTGTAAATCTTTGATTTTTGTTAGGATTTGTGTTAATTAGATGATGTTTATCTCATTGTAGTTAAAGATTTATTGGATTTGTGTAAAAAATCGCATCAAACCGGCCGAATTTCCCTTTCCTCGCTGCTAGCGACGGTTTTGGATGGAGGTTGAACATGATCATGTGCCGGGCACGTGCGATCCCTCTATCCAATCATATGTTGCCACATGTCCTTAGGAAAGAAGAAAAAAAAATGCGCAGAACGCTTCCCCCACGATTTGAACTTGTGACCGGACCCCCACCCCACCCCCCCCCCCCCCCCCCCACCCCTTGCGCGTGCGCGCAAGGCCAACGATCGGACCAGCTGGGCTAGCCCACTTTCTCGTTTTTTTTTTTATTAATCGCAATATATATATATATATGTTGCAATTTTTATTATTTTTATATTATTTTGAAATTAAAAAAATTTGTAAAAATTATTTAACTTCTTCTATTATTGTTTCTATCATCATTTTCCAAAATCGATGTATTATTCCTATTTATTTTATTTTTTCAATACTCTTATTTTCGCAAAATAGAAGAAAAATCGAAAAAATGAAAAATGAAACATTATTTGTGATAAAAGGGCAAAAATGAGGTGTTTATACCTCTATTAGCACAAGTATCCGCAAAGCGTGGTCTAGGTGTTCTTGGATAAGTCCATTCAAAGCTTGCTCCATGCATTTTGCTCTTGCCCTTGTCATCGGTCTTCCAATTCCTTCCAATGGGTTATAGGAAAGAGTTGATGTAAGCTGATTTCCATTATTCCCTCCTTCTTCGAAAGGATTCGTCCTCGATTCTCTTGCATCATATAAGGATAAATCAACAACATTAAAAGTAGCACTTACATTTTCATAGTTACTGGGCAAATCAATCTTATAGGCATTGTCATTTATCCTTTCTATTACTTGGAACGACCCATCTCCTCTGGGTTGTAATTTGGATTTCCTTTGTTCGGGAAACCTTTCCTTGCAAAAATGTACCCAAACCCAATCTCCAAGCTAAAAAACAACTTTAGTGCGCCCTTTATTGGCTTATCTAGCATAATGTTCATTCTTTCTTATCTATGTTAGTACGAGCTTTAGCATGTAAATCCTTTACAAAATTAGCCTTCTACTTTCCATCAAGATTAACAATTTCATTAGAAGGCAAAGGTAATAAATCTAAAGGAGTTAAAGGATTAAAATCATACACAATCTCAAATGATGAATATGATGTAGTGAAATGAATAGTTCTATTGTATGCAAACTCAATATGAGGCAGGCAAGCTTCCCATTATTTTAAGTTCTTTTGAATGATAGCACACAACAATGTGGTAAGTGTCCTATTAACTCCTTCAGTTTGCCCATCCGTTTGGGAATGTGCAATAGTTGAAAACAGGACTTTAGTCCCTAATTTATTCCATAAAGTACACCAAAAATGACTTAGGAACTTAACATCTCGATCACTTGCTATTGTTCTAGGCAATCCGTGCAAATGTACTACTTCATTGAAGAACAAATCAACAATATATGTTACATCATTGGTTTTAGAACATGTAATAAAATGTGCTATCTTACTAAACCTATCAACAACAACAAATATGTTGTCCTTATCACTTTGAGTCCTAGGCAACCCAATTACAAAGTCTATAAAAATATCAGTCCAAGGGTGAGTAGGTACAGGCAGTGGTGTATACAACCCATGTGGTTTTACTTTAGACTTTGCTTGTTTACAAGTTAGACACTTATCACAAATAGATTGCACATCATGTTTCATGTTAAGCCAATAAAAATGTTCATGCAATATGTCTAAAGTCTTTCGCACACCAAAATGTCTCATTAACCCTCCTTCGTGGGACTCTTTAACTAGTAGTTCTCGCAAAGAACACGTAGGCATACATAGCCTATTCTTTTTAAACAAGAATCCTTCATGCCTATAATACTCCCTAAAAGCACATTTTAAACAGGCATTCCATGCTTGGTAGAAATCAGCATCATTACTATACAATTCTTCAATGAATTCAAAACCAAATAATTTAGATTGCAAGGATGTTAGTAATACATACCTTCTAGACAATGCATCAGCAACAACATTTTCTTTCCCATTCTTGTATTTAATTACATAAGGAAAAGTTTCTATGAATTCCAACCACTTAGCGTGTCTTTTATTAAGCTTACCTTAGGATTTTAAAAATCTTAAGCTCTCATCAGAATGAATGACAAATTCCCTAAGCCGCAAATAGTGCTACCATGTTTGAAGAGTTCGTACTAAGGCATATAGCTCCTTGTCATGGGTAGGGTAATTTAATGCCGCCCTACTAAGCTTTTCACTAAAGAAGGCAATTGGTTTAGAATCCTGCATCAAAACAGCCCCTATTCTAATCTCTTATGCATCACATTTAACCTCAAAAGCTTTGTCAAAATTAGGCAGACATAATAAAGGTGCATTAGTAATTTTTTCTTTCAAAATATTGAAAGCCTTATCATGTACCTCTTCCCACCTAAACACCACATTCTTTTTAACAAGCTCATTTAAAGGTGCTATAATAGAACTAAAATCCCTTACAAACCTCCTATAGAAACTTGCTAAACCATGAAAACTTCTTACCTCACTTGCATTCTTTGAGGTAAGCCATTCCTTAATCGCCTTCACCTTGTCTTCATCCACTTTTATTCCCTATGAGCTTACGACAAATCCAAGAAAAACAATAGATTCCATACAAATTCCACACTTCTGCAGGTTATCATATAATTTATTTTCTTTCAAAACACTTAAAACAGCTTGCACATGTTTAACACGATCATTTAAATTTTTGTTGTACACTGAGATATCATCAAAGTATACTACAACAAATTTTCCAATGAA
This sequence comes from Laguncularia racemosa, assembly GCA_037954665.1. Classification (NCBI taxonomy): domain Eukaryota; kingdom Viridiplantae; phylum Streptophyta; class Magnoliopsida; order Myrtales; family Combretaceae; genus Laguncularia; species Laguncularia racemosa. The sequence continues at coordinate 1,342,282 of JBBMOL010000162.1, forward strand.
AGAACACAACACATGATTCATTAGACTCATAAAGGTGCTAGGTGCATTAATTAAGCCAAATGGCATGACTAACACTCATATAACCCATATTTTGTCTTAAAAGCAGTTTTCTACTCATCGCCTTCCTTTATGCGAATTTGATGATAACCACTTTTTAAATCAATCTTTGATAATAAACATAAACCATACAACTCATTAAGCATGTCATCCAACCTGAGAATAGGATATCTATACTTTATGGTGATTTTGTTGATGGCTCGGCAATCTACAGACGTGTACCATGTTCCATTTTTCTTGGGAACCAACAGCACAGGAACTGAACATGGACTGAGATTCTCTCGCATGAATCCCTTTTGTACAAGTTCTTCCACTTGCCTTTGTATCTCATTAGTTTCTTCCGGATTGTCTCTATACGCGGGTCTGCTAGGAATACATGACCCTGGAATAAAATCGATCCGGTGCTCAATACATCTTAGAGGAGGTAATCTATCTGGAATGTCCTTAGGAAATAACTCTTCAACCTCCTACAGTAAAGACACAACCACACTAGGCAAAGATGAGTTAAGATAGTTAGTTGTAAAATAAACATCCTTATACAGAAGTACAAGCAATGGTTGTCTCGTTAACATAGCTCTCTTAATCTCTCCTTTTGTAGCAAAAGCATTCATTCTTTTACTGCTCTCTTCACTACTTTCCCCACTCTTTTTATCATTCCTTCCTTTTTTTTTTTATGTACTCACTTTGTTTTCTCTCACTTTGCACTCTTTCACTGTAAACACCCCATTTTTTGTCCTAGGAATAAATAATAATCACAAATAATCAATTCTTAATTTTTTTCAATTTTTCTTTAATTTAGCATAAATAATAAAAATATTCAAAAAAATAAAAATAAATAGGAAAACACATCAATTTTGAAAAATGATTTCAGAAATGGCAATAATAAATAGTAAATAATTTTTACAAATTTTTGAAATTTCAAAAAATACAAAAAAATAAAAAAATCGCATTGCATATATGTAATTTGCGAAATTAGAAAAATCAGGAAAATGGGCTAGCCCAGCTGGTCCGGACCACGGGCTAAGGCGCGCGTAGGAGGGCTCGGTCGTAGGTTCGAATCGCGGGGGAAGCAGTTTCCGTGTTTTGAGTTTTTTTACTTATTCAGGACACATGGCAACATCCGATTGGCTGGAGGAAACACACGCGCCGGGCGCGTGATCATCTCCTACCTCGGGTCCAAGATCGCCGGCGAAGGAAAAATTCGAATTTCGGCCGTTTCGATTCGATTTTTTGCACAAATCCAACAGATCTTCAACAGAATTGAGATAAACATCATCCAATTGGAATCAAATCGCAACAAATCGATGGATTTACACAAATCGGAGTTGTTTTTTTTTAACCGAAAATCTGATTAGCTTCAATCGGAGGAAATTCGAGCTTATCCAGCTCGGTTTCAAGCGCCTATAAATAGAGGAGGAGTGGAGGAAGCCAGATCACAAATCACAATTGAGAGAAAGTGAGAAAAGAGAGCAAATCGGAGAGCATCAGAGGAAACCCAAAACCACGAACCGCCAATCGGAGCCAAGCCGCCACCGGGAGACGTTCTGGGAGCAAACCATCGCCACCATTGGATTCAGCACCCTCGAGAAGCTAGGATTCGACACCTCACTCGTGACAAAAGACCGTCGGAACGCCATGAACGAGCATCCTCCGCCGCCGTGTCCGACCGATCCGACCCGACCCAATCTGACCCAACCCGCGCACCGACTCGAATCCAGGTGAGTCGGATTTTCCCGATTTATTTATTTATTTATTTATCTACTTTATTTATTTGTTTTTATTCTGATTTGATTTATTATTTTGTTATTTATTTATTTATTTATGTTTTATTAATATTTCCATAAATAGAAAAATATTAGAAATTAGATTTCTTTAGGATTTAATAATGTAGAAAAATAATAAAAAATAAAAAAAATAAAAAAATGTAGAAAAATGTAGAAAAACAATATAAATATTAGAAAAATAATAATAGAACTTTAGATTTCAAAATATGATAGATAATAGTTTAGGATAAAATTTTTAACAAAAATTCACAAAAATTATAAAAATCAATAAAAATCATAAAAACTATAAAAATCATGAAAACTTAGAAAAATTATAAAAAAATTGTAGAAGAATAATAAAAATCATAAAATTACAGAAAAAAGAGAAAAATCGTAAAAATCATAAAAATTAATAAAAATTCAAAAAATATTAATATATATATAATAAGTTTTAGCACTTAGAAAAATCATTTTCTTCAAATAAATCCAAAATTGATGTTTTTCCTAAAAACCATTTTCAAAAATCAGATAAAAGTTTAGGCTTAGATTTTTTTTAGAAAATAAAAAAAAATAGTAAAAACATAAAGCAAAAGAGATTTCAAAATTAAAATTCACAAACACACTTAAAGTTTTCAGAAAAGCGAACTACGGCTTGTTTGATCCTGGATAGCAGGTACGTAGGCACCCATTCAGGTCAACCCATAAAATGAAATAAAAAATCATTTTCTTGAAATAATTCAAAAACATAATAAAAAGTAACAGAAACACAATAAAACACATTTCTAAATAGGAACAATTTTAGGAGATTAGGTGGTAACCGTAAGGTTTTAATAGGTTAGCCTCCGAACTTGGAAACTCCGGTTTTCCCTTTTCCTCTTTTCAAAAACGAGAAGAGGAAATAACGACGACTAGTGGTCCAAATTAAGACTAATCCGCTCCTTTAGTCTTAATTCAATATTTCCCAACAACAGTTGGGTGGCGACTCCAAAAATCAAACGAAATTCCTAACTCAAGTCGAGGATCTACATTAGATGAGCATAGGGTCTAGTCTAGATCGGATTAGGAATGGAAAATTCAAAAATTAGACTCGACAGGATGGCGACTCCACTGGGGAGCCATTCCAGTAGGCTAGCTACCTGAATCTCCTCAAGTTGTTCCTTTCTAAGTTTCAAATATTATTCTGTTACTAACTTTTCAGGGAGTAGTTAGATTTTAGTTTTCTTCACTGTGGGGTTTGCATGCATAAGTTTGTGTGAATAGATGCGGTCGAACCTGGACCGTCCTAGAAACCTAAGACGGGGAGCCATTGTGTAGGTTTCGGGCGAAGTGAGTTGATTCACTGTTCGGGACCGATTAGGCTACCACACCCAATGCTTCGATATGGCCTGAGATCCATTTCTCCGAGAATGCGGGCGGCCATAAAGCTTGGGGACCAGTTAAAACCAACCTACTTGCATACATAACATCACGGGTTGACAATTGATGATGATGTAATAGTTTGTTATATTGTTCATGGAGTTCCAATCTATTTCCCTGTAATGTTTTCATAGTTCTGTTTGTAATTAGGCAATTTCTTATTGTAATAGATGGCTAGCACCGCAGTCGACCGCCTCCTCCACAAAGAAATTCAGGTGTACAAACCTTTGGACCTAAAGTTGGTACTGGACCATTGGTTTACCTTGTACAACCCAGAGGAGTAGGCTTTCATCCAGCAAAAGATCGGCTCCATCCTCTCACTAACAAAGATAGAGGTGAATTTGCCTTTAGTCCAGGCCATGCTCCAATTATGGGAAATCGAGCCCGCTGCTTTCTTTATCGGGCCGCATGAGATCACCCCTACCCTGGAGGAGTACACCCAGTTGCTACAGGCTCCAGCACTGACTGATCAAATCTACGCACCAGACCTTGAGGCCGGGCCAGCCGGTACCTTCAGCAGATTATTAGGCATCCGTAAGACAGCAATCAACAAAGCCCTGGCAGACTGTAATGGATATTGCATACGTATGGATGATTTGGAAGCCTGGTTCATCGCCCGAGAGGACAATGGGGATAGGAAGGACATATTGTGTGGGGACCCCAAAACTTACAGACAGAGAAGGGTGAACGCTTTCATCTTGACAGCTTTCGCCACCATACTGTTCCCCACCGGGACCTTTTATATTCACTACCGGGTTGCATAGCTGGTGACCTAATTTCTAGAGGGAAGATCTTACATTCCGGCTCTACTGGCTGAACAGATCCGGAACTTGAATTTCCTCAAGAAGAAAGGCCATAGGATCCTTCGCTCAAGCCTCAACCTTCTGCTGATATGGTTTGTAAGCCACCTTAAGTGCTTCGGGCTGAACATGGTCCGAAAAACCTTAGCCCAGCAGGTGGATCTCGTAGACTCATGTATAGAAAAGGTGAAGCTACCCGACGACCTTACTAGCCATTGTTGGGTATAGGTACTTAGATGTTTCAGTGCCGAGGATATTCTGTGGACAGTCAGGTGGAGCTGTTGTGACAAAATCATCTTGACCTGCAGTAACTTCCAAGCAGTACCTTTAATTAGAATCAGCGGATGTATTGGATATCACCCCAACTCAGTGGTCCGCCAGTTTGGTACCATCCAAGATATAGTTTATCGGCCCTCGCTGGAAGCAGTCACCTTTGAGTACCAAGATCCGAACCTGTTGGTAGCTGAGAAGTTTGCTAAGCTGGCAAAGGTCAAAGCACTTTGGGAAACCAGAATTGAAAGCCCGAATGTGGACCTCGGGGAGTTAGATGGCGAAGTGGGAAAACACCGAGCCACCAGAGAGTTTGTAATCCGCCAGCTATACCAAACAGGGGAAAGAGCATACCAGGTTTCAGACATCACCCAACCAAGACCAGACAAGATCAATCTAGAGACAAAAGTATACCTAGAACAGGTCAAGGCCCGAATGGAGGTGTACTTTGAAGCTGCAGATCATAAGAAAGACATCTTGAAGGGACGTTTCAAAGAATCCAACTAAAGGAACAAGGCCTTGGAAGCACAATTGGAGAAGACCCAAGCCAAAGTCAAAGAATTAGAAGTTGTCATCAATGGGAAGTCTAAGCCTCCACAGTAGAAGACTAAAAGAGCTAGGAAATAGATCATTATTTGTAATCTTTTATTTTGATTATCAAACTCCAAAATTTTCAATATTAATAAAAGTAAAGTTTCAATATTACATTGTTAATCAATTGTCAACCCTTTTATTTTTAGCATCCGCGTGGCACATGCATATCATTTTGCATACATCACACTAAAAAAAAAAAAAAAATGCGCGCCCAGGTATCAAGATAGCTCCCAAGCAACCGAACCCTCCCAGAAGTCCAATTCTCACACGTTCAAGAATAAAAATGGCTAACAGCAGCGACAACCGCAACAACACCAATGCTGAAGCTGCCTCGGACTCCAGGATCATGTCCCTAGAACAAACGGTCCAACAGTTGGCTGCCTAGGTTCACCTCTTAACTGAAAGCATCGGCCTCCTGCGCAACACTCAGCCAACCCAGGAAGAGTATTCAAGGGCCAGAAAGGGGAAGGCAGTGGAGGGACAGCCTCCAGAATATGAAGAGATCAATTCCCACCTTAACTTGGCCTTTGAATATGAGCTGAAGGTCAACTAGGGGCCGACCTCCGATGACCTGAAAAGGGAAATGGAAGAGAGGCAGAAGGAGATAGAGAAGCGACTCTTCCAGCAGCTCCATGACAAGATGAAAACGATCAGCATCCGGCTCTAAACAATTGGTTTTGTTATCCTATCAATAGCTCTAGGTTAGCTCAAAAGTAGAGAATAGTTATTGAACAAATTTTTGAGACTCTTTATCAATTCAATTACAGTCTATTTTTCTTCTTATATACATGCTTTCATCTTTACTTTACTCAATTCTCCTACCATCGAACATCAGGGATATTTCGCGCAAGTAGAAAGTAAAAACGCTGATATCGTTTCCAACACTGTTGGGTCAGTTGTTGGAGGCAATATCTTAGGCCACGAAATAATACAAGAAAATTGGCAAAAACATGAACAAAGCGGAATCTCGATCGACGAGCCTGTGGAGACAGTAAATCTAGGAAGCATGGAAAACCCTAAGAACCTCAAAATCGGGACCAATTTGAGTGCTGAGCAAAAATGTGAGATAACCGAGCTATTAACAGAATATGCAGATGTGTTTGCCTGGTCATATGGCGACATGCCAGGACTAGACCAATCAATAGTGGTTCATAGGCTTCCCACAAGGGAAGATGTCAAACCTAAAAAATAAAAAATTGAGAAGATTTAGGTCTGACATCTTACTAAAGATTAAAGAAGAAATCAAGAAACTGCTAGAAGTAGGGTTCATTGAAGTATCCGATTACCCAGAATGGGTAGCAAATATAGTCCCCGTTATGAAAAAGAATGGAAAAGTACGCGTATGCGTAGACTTCCGGGACTTAAACCAAGCTATGCCAAAGGATAACTTCCCCCTACCTCACATTGATGTTCTAGTAGACAACACTACGGGAAACCATCTCTTCTCATTCATGGACGGTTTCTCAGGATATAATCAAATAAAAATGGTTGAAGAAGATAAAACCAAAACGACTTTCATCACAACATGGGGAACTTTCAGTTACAAAGTCATGCCCTTCGGTTTGAAAAACGCCGGGGCAACGTATCAGAGAGCTATGGTCGCAATACTTCACGACATGATGCATCGAGAGGTTGAAGTATATGTCGACGACATGATAGCCAAATCCAAAGAAGGAGAAAGCCATATAGATATCCTGAGGAAATTGTTTAAACGATTGAGAAAATTCCAGCTCAAGTTAAACCTAGAAAAATGTACTTTCGGGGTCACAACGGGGAAATTGTTAAGGTTTGTCATAAGCCAGGAAGGCATTAAAATCGACCTTGACAAGGTAAAATCCATATTAGAGTTACCTTCCCCACGCTCCGTTAAAGAAGTAAGAAGCTTGCTGGGAAGATTAAATTATATAGCTCGTTTTATCTCACAGCTCACCGACAAATGCCGGCCATTATTCCGTTTGTTGAAGAAGAACGCCACAATAGAATGGGACGACGAATGTGAAGAAGCATTCGGGACAATCAAAGACTACCTTATAAAACCTTTGGTCTTGATAGTCCCAAAACAAGGAAAGCCCTTATTCTTATACCTCACTATACTCCTTGAATCCATGGGATGTGTGCTGGGGCAGAAAGATGACGAGGGAAGAGAGCGTTCCATATATTACCTGAGCAAGAAGTTCACAAATGGGGAACAGAGGTACTCAGAGGTGGAGAAGACTTGTTGTGCTCTAATTTGGGTCATGCATCGACTAAGGCAATACACCCTTTACTACCATATTGAGCTGCTGACAAGACATGATCCCTTGAAATACTTGGTAGAGAAGCCAGCTCTGATAGGGAGAATCTCTAAATGGAAAATGCTCCTATCCAAGTTTGACATTACATACATAAATCAGAACTCGATGAAAGGGCAAGCCTTAGCCGACCAATTAGCAGAACACCCGGTCGAGACAAATTCCCAAGAACTATAAGCCTAATTCCCGGACGAAAATATATTAACAGTGGAAGATATACCGGTAGAAAACTTCGGGATAGAGCAGAACCCGAAATGGAAACTGTTTTTCGATGGAGCCGCCAACGTATTCGGTTGTGGGGTTGGGGCAGTATTGATATCCCCAGATGGCACTTAATTCCCTGCAGCGACGAGACTTACATTTCCCTATACCAATAATATCGTAGAATATGAAGCATGTATTCTTAGCCTCAAAATGGCCTATCAAATAGAAATCCGCGAATTAGAGGTATATGGAGATTCATCGCTTATCATACTACAGACAAGAGGGGAATACAAGACTAAAGACCCCAAACTGGTACCGTATCATCAACACTTGACAAAGCTAATTGAAGAATTCAAGGCAATCACTTTCACATACATCCCGAGAACTTAGAATCAGTTTGTAGATGCACTAGCCACACTAGCGTCTATGATCCAGATAACAGGGGGAGCCGAAGTTCAACTGATGAAAATAGACATCGAAAGTCGGCCCGCCTACTGTTTAACCATTGAAAAAGTATAAGATGACAAGCCCTGGTATCATGACATCAAGACTTTCCTCCAAGAAAGTAAATACCCTGAAATGGCTTGCAAGAATGACCAAAGAACAATCAGAAGGTTAGCAAGCCATTTCCTATTAAGTGGGTCTATACTTTACAAAAGATCATCCGATACTACCTTGTTGAGATGTGTGGACAAAAATGAAGCATGCGAACTAATGAAGGAAGTACATGAGGGAGTATGTGGACCTCATATGAATGGCCACATGTTAACCCGGAAAATCATGAGGTTAGGATATTATTGGTTGACCATGGAATCAGATTGCATAAAATATGTCAAGCACTGTCACCTGTGTCAAGTCTACGCAAACCGGATAAATGCTCCACCCAACGAGCTACACTTGTTATCAGCACCATGGCCTTTCTCCATGTGGGGAATCGACATAATAGGCCAGATCACTCCGGCAGCATCTAACGGCCACAGATTCATACTAGTAGCGATTGATTATTTCACCAAATGGGTAGAAGCTTCGTCATATACCAATGTCACCAAAGGGGTAATAGTCCGCTTCTTGAAAAGGGACATAATAGCCCGATATGGAGTTCCTGAGTCCATCATCACTGACAACGGTACTAATCTCAACAACAAATCGATGACAGGTTTATGTCAACAATTCCACATAAACCACAGAAATTCAACTCCCTACCGACCTCAAATGAACGGGACAGTAGAAGCAGCTAATAAAAATATCAAGAAGATCATCGAGAAAATGACAACAACTTACAAAGATTGGCATGAAATGTTACCGTTTGCTCTCATGGCTTATAGGACTTCAATAAGAACATCTACGGGAGCTACCCCTTACTCATTGGTATATGGTACAGAAGCAGTGCTACCAGTTGAAGTTGAAATACCATCATTCAGAATCCTGTCGGAAACTCAGCTAACTGAATCAAATTGGGTAAGGAAGAGGCTTGATCAGCTGAATCTGATTGATGAAAGAAGGCTTACCGCACTATGTCATGGCCAGTGTTACCAACAAAGAATGGCCCGAGAATTTAACAAGAAGATGAGACCTCGATACTTCAAAGAGGGGGATCTGGTACTAAAGAAGGTTCTCCCGAATGCCAAGACTCTAGAGGGAAATTTACCCCAAACTACGAAAGCCCTTATGTAGTAAAGAAGGTTCTGTCATGAGGAGCTTTGATATTAACTCAGATGGATGGTCCGGAATTGAGAGACCCCATTAACACAGATGCTGTAAAGATGTAATATCCTTAGGCAAGGGAATTGAAATTTTGCCATTGTTTATGAAAGCCAGTGTTCGATATAAATTCCATTGAGTCGAGTTTTCACTTTTTGCAAGCAAAGTTAATATCTCCGAATGATCAACAATCCCAATCAGTTCTCATCACAACAAATATTCCTAAACACATTACCCACCACTTCACTAATGAAAGATAAACACTAAAATGATAATGAATCTTAATATAGTTCGTGATATAATTCTATCTACTTTTGAGTATTAGAACTGAATGCATTAGTAGGATAACATTACCGACAAAAGAGCCAAGTGCACAATGAAAGGGAGCACATCAAAATTTTCAACCCCATGTCAATATGAGAAGAAATGAAGCAGAAGCAAACCAACCCGAAGGTTCATTTGTTTGGTGGCTATCCATGATAAACTAGCAAGCATATTAAAATAAATAATAAAAATAACTATCATGAAAAGTATCACATCATTTAGCTCAGTCCGTAGAAAACATATCCAGAAGCATAAGATGAATCAGCCCATAGTTGGGCACTTGTCTAAATATTCCCTTTAATAGGGTAGTCAACCCAAAAAGGGGCACTTCCCTATATCTCTTAAGGTTAGCCCATAAGGGGGCACCTTTTTTTATATCAATTTTATCATAGGTTAGTCAGCCCAAGATGGGCACTTTCCTAAAAATCTGTTCTCAAGGTCAGCTCATAAGGGCACTTTTTGAGACAGTTCAATCAATTTTATCATAGGTTAGTCAGCCCAAGATGGGCACTTTCCTAAAAATCCGTTCTCAAGGTAAGCTCATAAGGGCACTTTTTGAAACACTTTATCATAGGTTAGTCAGCCCAAGATGGGCACTTTCCTAAAAATCTGTTCTCAAGGTCAGCTCATAAGGGCACTTTTTGAGACAGTTCAATCAATTTTATCATAGGTTAGTCAGCCCAAGATGGGCACTTTCCTAAAAATCTATTCTCAAGGTCAGCTTATAAGGGCACTTTTTGAGACAGTTCAATCAATTTTATCATAGGTTAGTCAGCCCAAGATGGGCACTTTCCTAAAAATCTGTTCTTAAGGTCAGCTCATAAGAGCACTTTCTGAGACACTCTACCATAGGTTAGTCAACCCAAGATGTGCAATTTCCTAAAAATCCGTTCTCAAGGTCAGCTCATAAGGGCACTTTTTGAGACACTCTACTATAGGTTAGTCAGCCCAAGATGGGCACTTTCCTAAAAATCTATCTTAAGGTTAGTCAGCCCATGAGGGGGACTTTCCTAGATTCTCCCGACTAGTCAGCTCTTGGGGCACTTTTCGAAAATATTCTTCCAAATAGTTGCTAGTCTAACAAGACGCTTCTGTTGACAGGTAGCCAGCTCATAAGGGCGCTTCCTAAGTAAATTTTCTTTCTAAGGTTGCTAGTCTGATAAGACGCTTCCTATCATCATTTCTTCCACACAATGCTTGAGGTGTTTCCTATCGCCAATTAGTCAGCCCATAAAGCACTGTTTGGGGAGGGAACATTACTCTAAATTGTTAGGACCATCTTAAATCGTGGGATTATTAGCTCTTGGAGCATTTTCCTACCAAAACAAATGCCAGGTAACCAGCCAAACCAAGGCGTTATCTATTTAAGAGGCCAAAAATGGCGTCTTTCTTGTCTTTGTAGTTAAGTTTTTCAAACTTTACTACAAAGAGGGGCAGTTGTAAACACCTCATTTTTGCCCTAGGAATAAATAATAATCACAAATAATCAATTCTTAATTTTTTTTCCAATTTTTTTAGATTTTTCTTTAATTTTGCATAAATAATAAAAATATTTTAAAAAATAAAAATAAATAGGAAAACACATCAATTTTGAAAAATGATTTCAAAAATGGCAATAATAAACAGTAAATAATTTTTACAAATTTTTGAAATTTCAAAAAATACAAAAAAATAAAAAAAATCGCATTGCATATATGCAATTTGCGAAATTAGAAAAATCAGGAAAATGGGCTAGCCCAGCTGGTCCGGACCACGGGCTAAGGCGCACGCAGGAGGGCTCGATCACAGGTTCGAATCGCGGGGGAAGCAGTTTCCGCGTTTTGAGTTTTTTTACTTATCCAGGACACGTGGCAGCATCCGGTTAGCTAGAGGAAACGCACGCGTTGGGCGCGTGATCATCTCCTACCTCGGGTTCGAGATCGCCGGCGAAGGAAAAATTCGAATTTTGGCCGTTTCGATTCGATTTTTTGCACAAATCCAATAGATCTTCAACAGAATTGAGATAAACATCATCCAATTGGAATCAAATCACAACAAATCGATGGATTTACACAAATCGGAGTTTTTTTTTTTAACTGAAAATCCGATTAGCTTCGATCGGAGGAAATTCGAGCTTATCCAGCTCGGTTTCAAGCGCCTATAAATAGAGGAGGAGTGGAGGAAGCCAGATCACGAATCACAATTGAGAGAAAGTGAGAAAAGAGAGCAAATTGGAGAGCATCGGAGGAAACCCAAAACCGCGAACCGCCGATCGGAGCCAAGCCGCCACCAGGAGACTTCTAGGAGCAAACCACCGCCACCATTGGATTCAGCACCCTCGAGAAGCTAAGATTCGACACCTCACCCGTGACAAAAGACCGCCGGAACGCCATGAACGAGCATCCTCCGCCGCCGTGTCCGACCGATCCGACCCGACCCGCGCACCGACCCGATCCAGGTGAGTCGGATTTTCCCGGTTTTTTTATTTATTTATTTATCTACTTTATTTATTTGTTTTTATTCCAATTTGATTTATTATTTTGTTATTTATTTATTTATTTATGTTTTATTTATATTTCCATAAATAGGAAAATATTATAAATTAGATTTCTTTAGGATTTAATAATGTAGAAAAAAAAATAAAAAAAATGTAGAAAAAAAATATAAATATTAGAAAAATAATAATAGAACTTTAGATTTCAAAATAGGATAGATAATAGTTTAGGATAAAATTTTTAACAAAAATTCACAAAAATTATAAAAATCATAAAAACTATAAAAATCATGAAAACTTAGAAAAATTATAAAAAAATTGTAGAAGAATAATAAAAATCATAAAAATGATAAAAAATCATAAAATTACAGAAAAAAAAGAGAAAAATCGTAAAAATCATAAAAATTAATAAAAATTCAAAAATTATTAATATATATATATATATATATATATATATAAGAAAATAAGTTTTAGCACTTAGAAAAATCATTTTCTTCAAATAAATCCAAAATTGATGTTTTTCCTAAAAACCATTTTCAAAAATCAGATAAAAGTTTAGGCTTAGATTTTTTTTAGAAAATCCTAAAAAAAATAGTAAAAACATAAAGAAAAAGAGATTTCAAAATTAAAATTCACAAACACACTTAAAGTTTTCAGAAAAGCGAACTACGGCTTGTTTGATCCTGGATAGCAGGTACGTAGGCACCTATTCGGGTCAACCCATAAAATGAAATAAAAAATCATTTTCTTGAAATAATTCAAAAACATAATAAAAAGTAACAGAAACACAATAAAACACATTTCTAAATAGGAACAATTTTAGGAGATTAGGTGGTAACCGTAAGGTTTTAATAGGTTAGCCTCCGGACTTAGAAACTATGGTTTTCCCTTTTCCTCTTTTCAAAAATGAGAAGAGGAAATAACGACGACTAGTGGTCCAAATTAAGACTAATCCGCTCATTTAGTCTTAATTCAATATTTCCCAACAACAGTTGGGTGGCGACTCCAAAAATCAAATGAAATTCCTAACTCAAGTCGAGGATCTACATTAGATGAGCATAGGGTCTAGTTTAGATCGGATTAGGAATGGAAAATTCAAAAATTAGACTCGACATTCACTATTCTAACTTGATCCTCATATGCCTCCAAAGGTTTGAGAGGTGTTAGCATAATGAGTCTATTATTCATTATAAGTTTGTATACATTTTTGTACTCATCATGATTGACCTTCCTATCAAACTACTATGGACGCCCTAAAAGGAGATACCCGACATGCATAGGTGCAACATCACAAAGTACCTCATCCTTGTAATTACCAATGGAAAATGCAACTATAACTTGTTTTGTTACTTTAACTTCTTCACACTCATTCAACCTTTGCAACTTATATGGCATAGGATGCTTCATTGTAGGTAAATGCAATTTCTCAACCATCAAAGAACTTGCAACATTTGTACAACTACCACTATCAATGATCATGCTACATACCTTACCATTTACATGGCACTTAGTATGGAAGATATGCTCATGCTATTCCTCATCATCATATTCCATAGGTTGTATGTTTATAGCACACCTAGTAACCAACATTTCTCCTTTCATAGGACCCTCTACATCAACATCGTTGCATTCCTCCAATGGTGGCATCTCTCCTTCATCTGAGCTAATACTCTCTACATCACTATTATCTAGAACCACCATAACCCTCTTGTTTGGACACTGAGAGGCAATATGCCCCAACCCCTGACACCTGAAACATTTTATATCACGTGATCTAGTAGAGGGTTTAAGTTTAGTTTTACCTTTAGGATGGGCAATTGGTTCCTTAGACTTCACATCTTCTTTTTGTCTAGAGACATCCTTATGATTCCTCCAATTTTTCTTCCTTGAAGAGCCAGAAGTAAAGCCATACCTAGAGATACCCTTGGACTTTAACTGCCTCTCCACCTTAATAGCTTTATGCAGTAGTTCCTCCATCTCCGCATAATGATGTAGCTCCACAATGTCAATTATCTCTCTATTCAGGCCATTAACAAATCTAGCCATTGTAGCTTTATGATCTTCTTCTATGTTAGCCCGAATCATAGCGACCTCCATCTCTTTATAATTGTCCTCAACACTTATAAGACCTTGAGTCAACTCCTACAACTTTCTATACAAATCCCTGTAGTAATGACTAGGTATAAACCTTTTTTCTCATTACTACCTTCATCTCCTCCCATGACCTAATTGGTCTCTCTCCTGTCCTTTACCTACTAACCACAAGTTGATCCCACCAAATACTGGCATAATCAGTGAACTCAATTGCTGCTAATTTAACATTCTTTTCCTCAGCATAATTGTGACAATCAAATACATGTTTTACCTTTCTCTCCCACTCCAAATACAGCTCAAGGTCATTCTTCCCTCGAAAAGTAGGAATTACCATCTTAATGCTCCCTAAATTATTATCCTACCTCTGAACAGCCCTTTTACCTCTCCTAGAACTATTCATATCAATATCAGAATACTCATCTTCCCCCTCCTCATCCATAGTCCTTCTGAAAGACCTATGCTTAGAAGGAGATTCAAGATCATCTAACCTTCTATTTAGAAGTTTAAATTGATCTTGGACTAACTTCATAAATGACCTCATATCAGAATCCACATGTTCTCCTCCACTACTCATGTTTCCACAACCTGCAATAAAATTTTTTACTAACACAAGAAAGAATAATTTTGTTTTCCTCTCAACTCTCTCTCACGTGTTTACACTCAGAGATATGGATTCAATTCGCTCGTGTATCACTCAAGAATATGTGTATAATTTGGTATTCAATAAACGTCTCCCCATAAGTTCTTTAACAAGAACCCTATCAACTACCCTACTAAGCAACAAATAACAATATGTAATTGCTAAGAATTAAGGAATAATTCAATCTAATCTATCAAAGAGGAAAATTTCATGACAACCCCCCCTTTTTTTATACAATTTTAATTTCTTTTCTTCTCCTTCTTCTTCATTTTTTTTTTAACTCTTGAACAAACTATCAAAGAATAAACACCAACAATTTACCAAATCAATTGAACAATTATAAAACTTGTAGAATGAATTTCAACGGAATACTATTTTTTTTAATTAATAAGATAATATCAAACAATCGAATTCAAAAGACTAACTTAACACAAACACAACAATTGCGATAATTGCTAAAGGATAGATAAAACCTGATTTCCAAGAGCCAAAGCTCTGATACCAAATGACGCGAACCCTAGGTTGCGATTGTCCTAGAACCTAATTAGATGGAAAAGTAGCCCTATAATCGTCCTTGGAACCAAGCAATAACTTAACCCTAACTTGAAGAACGAATTAAAACCAAAGTTATAAAGAATTATGATCGAAACAAGTTACCTTAATTGGATCAGAATGCGTTATTGTTGAAGAACAATATAGAGGTTTTCCTTAGGAGAAAAAAAATACATCCAAAAGTCCTCAAATTCGAAACCCTAGAAGACTATATATAGTCTTGGAAATTAAAGGAACAAAATGATAAAGAAATCACAAGACGGACAATTAAAAGCCGGCTCTCAAAGCCGATCTAAAGCCGGTGGCTTATGCTCTATGTCGGTTAAGTAAGCCGGCTACTTACAATGTCAAGGTCGGCAATCTATATATAAGCTGGCTCTAGTAAGCCAGCGGCTTATAAGGACAAAGTCGGTGGCCTAAAGTGCTAGGCCGACATCATAAAGCTTGCGGTCTTCTTCCACTTCTAAGTGATCTTCAATATCAATAGTGGAGATGCTTAATAAATGGAAAATAATCTTTTCCTCTATTAGCGTAAGTATCCGCAAAGCGTGGTCTAGGTGTTCTTGGATAAGTCCATTCAAAGCTTGCCCCATACGTTTTGCTCTTGCCCTTGTCATCGGTCCTCTAATTCCTTCTAATGGATCATAGGAATGAATTGATGCAAGCTGATTTCCATCATTTTCTCTTGATAAGTAGGATGGTCATATTAACTCAAAATGGTGATCACTTGACTATTCGTGATTAACTTAACCCTTTGGTGCAGGCTTAAAGGAATTGCACCAACTGCATGAATCCAAGGCCTATGTAATAGTAGAATAAAAGACATGGGGATATCCAATACTTTAAAAGGTATTTCGAATTTTTGTAGGCCAATCATTACTTATAGGTTAATTTCCCTTACTATTCCCCCCTCTTAGACCCATCAAAAGCTTAGACAGTCATATTGCTTGGCTTAACCTCATTATCCTCGATTCCTAGCAATCATAGAGTAGCCAAAGGACAAACATTTAGGCAAGACCCATTATCAATGAGTACGTGGACTACAATCTTGTCGCTATACTTTACCACTATGAATAATGGTTTAGTAAGTCGGTTTCCTTCCTCTCCTAATTCTTCAGGGGAGAAGGTTATTTGTTCAATGGTAAAGATGGCATTAGTGATATACTTCAATTTATCAACATATATCTTTTATGGGACCTAAACCTGCTTGAGGACTTTAAAGAGGGCTTCCTTATATGGGCTTGATGTGAAGAGAAGCCTCATAAGAGAAATTTGAGCTGAAACCTTAAAAAGCTAGTCTATAACCTTATATTCGTTAGCTTTTACCAACTTTGTGAAAGTAGCTAAATCAAGTTCAATCTCCTTTTCTATTGGAGCATCTTCTAAGGTGTCCTTCCTTATTCCCTCATTAGGGCTATAGATCTTACTTGACCTAGTGATGTCCCTTACTACAGTGGTAGTGATTTTGGACTCGTTAAGATTTTGGTAATTAAACGAAGCTATCTTGTAGTTCTTTGGTGCAATCGAGATGTGAAACACATACTTCTTAGACTTAAAGGGTCCTGAGCTTTCCTTAGACTTTTTGTTGCACTGAAGTTAGACCAGCTTGAGATCTATCCCAATCATGCTAATTAGGCCAGTACCTTTCAAAGGAATTTTATTTCCCCTCTTAAATTTAGGACTCCACCCTAATGGTGGTTCTTCTGCATAAACTTTAGGTGGTACTCACAAGTTGACCAAATATTCAAAACCCTATTACTTCTCCCTAAAGACCCAACCATAGGATCACTTATGTCCCTTCTCCTTTTACGTTCTTTTTAGGTATAATTCTTCTTAAGCTTAGAAATAAGCATTTCCTAGATCTCCTCTTTCTTGACCTTACCTTCTTGAAGGAGTTGATAAATAGCAGGCTTGGTGCGATTCCGATCCCAAAGGTTTATCCCTTGCAAATGCCCTTTCTCCTTAATAAGTGATCCAACTTGCTTAATGGGTATAAGCAAATCATCTAAATTGATCTCATACTTAAGCTTTAGTATATCAATCACATTAATTAAAGCATGATTAGGGAATGGGTTATTATTGACATTTGGGGTTGTTGTTTCCATAAAGTCCAACTAAACCAAGCCTGCATTGATCAACTCTTGAATTTTGTTCGTCAATCTCCAACACTTATCAATAGAGTGGCCTACTTGACCTAGTGATATTTACATTTAACATTAGGATCATATGCCCTTAGCTTGTATCTTTCGTTAGGGAGTTCAAAGTTGATGAGATTATCTACCCTTAAATGGGCTAAGACTCAACTAAGAGGAATGGGAATGTTAGTGAATTTTCTAGGAGGGGGCCTATTAGGCTAAGCTTATAGTTGCTATTGTTGTTGAACCGGCATGACTATAGTAGCTAAGCTTGTTATTTGGAACCGGATTTGAGTAGCTAGAGTGGAATTCTTATTAGTGGTGACTACATTGACTATTGATTCTTTCCCTTTACTGATAGATTTGCTAGGGATTGGTTTCTTTTTTATGTTTCTTAGGCAAGGAGCTTTCCTGATGCAATAGCTTCCTCAGTTTTGCATCCAATCAAGACTACCTCTATAAAACTAGCTAAAGTAAGCCTAATGAGGTGAGTAAAATAAGGCTTATCTAGAGTATTAATGAATATGAAGGTTAACTCATTTTCAAGAATTGGGGTTGAAACTCTAGTAGCTAAAGCCCGCCAACATCGAGAATGTTCCTTAAATGACTTACTAGACTTCTTAAAAAGATTACCCTAGTCCCATAAGGAAGGAGCCACCTTGACATTGAACTTGTGTTGGTCATAAAAGACCTAAGCCAACTTATCTCAAGTGTCAATATGGCCCAAAATCCAACTAAGCAAACCAAGTGAGAGTCGGTCTAGTCAAACTATCATGAAATGTTTAGATCTTAAGTTTGTTATCGTAAGCATACTTGCTCATCTTCTTAAGATAAAGGCAAGTGTGGAGTTTAGGACATCATATGCTTCAGCACCTTAAACTTTTAAAGAAAAGCGGATGGATCTTGGGTGTTAATGTCGATTATGCTCGCTTATTCAAACCCGTTTGGTTTCTTAAGAGCCTTCATCTTATTAGTCACTTGTTGTAACAGCTTCTTTTCCATCTCCTTCTATTTGCTCTCAAACTCCTTCCTAAAGGAGTCAAAATTAATCCTCGAACTTGTCTCGATGTTAATAGGATCAAATTCCTAAAAATTGATGCTAACCCCTTTATTAAGTTAGGCGTTGGAGTGTTCCTATCACGTAGGTTGAGCTACTTGAAGGAGGCTAATATTGTCAATTAGGAATTCCATCTTTTCAGTTAAGGCTTTCATGGTGTGTTCCAAGGCAGTAACCCTTTGTTCAATTGTAGGGTTATCAGTGTTGCTAGTATTGCCATTACCATTTTTGTTGGTGTTACCAAAGTTGGTAGCCATTCTTGCTCTTAGTTGAGTAAATATAGGACTCCGTACAGAGAGGTATCCTTGAAAGACCTAGAAAAAATCAAACACTTAAACCTTATTAGATATCTTGATTAGTTCTCCTTTTTCTTTTCTTTTCCTCTTTTTTTCCCTTGCTTTCCCTTCTCTTTTTATTCTTTATTCTTTTTTTTTCTACTAACTTTTTCTTCTTCTCCACACTCTTTTTTTTCTCTTTTATTTATTTATTTGGAAATAAAATTACTAAAGAGGAAATAAAATTTACAAAAATGAAATGCAAAATGAAGTAAACATGTCACATAAACGTAGAAAGAATCGAGTATTAGGTAATGATGTGGCAAATTCCAAAATTTTATTGATGTTGCAAATTCCAATAGAGTTTCCTATTACATAAAAAAAAAAAAAAAGATTACAAGGTAGATAAATCATAAATATTTCCTAACTTTATTAGGGCATCATCTTTCCTTTTCAAGTTTTTAGATTCATTTTTTAGCTTAAGCTAGTTTAGCTTTTAGAATGTTCTTCCCTTCATAGGCTCGCTGGAGATGGGCCCTTAGTTGATTCTCCTTGTTTATATTGTTCTAATGATATATCTCCATATGGACCCACACCAAGCCCATGTAGGCTTGGGTTTCTACATTAAGGTCATTTAGAGTAGGTTGGAGCACATCGAGGGCTTGGTATTAAATCTAGCTCATGCGATGTAGCTGGTTGAATATAAACTCCCAAGTAACCCTACACCTTCTAACTTAGCCATTTAGTTGCCCCACATTAACTATAGGGCGAGTTTCCCAGGTCTCCTATAACTACTAAATATGCTGGAGTTTAGAAGTCTTGACAACTAATGGTATATTCTAATTCTAGTAGTCCAAAGTCACTTAATCTAAGAATGGCCTATAGGCAATATCCTGAACAAGTCATAACTGGCAAAAGAAGCATGCGGCTAGTAGTAGCTAGTGCAACTCGTTACTCTTATAAGTGGTACTATAGCAAACCCTTTACATCCCAAGATAGCTCTATCGTAATGATTCCATTTAGCTACCCATTGACTCTCTGCAAGCTTAATATCTTACAGTAAGACTACTCAGTCTTTAATGTGGTCTATCTTGGATAATTTGATCTATTCAACAAAAGAAGCGATGATATCATAGTTCCTCGGAAGTGGGGTTTAGTTCAAGTTACAAGCCTATAGTATTTTAAATGGCTAACTAACCAAACAATGAGAAGAAGGATACTGGTCTTAAGTATTCTATGGCCCTTTTACTTCAAAAAGTCCAAATACTAGATTTGCTCTACTAGAAGGGCTAGTATGTAAGACCTTCATTCCAAAAATCGGTCCACTAAATCCACCAACCTGTAGTGGACATATAAGGTCCCAATAAGGAATAGGTAGGTTGTAAAAATGGCTAGATAATAAGCATAGATGCGATTTTTTTCCCAAGTCTTTAGATCAACACAATAGCTAGGCCTATTGGACTTATATGATGATGAGAGCTTGAACCAGTCCATGAGGGTAGTAAGCTTAATGCTTTCACCATTACATTTCTCCAAGGCTTAAGCAACATTAACCTATCTAATTCCAAGAAAGTTGCTGAAGTTATTGGTTATATTTTTTTTTATTCTTAGGGATGAAGATGCCATCTGATGGTAAAAGGCCCCCTAATAGTTGAGTGTACTCCTCTATAGAATGGCTTAACTAGTGTGGACTTAAGCAGAAAGCTTTCATTTTTAGGTTCTAATAATGGGCAAGGGCCCTGACTAAAGTTAGGTGGATGCCCACTTTGGGTAGTGAAAGAATTGGCCCTACTCAGCACTTAATAAATTCTTGTTCCTATAGGTTATAGTAGGTAAACCAGGCCTATAGGAAAGGTTGAGCATCCATAGGCTTACAAGTATGAATCTCCTTAAATGAAGAGGCCTATATGGAATTGGCCATGATCTGAACATTATAAAAACTTGCATCAAAATGAAAATCCATACAAATGAACTTTATAATTACAAGGAAAATTGATAAATACAAGATTCATACAATTGCAAAGAAATGTTTAAAAATTACATAGAAAATGAATTACAACAAGGCCCATTAAAAAAATCTAACAAAACTGCAAATAAATTTGTTTTCCACATCATTAGTTGATACTCAATTAAGTATCATGAATGTAATCTAGGTGGGTTCTAGAAGGTTCCCAAGCACTATAGCCTCCCTAACTTCGAAGAGTGGACCTGCATCCATGTTGTCGTAAGTGGGGTAGCCTAATTAGGTTCAAGGAGTAGTTCCCTTGCAATACCCAAAGCCTACAAAATGGCCCCCTCATCTTAAGGTTCCTAAGATGGTCCAATTCTAACCATATCTAGCATATATTATGATATATCAAACTCTCTCTCCAATATAGCTTTGGTTACATTAAGCTTAGTCTTTGCAAGTCTTGATAACTTAAGTTAAATGAATAAAAACAAATATACTAAAAAAAAAAATTGAAAACATATATACTATAGTATATATATAGGCCCAATATAATATACAAAAGCTTAAGTCTTTAGAGGTATTTCAAAGAGTAAGGTTCGATTTAATATTGCAATTTGGCTAGCCTACTTGATCACCATCCCTAGCAAAGTCACCATCCTATTAAGCCTAAATTTTGGTTTTTCATTTTTCTTAACTTAGTTTAAATTAAACCCTATGCCCATTTTATTTAAGAGTCTCCTTAATAAAGAAAGTTGATTTAGGTGGAAATTTGATAAAAGTTAAAAAAAAAAAGTTTTTTTTTTTCATTTTTTTTATCATCTCTTTTTTTTATAACTTGTTTTTTAAAATTAAAGTTGAACTAAACATCTTTTATCATTGTCATTATTATTTTAGTTTTTCTTTATTTTATTATTTTATTTAAAATTATTTTAGTTTCTTTTAGAAGCTAAAAAAAAAGGAATAAAAAAAAAAAGAACAAGAATCTGGAACGTTGAAGACAATAGGCTCTTAGTGTTTATGTAATTAGTTATGGCATCAATTGGAAGGGGAGACTCTCATCAGCCAAAGGGCTTCGGTGATATGCACGTGTGCAAGTGGTGGTGGTTTTGAATAAAATGCCCCTCGGAGAGAGAGATCGTAGAGAGAGAAGTGTGTCAAATTAGACTTTTAGAGAGAGAAGTTGGTTAAATGGGTTTAAGGAGACTACATTAAGTGAGAATTGATGATGGAACATGTTCCCCAACCCCTTATTTATAGTTATGGGGTGCCAATTTCAAATGGGAAGCTTTGATTTGCAATAAAAATCAAATTTTGATCAATGGATTAAGATGTCAATTTGATGTGTATATCTTTAAAAAAAATTGAAATTGGTGCTTAATTTAGCTTTCTTGCCCCTTAAACTTGCTTTTCTAATTAAATTATGCTCTCAATGATCATTAATCAACTTGATTCAACCATTTTAAGCTCAAGTATTAAAGGAAGCTTTGTGACCTTTTTCCAACTTTAAGCCTAATTTTAATCTAGCTATTGCATGAATTTAGCCAAAAAGTTAGTACAAATGCATAATAGGCCACATGGTCTGCACGCATTAATCAATCAAAGACTGACACTTAGCATTGTTTGCTAACACTCCTATAGGGGCTCGAATTCATGACCAAAGGGATAGCTTGCATGTGCTTTAATCAGTTGTGTTAACTCTTTTTCTCAACAATTATTACATTGAAAATTTTCTTAATTGTTGAACTAACCTAAGCCAATTTTTAATGCTAATTTAGTTTAAGTCTAAATTGAATCCCAAATGCTTGGTTCTTATTAAAAATATTATTTGTTGGTCTCGAATTAAGTAATCATGAAGGGAGGAGTGAATTGATTACTTGCTAAATTTTTTTAAAAAAATTGCTAGTTAAAAAAAAAAACCCTTTAACTAATCAATTTAATTATGGCATGAAAACAAGTATTTATAAACAATTACAAGCTATTATAAAACATAAAATAAAAGATAGAAAGAAGAGAATCAGGCAAGCTATTTATAGAAGTTCTACCTTAAGCATCAAACTTCTCTTTTAGCTCTACTGTCGAGGACCTAGTCTTCCACACCAGTATCGTTCCACTAATCCAAAATAAACTTGAGAGATTGCAATTGATCTGCCAACACCTTGGCTTCAAAATATCCTACTCTACCTAACTAGCCTATCTCTAAGGCTATTTACAGATCAACAGAGTTACAAATAACTTCTCACTAACATACG
This sequence comes from Laguncularia racemosa, assembly GCA_037954665.1. Taxonomy (NCBI): domain Eukaryota; kingdom Viridiplantae; phylum Streptophyta; class Magnoliopsida; order Myrtales; family Combretaceae; genus Laguncularia; species Laguncularia racemosa. The sequence goes on from JBBMOL010000162.1 coordinate 1,365,128, forward strand.
TATCAAGCTTTCAAGAATTATCAAAAGCAAATGAGAAAATGAGAATTTATATTCTCCAAAACTTAATTCGAGTATAATAAGAAAATATGTAAAAGATAGAATAGCTTCTAAGTTAGTCTCTGAGTTTTGATAAATAATGTTGTATTGTTCTGTATTATATCTTTTTTTCATGAATCTTTGAACTTTTGCTCTATTTATTCACTAAAGAGTAATAGCTACTTTGTTGATCTATTTTTAACTTGAAAGTTTGTTATTGTGATCTTGCTTTGAACATTTGAAAAATATCCTAAGAGATTTGAAGTTATTCGCTAAATTTTGAATTTAAATCTAATATCTTCAAAATATGATATTGAAATTCTATCAATTTTGTCATTGAAGATAGTCTAAATACATCCTTACATCGTGATATATATTATCTACACAAAATCTGTTGATGAAATCAACCACCCACTAATTTTGTGGAACATCCAACAACTCTTTCTCTTATCCTCGGATTAAAATTTGAATTCTAAAAATATGTCATCTCTAAAATATCTAACATAAGCCTTTTAATATCGATCTTCTTGTAGCAGAACCAAATATGTAGAATCAATCATGAGTTTATCACAACTTAACTAAATCTCTTAATTCCAAAATTAGTCACTTAAATCCCAATGAATATTTGTCATACTTTAGTGAAACGAATTGAACATATTACCCAAATATATTCAATAAATAGAGTTAGGTCTTCGAAATTGATAGTTATCCAACTTAACTTTATAAATTTGTTCTGTTCATGGAAACTTGTAACACTAACACCTTCTGACTTATCTTCTGAGTTCCTGTTATTCCTCATAATGAACACCTTCTAACTTATCTTTTAAGTTCATGTTATTCCTCATAATGAACACTTTCTGACTTATCTTCTGAGTAATTAAAAACAATATAGATTTCCTTCATTTATTATTTGATCTTCTAACTCTTAGTCAAATTGTAAATATAATTATTTATGTACACTAAATGAACTCATTAAAAACATTTAGTACATTTTGTTATCATCAAAATACTTTAGCGAGAACATAACATTGTTTTTTATAGATCTAGATCAATACACATATTTTTTAAATCAAATCAAAGCACTGTTTGAAGTTTAGATTATAGTGAGAAATAGTGAATTCTCAAGAAATTCAACATTCCCACTTAAAGCATAAAAATTGTCAAATCATATGTGTGTATTTTGACTTCATTTGAGCCTTAAAAATGATATGTCTGTCCAAAGGAAATTCAATGACCACCAATCAATTTTTTTTAATTAATTAGGATCTCTTTCTTATTCATTAATACATCTTAAAACTATAGAGGGCAAAAAATGAGATGTCTACAAATAGCTAGGGATTTGTTAGCTATTTTCATTTCCATAGTTGCTTCTAAATCTACATTTAGTACCAATGGACAGGTAATTAGCCTATATAAAAGTCAACTTAGTCTAAATACAATAAAGGCATCGATGTGTTCCCAAAGTTGGATATCAAGTGAAAAAAAAGAGGTAATATTTTTTATTGGCTTTCTTTACTAATGAAACAATATTCTATTGCCATTTTATCTACTTAATTTTTTTTTCTCCTTGTAGGCATGCAAATAATTGAAGAAGAGGATGATATATGAAGTCCTATAATTAAGTTACAGTGATGATATTTGTGGTTACTCTACTGTATTATATTTTTATATGGACAATTGGACATGGGATGGCATGCACACTTAAGGAGTTTTTTCTTTAATTTTATCCATTACTGCAAATGTCTATATTCCAATGTGTTAGGAGACCATGATGATTCATATGTGATGTTGTTTATGAAATTTTCACTTGTGAGGATGTTTATGATTTTCATATGACTGCATGTTTATGACCATCATATAGGATGATATTAATATTATTACTATTATCACTTATGATGGTTTCCTTTGGTTTTTTCATGATGGATTTATATAAAATGAAACCTCCTCTTGTTTGATTCTTAAGAAGGATGGAAGTTTATTTTGGAATCTTTACATTTCTTTTTCTTTTTTAAGTTGTCAATTGCTTTAGCCCAAACTATACAAATGTAAAGGGAATATCATCCATACCAACAAACCTTTTTTTAAAAAAAAAAAAAAAATTGTAAACGGGGTAGGTTCCAAGTAATGAATATTCTTATCGGAGTTCATTCGAGTTTTCCAAAACCCATCCTAAACCTACCCCAATTACATCCCTGAGTCTAACAAATAAATCAAGACATGCATAAAATGCTAGTTAATAACCAATAATAGTTATATGAACTTAGTTAGATCATGACATGAATTTCTTGGTTGGTTTGCTTCACTATAATGACATTAAAGACCTTCGAGCTCTTCATCATGATCATCCAACCTCTTTAGCCCTTAGCTTCAAAACATAGGAGCCCCTCAAAAGGCATTTGGTAGTACAAGTTGTATGTGGCAATGGTATCTATTTTTGTTTCTAACAGTAGCACCACGTCTGGTTGGTGCTCCATCACCACTCTTTTAGTCACATCAAGCCTCATTTCTGAGTTAGCACCCTACACAATCCATGACAAAATCTTAGTTGGATGAGTAGTTTGGAATTGAGACATCTCTAGATCCATTAAAGTAGCAAGAACCCTATGCCATAAGGTACTAATGCCATTAGCCAACCTCTTTACTTCCATCACAACCTAATTAGGTGAGTACTTGTCACCATTATTGTTAAAGTTTCATAGCACAATTCCATTCTTTTCCATGCAATATGTGATTGGTAGAGGGCTTGTGGGCACTACTATATGCGGTTGCATGATAACCACCTCTACTATTGATTGGCAAGTTACTTCCCATTTCTTGACTAGCTCGCTCAATTGGTAAGATAATCTTTGGAGTGTTATTGTAATGATTAAGTTGTATTCCTTGGGAGTCTTTGGTCACACTCCAGTTTTGGTGATCAAGAATGTACCATTTAGCTCAATCATCTTTGGAACTTAATCTACTTATAGCAAGTCATTGTCCAACACTATTATTCAATTTAGGTTAACTGCTACTCTTACCCAACCGTGTTCCAAAGGGATAAAATGGGGCTGAAATCAAGCATTTGTCAAAGGCAAGTCAAAGTTAAGGTATAAAACCTTGCCCTAAGAGTAGGGTCTTTTGATCCATGCACTATATTTCTTGCTAATTTCTTAACCTTAATTAGCCTTATGTTTGGTTTTGGTAATGGGTTAGCATTGAAAGTTATACTAATCTCTGTTAGGGTATTTAAACAGAGTTCACTTTCAAGGAGTGATTCTTGAGAATATACCATTAGTGATAGACTCAAATCTACCCTTTGATCTTTGTGTCTTGTAATAAATTTCAAGTAAACTTTTTTCTTTTGTGACTTTCTATTAATTATGTGGACTTTCTTCTCCATGGTGATTTTCATAATTACCAAGATCTCCTTCCTACTTATCTCTTGCTCCCATAATTCATTATGAATTAAATATATATGTAATAGTTATTATATGTCTAATGCTTTATTTAGTTGATATAAAAATGAATAATAAACTAGACAAAAATAAATAAATTGTCCATTATACTCTTAAATTCTCTATTCTTCCCATTTTTCATATACAATACAGACTCAACACAACTTACAATAATATTTTGGTTATAACAATTCATCAGTAACAATGTTTAAAATTCAACTAAATATCATAATAATAACTTTTTTACTTCCTTAACTACTTCAGTTTTGAATTAGCAAACTAACATTGTGTTTAGGTCAATGGAAATTGGCTTAACTTAAAGGAAATAAAAGGAAATGTGAGGAAATCATGTGTTTGGCAAGTTTAATGAAGAGTGAAAATGGGATGAAATTGATAGAAAATATTGGAAATGTTTTCACTCTTTAGAGAGAAAACAAAAGAAATGAATGGAAATGATGGGATGTTACAAAAGTAATCCTAAAAGCAAGTTAATAAAAATAAAAGAAGGGATATTTTACTTAATCAAATACTTCAATTCTCACTATTTCTTTTGATATCTTAACCAAACAGTATGAAAAGGAAATATTTCCTCTCATTTTTTTTATTTCCCTTGTATGAATTCAAACAATAATAAAACCAATATTTCCTTTTCTTTTGTCGATTTCTATCCATTTCTACTTTATGCTAAATTACCAAAAATAGTGTAAAAAACCATTGTAATTTTAATAATTGGATTCTCTATCATTTGTTGAATCATATCTTCTTGTATCAGAAGAAGAATTGGACGGTCTATAATAGAAGCTCCCTTGTTTGTTATCGTTATGTTTTGTAACTTTAAGTAAAGTGGAAATGGAATGAAAGTTGTGGAAAGGAAAGGAAATTAAATGAAATGAAATATTTACCCTTGGATATACGAAGTAGAAATAGAAGGAAGTGAGTAGAAAATTTTCCTTTTCTCTTGTTTGATTAATATAAATGAAATGAAAAAGAAGAGAAATAAAATAACATCTGGACTAAATTACCCTTTCTACTATTCCTCTCTATAAGCAGTAGGAATATCCAAATTTATTGTTGAATACGTTCCTAAAAAAGAAGATAAGTTCTTATGTTATTTCATTTATTTGCTATCTTGTCATAGGTTAGTAAACTTAAAGTTCTTATTCTCTAACTATGCCAGCAATTAACAAAAACATCTAAAATTTCAAAATTTCCAGCATTAGAGGTTTTTTTTTTTTCCAAACAACATTAAAGAGAATAAATCTCCAAAATTATAGAAAGTTGTACCTTGTTGATTAGTCAATAGGTGATGTTAAAAAACCGATTTTCTTGAGTCTAAAAAATAGCTCTGGACTTAATGAATTACCTCTTTACACAAAATTTTCCAAGTCTTTAAAATTTTGTAAAGCTAAAAAGTTTAAATATATCATGGTTTCATGAATTAGTTGAGCTTGATGGTGTTGAGAAATTAAAATCTTTAACAAAGATGAACATATTTGGAAAAAATAAATAAATAAATAAAATAGATATGAACATAGAGGGATGTGGATCTCTTGAAACCATATCAAAGTTATTAATGGTAAAACAATTAAAGAAGTTCAAGTTGCATTATTGCATATCCTTGCAATCACTATTGGATCTCTCTTCCTTAAAATGGATGAGTATGCCTCTAACATAAAGAAAGTTGAAGAAGAATGTGCTGAGTTGGTGAATTCTCTTAGAACTAAGATTGAATTAAAAGCTAAGGATTGTCTTCTCACTAGCTTCATGAAATACATTCAGTTAGGTGAATTTGAACAGAAAGAGGGTAATAATTTCTCTCAAGCAGGCTGATCCAAGCATGACTCTACAAAAAAATCAACAACTAAATTGAGTTGGTAAAGAAGAGGGAGAAGGCCTTATTTACATTAAATTATGTTGTAACTTCTCTGTAAGCTAATAAAAAAATAGAATAATGGACATAAGTGATATAGCCAAAAAGCTAGATTCTTCAACTATTATATTTGAACTTGAAGAGTAGGTTGAGAAACTTTCCTTCATTAGTTCATTTCAAATGGAACTATAGCAACTTGTTGACCTGGATACACACGGTACTCATAATAACGATGATCAACTTCTATATAACAACAAGCATCAATCAAATGCACTTAATATTTTTGCAAACAAAGAAAGTACTACAAAAAAAGCCACCACATAAAAAACTAAAATAGGAGATAGTAGTAGTTTGCTCTTTCTCAATACATTGATTGAATTCATGAGTAGATACAAGTAGCTACACCTCTTCGCAAAAAAAAAAAAAAAAAAAAAAGGGAAAACCCCATATAATCAAGTTACATGCCTTCTCTTACATAGATTGCTACAATCATATCAACAAAATATAAGAGATACAATCAAAAGATAGCCTAAGTGAGTAAGAGTAATTACAAAATATTAACCTATACATCTTTGTTTAATAACAAATATACTCTCAACAAGTTAGATCATAGCTAAGAAGATAACTTTATTGCTCCTTAGAACTTCATCACATGTTGCTTCCATCATTGTGCATTTTGTGAAGAAGATAACTTTTGTGCCACTTAGAAAGCTTCCATTAGTGTGGATTTTGTGAAGAAGATAAGTTTTGTGCTCCTTAGAAAGGCAACCAAAAAAGCTTCTTACTCTCATGGGATTTTTTATATGGAAATCATATGAAGTAAAATGTAATTCTTCCTCAATCCCAATGTTGCCTAGCTCCTCAAAAACCTCTTCTTCTAAGAAAACACAACGCCTAATCCGATTGTTGGTCTCGCTTTCCATCCTTATAGCTTCAACCATTTTTTTAATTGCTAGATAAATCTTCTTGACCTCTTTTTCATGGATTTCCTCATTTAAAACTTTGCGCTTTTTACCTTTTACCTTTACTGAAGTTAAGGAGTCAACTTGAGCATTGACACTTGATACATCCATTGTACTTGCATTTAGGGGAGTTTGTGTTATAGAGATTATTGGTTCTTATAACTCATGGAATGGGCTAGGGAATGATGGCTCTAGTATTACTTCATTTTCAAATGCCATATGATCAATTTTAGATATTGTTAAAGCTCTCACCTCATTTTTCTTTTATGCCCATCTTCGCATTTTCTCCTTTGCCGTCTCAACACCTTGACCTATAGCCCTGTCATTGCTAAATATCTATTGAATTATATCATAATGCATGACTAGTTTAGTCATCCACTTCTTTACAGCTGTTTTTTTTTTTTTGGAAAAGAAATGAACAAGCATATATCATTGTTTAGTAAAAACTCTATAACATGTACATTAATAATAAAAATATCTCATGCCAATATCGATACTTCTATTAAGACTTGCTAAACCTCAAGTTCAACCTCAAATAAACATGAGATAGGACTCCATGCAAAACCACTTGAATTATTGAAGAGATTAAACACCATGAAAATTAGGCTTAATAGTCCTCCACCATCTATTCTTGATCTTCTCCTTATCAATGGATTTATTTATTTTTTTGGCAAAGTTCCATCACAACATTATCATATGCTAATGAGGTAGATGTTCTATCTTGCTTGTTTCCATCAACCATTTGGTGTTAAAAAGTATTAATAAGGCACTCATCCATTGCTTTTTTCCAATGAAGATGTGATGTGCCTAAATGATCAAATTCAAGCACATGAAACCAATTGAAGAACCAGTTCAAAAAATCCCAACAATGGCGTGAAGAACAATTTCCAAATGAACCATAATTGTATGAACAACTTGCTCCGATACCAAAAGATGGTATGCTTAATTGACAAAAGCATATACACACAACAAATGAATCAATTCCGATCAACATTAACTCCACAAGTGGCGTGAACCCTAAATCCCTTATAAATCCAATTTGTAAATCAAATAACTTTAATACCAAATGATGATGTGCTCAATAGGATCAAGCACACAACACAAGATCCAATAGAAATCCAATTACCAAAACTACTAAAATGGCGTGAATCCCTAAAGCAAAAGCTTCCACGCAAAATTAGCAAATTCCACTAGAATTGAATAATTTATAATGACATTACAATTTAGGATCTAATTCCACTAAATTGTAAGCAATCCAAGGATAGAAAATGACTCTAAAATGACGTGATAATCAAGAACAAAATAAGACACAATCCAAATCACAACTAGATATGACACACTAGCATGAAATGGAATCAACTAAAGAATTTGATATAACTTCACAAATCCTTAAGTTATCACTCGCCACAATTCTTGAAGAATTGATAAGAGTCTTATGAAAAGTTAGAGTATGAACCCTAATTCTCACAAAAGAGGTAGCAATTTGTTTTGTCTCTCACTTACTACAAACCCTATTTAAGCAAGTATTTATACTTGCTCTACTTACGGTTAAAATGACTAAACAATTACATCTATGCCACTAAAGGGTGATCGGTTCTAAATCCAACAATTACAACAAAATAAAATATCCTAAAAAGCTTAGCAAATAAATGGTTCAAAGAAAAATAACAAATATAAAAAATAGTCTTCACAAGCCAGTTCTTTAATTGAATTCATTGGTCCAGCTCATCTTCGGTTTAGGTCAGTTCATGAATAACCCACAAGCTAAGTCTTAGGGAGTTTGTCCATCGCCCTGTAAAACCCGACAAGTATGCCTACTGGAATACATAACACATAAGTAATAGAAAAAATGTTAGTATACAAATAATTTCGAGGTCGGTTTGTTCAAAGAGGACCCTCATCACCAATATTTGAAATCCTTTAGCTCTTGCCCTAATGATAGATCTTATAGGATTTTGATTCCTATCAAGATGTGGCCTTTTTCCACTATCACCTTTAATATCTTCATTCTTGTCATTTTCTTTACTCATTTTCCTACTACTTTAAAGTAAACATAGTTGGCATAATAAGATAATATTGCTACCAAATCTATGGAGATAACTCTTATATGATATAATCATAATAAAATAACTATAAAAGCATAAAAGTTGACATCTATTACCTAATGAAGTGATGTTTCATTAGAAAAGGAAACAAAAAGGAACCCACATAACATAGAAAATTAATAGCTGAAATATCCCCTTGCAAACTATAATTCCCTTTCAAAAACATAAAGCTACCCCTCTTAATTATCTATTGCATGATCATTCCACATTTGTGTCACAATTTTGTCTCTTATAATTTCTCCCAATCTAGCATCAATTGTATTTTTATCTCGTATGTGACAATGATCCTCCATTTCGGTGTTTAAAAGTTCACGATCAATTACGGATATAAGTGCCTCATATAGATCAATACCGGTTAGAAAGTTGTGTAATATGTAACATGCTAAAACAATGTTACATTGTATTTTAAACTTAAAATGTTTCTTTGTGGTACTCAATATAATTGGAAACCTTTTTTTAAGTACACCAAATGCTCCTTCAATAGCATTGTGGAGTGATGAATGTTGATGATTGAATAGCTCACAAGAGTTATCTAGTGCACATGTTAAATACTCCTTAAGGTGATACCACATGCCTCTATAAGGAGGTATTAATCCACTTCTTATCATATAATCGGCATCAACAAGATAAAATTTTCCTATCAAATAAAATTTGTTGATATATGAAATAGCTCAAGTTGAAACTCACTTAAGTTGTTAACAATTTTACCTTGAGGAATTTTCAAGTTATCTTCTCTAGAAAATATGTCTTTTATTATCCTGAAATCTACAGTAGAATCCTCTCACCTAGGTAATACATATGTAAATCTTAGGTAGAAAAAAACAAGCAGCTAATACATTTTGTGTTGGATTTTCTTTCCTACCACGAAATCTTAACATGCCAAAATTAAATATTTTCACACGAATGTTTGTTCCATAAATTGCACCAACATAATCCTAGTACATTAATAAAAAAGAAGTATATAAAAATAGAAAATTTCACTCTTACAATAATAAAAGAGTCATTAATTTTTTATCTTAAAGTAAGGATAGAATCTATTGTTGTTGAGTATTTCTTGTGGTATTACCATGTCCTCGAGTTACTTAAGAATTTTATCTTCAAAAGAGATTAATGCTCTAAACACACTATGAAGGTACCTACTCACAATGATGGGAAAAAAAAAAAGGATATCATACAATTCTTAATATTATGTGCTAAGAAATGTTGAAACTTAGCAACTTGTTCTTCAATTAATGCTCATTGTGTATCTTTAAGATGACCATTGCTTCTTAATATGCCACATTAGTTTTCAAAAGCCATAGAACTTATGTGTGTAATGTTTTGACATTTTTTATCATCTTTTAGTTGCATCAATAACTCTTATCGAATTTGATCCCTTTCTAATGATGTAGTGATGTTAACTATTGATCTTTTAAAAATATATGGATGTTTTCACACCATACACATTCCGTTCACTACATAATATACTATTTGTGTAGTTGCCATTTTTTACATTCTTATCCAATCTTCAATACAATCATCCTCAAAATCATCACCATAAATCTCATCTTCCATAAACTCAAAATTATTTATGTGACAAAGCCTAAAATCCAAAAATTATGTAAAATGCAAAACTTTAATACAATAGCAAAATTGTAGAAATAAAGATACACAACAACATAATATTTAGCAATGCAAATAACAAGAGTAATCGAATCCTTTTAGGAACCAAAAGAAGGTAACACTCCACTAATACCACTATCTTCCATATCTAAGACCTTTAAGTTCCTAAACATGCTAATCAATTCTGAATCAAAAAAGCCTCCTTGAGTTAATTATGACTCAAACGAAAGAAACCTTAATGTGTTAACTAAGCTAAAATCAATCTAAGCACCGAGAAAACTATGCCTACTTAGGTTATCATACTTGATATTAAACAATCTAGATAATATAATGCCAACATCACCAACTAATTATTTTGACAAAATACTTACTTTAATATTTTAACACTATGTAAACAAATTTAGCATGTGTTCCATTTAAGAAGCAAGCTAAACACTATATATTTCGTTCTTAAAATTTCTTCGCTTATCTCAAGCACATTTGGACTCTATTACTTTATCCTATGAGTCAAAGGCAACATGTATCAAGGTTAGATATATGTCATGCCAAAAAAAGATATAGCACTAATGTCAAATATGATAGATTAACCACAAAATTCCAATATCAAAACCTACCTTTAGGCCACATAATACATTATCTTTATATTCATCAATTGGATAAACCATCACTCGTAGAGTCAAAGAAAAAATGATAATAAAACCAATAATGCAAACACTTGACAAACTAACTCAAGGTTATTCCATGATTATAGCTTTAGTGTAGGATCATCGAAGAAATATAGCAAAGTTTCATTAATGTACACAGAAAAACAAATTATTATAAAGTAAATATGCTAATTACTCTTCTAGCTGAGCAATTTATAACTTTCCATGCAAAAGATATATATATATATATATATATATATCAAAAATCTGCATAAATGATGTGCTTCGCTTGTAATTGTAATATATATAAGGATGACACAATAAAGAACCAAATTCCAATCAAATTGGGTGTAAACCCCTAATCCTTATGCACCCTAAATAGCTTGTTTAAGAACACATATAACAATTCCAATTACACACTAGATGTGACGCACTAGTAATAATTGAAAACAACTTAAGAATGATTGATATAATTCACAATAATCCTTAAGCCAACTCGCCACAATTTCTAAGTGAAATTGATAAGAGTGAAATGGCGTGAAGAAGAAACTCTCCCACAGCACAAGTCTGATTTTGTAATGTTAAAAAAAAAGTCTCTTATAAACCCTACTTTACAAGTATTTATACTTGTTCTAAATAAGGAAATTTTAACAAAAGAAAATACAAATAAACACAACATATGTAGTCAGTTTCCAACAAAAGAAAATACAAATGAAAAACATCATATGTGGTAGGTTTCTTTCACCTCCATGGAGCAATGTAGGACCGAATCTTCTTTGATTTATGTAGGTCTATGAATAACCCACAAGCCAAGCATTAGTGTATTTACTCGCCGTCTTGTAAAAAACTAATAGATGTACCTAATAAAATGAAAAATAAATATATAAAGTAAATAAAAACACTGGGTTAATGACTTTAGGTTTTGTTCAATAATAGGTCCAGTTATTGACATAATTTGATTCCCATCATCTCCTCGGGCCTCTGAAAGATTTGTCCTCAAATCTAATGGATCTTTTCCTAAACCGAAATCGCTTGTTTGCATGTGCTTGTTGCCTTGAAGTCTTGAGTAGCCATTAGTCTTGCTGATCTGCTCTTGAAATGTTGGAAACATGGGAGTCAAGACAACCCATGCACCATCTTTTTGAAACATATAAGTGTTTCTAAATCCATCATGTAGCACCTTCATGTCAAACAACCAAGGCCTACCTAGTAGTATATGAAAGGCGTACATAGGAAGAACATTACAAACAATTTCATCATTGTATCTATCTCCTATGCTAAATGGCACCTTAGCCCTCCATGTAACATGCAAACTACCCCGTTCATTTAGCCAATGTAATTTATAAGGATGTGGATGTGGACTAGTGACTAGTTGCAATCTATTTATGAATGCAGAAGCTATGACATTAGTGCAACTACCACTATCAATGAAAAGAACACACAAGTTACCTAGAACCCGACAAGGCGTATGGAATAGGTTCTCCCTCTATATGTCCCTAATGTCTTGAGATATAGTCATGATCCTACGTAACACATTAATAGACAAATATTTATCATTTCCCTTATCTTCATGTGTCTTAGCATCAGGATCATCATAGTACTCCTGTAATACTATTGACAAGTCTGTAAACTCAACTGCTTCTTCTTAACCATCCTCACTATTTCCTTCCATGATAGTCATGACTCTTTTGTTGGGACACTGAGCAATAATGTGTCTAAAACCCATGCATTTGAAACACTTTATTTGACGTATCTTTCCACTAGTTGTCCCTGGCACTATCTGCTTGAAATCAGCTCCAACAACCTCTTTTTCTTTTCCTGAAATTTCTCTCTCCCTATCAGCATTAGAGGTATTCTTGTCCATAGTCTTATCATGTCCCCCTATTCCTTTTTATTCTCCCATCTGACCCATGAGGTTTAGTAGAAGTTTCATACCTATTACTTGCTGCTTGAAAAGGGTTGGATTGCCTTTGTCTCTCTACTTTCAATGCTAGCTGAATAGCCTCATCAAGTGTGTTATACTTCTAGAGCTCCATAATGCAGGCAATTTCATACTTTAACCCTAACACAAATCGTGCTAAGGTTTGTTCAGGAGTTTTAACTAACCCACATCTAATCATTAAGGTCTCAAACTCCTGTACATACTCATCAACCGTTTTACCTCCCTACCTCAATGTTTGGAGACGCGTAAATAGTTCTTGCCTATAATGCTCAAGTATAAATCTTTTTCTCAATACTCGTTTCATTTCCCGACAAGTATGTATATTAGCCTCACCATCCCTTCGTCTGCTAATCACAAGATTTTTCCACCATAAGGCGGCATAGCCTGTGAATTCCATAGCTGCAAGACAAACCCGAGTGTGATCATCAATCTCATAACACTCGAACAGGCCCTCAACTTTATCCTCCCAATCTAAATAATCATCTGCAAAACCCCTACAATCAAATGAAGGCATCTGCAATTTTACATATTTTAATCCCCAAGGTAGTCTAAACTCCCGGTTTGAGTTAGGCTCATTCTCAAAATTATCATCTATTTCCACCCTAAGAGCATGATAATCTCCTTCCATTCTCCTGCCTCTATCTCCTCCAATAGCTCCTTCCCTATGAGCATTCTAATGAGCTACCCGAGATGGGGGTGCTTGAGGGTTGGCTACTGGTGGTTGTGGCATCATCATCTGATCCACCCGTGTTGCTACTGCAGCAATAATAGTGGTAAGATCATGCAACTGTTCTTCTAATGTTCTTCCACCTGCAACACAACGCCCTTGACCTCCTCCAACTTGACTATTGGCCTCATTGCCAATCCCACCATTCACACTATCATTTGACATGATTTTGAATAATAGTTTTTTTTTTATCACTCAACACCTACTCACAACACAAATCATAACACTACACCACATCACAATCACACTACGGCTTCACTTACACGCCTACAATGTAACACATAACCAATATAACACACCGAACACACAATACTTAACTTCACGGTACACAAGCCTCAATCACAACACCACATCAATACGTCTCAACAACAACACACACCTCACACCACACTTACACTCACGGTGCAGCACACCACTTCTACGGCGACACAAGGCAAATGGAAGCAACTATAGACACTTCTCCACACAGTAAGCAATTAATTCCAACTAGTCAAAGTTCATTTAAAATGATTAATACACAATAACTTCATAAGTAATGATTGAGTTTGAATTCAAAATGTTTCCTAATTCTCCACGGCAAGATGAGAAAATCTAAAAATGCACACTTCAATTTCCGAAATTTACAAGGAAACAACAAGGCTCCAATCAACAACTACTTCAATTATGGAATTCAAATTCAAAGAACTTTCCCTTCTTCCACACACAAGGAGCTCACGGCAAGATGATGATCACAATGGACTAATTCTGAAATTCCACTTCCAATTCCACAACAACAAAGTATGTCACGGCACAATCACACACAATTACTTCAATTCCACTTCAAATAACTTCAATTAAGAAATGGAAGAATAAGAACCCTAAATCCCCAAATCAAAATCACAAAACTCCCTTCTCAAAACCGTACTCTAATACCAAATTATGATGTGCTTCACTTGTAATTGTAATATATCTAAGGATGACACAATAAAGAACCAAATTCCAATCAAATTAGGTGTGAACCCTTAATCCTTATGAACCCTAAATGGTGTGTTCAAGAACACATATAATAATTCCAATTACACACTAGATATGACATACTAGTAATAATTAAAAACAACTTAAGAATGATTGATATAATTCACAATAACCCTTAAGCCAACTCGCCACAATTTCTAAGTGAAATTAATAAGATTGAAATGGCGTGAAGAAGAAACTCTCTCACGGCACAAGTCTGATTTTGTAATGTTAAAAAAATTCCCTTACAAACCCTACTTTACAAGTATTTATACTTATTTTAGATAAGAAAAATTTAACAAAAGAAAATACAAATAAATACAACATATGTGGCCAGTTTCTAACAAAATAAAATACAAATGAAAAACATCATATGTGACCGATTTCTTTTACCTCCATGAAGCAATGTAAGATCGGTTATTCTTTGATTTATATAGGTTCGTAAATAACCCACAAATCGAGCATTAGTATATTTACTCGCCGTCTTATAAAAAACCGATAGATGTACCTAATAAAATACAAAATAAATATATGAAGTAAATAAAAATACTAGGTTAATGACTTTGGTTCTGTTCAATAATAAATAAGTTGACATGGTTTGATTCCCATCGATAAATGACAACATATTCGATGCAAAGCCAAACTATTATATTTTTCTCATATAAAATTGCAATGTAAAACAAAATCATACAGGAAATAAAAAAGAAAGAAAAAGAAAATATATGAGCTGTATGTATACCTTCAAATGAGGGTTTTTTTAGTGTGATGTGAGGTTTGTCACAGACATGGGAGCTGACATTGACTTCTCAAAAGGTGAGAGAATAACAAGTAAGAAATAAGGTGTACACGTTACGATGTGGTTTGTGTTTTTACTGTCTATAAAGACGTGATTCACGGAGCCTTATCTCTGATGAGGCTACACGGTTGGACGGAAAGCAGAAGCCGGAAAATCACAGCAATTCTCTTCATTCACTGTCCCAACTACTTTCCTCAGAATGGCCACTGAAATGTAGGAGCAGAAGATCAATGGAGCGATCAAAGACAGGGACAGTGTTAAGGGCGGAGAAGTTAATGCAAGAAGCCATGAAAGGGAAAGACGCTTCTCATGATGCTTGGCATGTGATTAGGGTTAGAGACTTGGCTCTCTCCATCGCACGCGAGGAAGGCCTCTCCTGTAACACTGATTCCATGGAAATCGTATGTACTTCCTCTTCATTTTTACTTATTTCCCCTACTTTTTTCTCTGTTCATGCTGTGATCAAAGTCTTCCAACTCCATGACAAGTAACGAGTGACTTAGACGCTTGAAGTTTTCGCCTTTGAACATTTTCATCTTTCATGATACGAAACTGATCCATGCATGGCATTTTGTAATTGGAGAAAACACGGACGCGGACATGGAACTAGGATAGTTAACCTTGATTCACTAGTTGGTTGTCAATGCATTTCTATATACAGTGCTTTGAAAAAAAATCTCATTTTGAAATAATTTTTCTTCGAAATTAAATTTGAGGATTCTTTATTAGTTCGATGTTACTTCTTCCCGGAATGCATCCTCTAATTTAACTTGATCTCATTGGATTTCCAAAGTTAAGCAGTACTGAGACGAGCCACGAATGAGAATCCTGCACTCATAATTTTTACTCACTGTCCAATAAACTTCCATGAATGGCTTTAACGGACGCTTATCGAAATCTCATTTGCCTTTTGCCACCACATGAGGATCCAAATAGCAAATCACTTTCGTTGGGATTTCTTGTTCTGAAAAATAACCTTGTTTAATTGCAGGTAGAGCTCGTAGCGCTTCTCCATGACATAGGTCATTTCCTTGCCATCCTTATTTATACTACACGGCACATACATAGTTTTGTTTGAGAAATATGCAACTCACGAAAAAATAAATAAATAAATAATGTCACCACTTTCCTAGCGACTTTCATAATTTATATGTCAGTTCTGTTTAGTATGTCAAAACAATCTTAGTGTGAGTTGCTCAAGTTTCTGGTTAGATGCGTATGCTTTATGTTTACATTAAACTGAAGCAAAACTTACCGATGGATGATTTGTTCAAACTTGGAAAGACTAGCAACATCTAAAATTTTGTTTAGATCATCAAAGGGCAAAAACTTCCCCTCATTGTTGTTAACCTTTTTTATTTTTTATTTTGGGTTTTGTTTTGATTGAGACTCACTGGATGTTAATTATCTGAACGCAGGTGACTACAAATATCTAAGGTTTGTAGTCTATTTATGCTCATAACATAATGAAATAATGATTATTATGCATGATTCAGCAACTGAGGTGCAGCTGCAAGCCATTTGTCTACCTGTGGATGACTACCAAAAACCTGAGCATACCTACTTGATTTACCTTGTTTCATCCAGGCATTCTTTAGTAAATGCTAAAATTCTGTCTAGTAATATCTCATTCCATGCCAATTTGGAATGCAGAGATCCATCTGAAGAAAAGCTTGTGGAGAATTTTCTTGAGGAAGAGGGCATTGAAGAGAGCAAGAAGACGAAGATATTGAGGATCATAAAAGGAATGGGTATATTTCTCAAAACTATATTGACTCCTGTTCTTGTGATTAATTTAGTTGTTTGAACAATATGGTGTACCCTGTGAAAAGTGCACAAGCTTTGTCAATCCTTTGGAATATCTTTTTGTAATACTTTGTAGATGCTTCTACAGCAGAGTCAACTCTGTCATTGATCTCTCAAGTTATACGGAAAGGGATTTATCACATAAAACTAGCACTTCATAATGCATTTCCAGACAGACAGGACTGGACAAACTAGTGACTGTGCTTATCATCATGTCTGGATTATTCTGATTAATTGGAAAATGATGTGGGATCAACATGAGCCTTTATTAGAAGTTCTTATCAAACAAGAATGCTTCTTAGGGAAATAAAAATGAGGTTGCTTCCTAAAATAGAGTTCAATTAATTTTATGGAGTATCTTAGTCAATGCTGCTTAAACATCTTCTTATTGTGGCATATTGGATATGCAAAATGCATGATGCAGTTTATTCTCAATTTCAATCGTATGAAACTTTGATAACGTATTGGGCAATATTGATAATTGTTCTCACCTTTCTAGCTACTCTTGTTCAAGTTTTCTTTGCTTCAACTAAATTAATTGCAATTTTTGCTTTTAGTGTTATAGAAGGCATTCCTGTGCTTCTTCTGGTGCCCGTTATATCATAGTGGTTGATAATATACAAATCTTTTCATCATTTCTGTGTAGCATGTGCTTGAGCTCTTGTCTACAATACTTGATCCTAGTTGCTATAAATGCTTGATGCCCTTCCTAGGCATTCATGCATCATTTTATACATTAGGATAAGTGGAAGGTAGTTTACTAGTTTTTAATTTTTGACTGCCACATTTTTCTTCATGTGATACAGTTTTGAACCAACAAGAAATCAGTTTATTTCATATATGTTGTATTTCTAGATTTCAACACCATAAACACAGAGTTTGGCACTTTGTCTTTGTCAAACTCTATTCCCTGACTGATTTTTTTCATGGGGGCAAATTGCACTTATGACTGGGCAATCTAGATGCTATCTTGGAAATAAGTATTTCTCTACTTAAAAGGAAATTTATTGATTGAGTTAATTTCTGTAATGTATTTTTTATTTAACACTATCATATACGTTTGCTTTCTTTAATTCTTTTCTCTTATCTCTTCCAGTTCTTTAGGAAATAACTCTCTCATGTAAAGATACCAGTTTGTATCGGTAGTTATTTGTCTGTTGCCATGCAAACATTCTTTTGTTGGCCTGTTTTGTACCTGCAAAGGTTTTGCTTGATATGGGTTGGAAGATTTACTGCCAGTAATAATTTTATCAACGGAAAAAGGGGCATATACTAAGAAACTTCATGACAAGCTGTTTATTTCAGGCTTCAAAGATGAACTAAAGGGACTTGCAATTGGTGAGCTATTTCCAGAATTTGGAGTTGTGCAGGATGCCGATCGTCTCGATGCTATTGGTGCCATAGGTAGTGAACGGATTTGATTGTGAAATCTTATAAAAATTGCCTGCCTACTTAGACATGTCCATTTGTTCCAGGTGGAGCAGATGTTGATTAATGTCCAATGAAAAGAAAGAATCATATATTGTTTAAAGTAGCTTAGTTGAGGGATGTTTATTGACTGATTGTTAATTAGCTGAAAAGATGAAAGTGGCTAATCGAATCCAAAGATCTTCACTGCCTACCCATGCTCTCCGCCTAATGTTGCTCCACTATAGTCCTCTGAATTTTATTGCTGCTCTAGAAAATTGTCTGTCCAATTCAATGAGATGGCATTTAAATGATGGAAAACTTGTTTCAGGACAATATAATTAGGAGTAGTTTTTGAGTCCTTATTATTTATTTTTTCCTGACAATTTTGCACATTCTTCTTGCCAGGAATTGCCCGATGTTTCACTTTTGGTGGAAATAGGAACAGAGTGCTACATGATCCTGCTATTAAGCCTCGCACGAATCTTTCCAAGGAACAATATGTCAAGAAAGATGAGCAGACTACTGTAAACCACTTCCATGAGAAGCTTCTCAAGCTGAAAGATATGATGAAAACGCAGGTACAAATGAGCCTTAGCACTTCCAAGCATAGCAGCTAGGGTTAAGCATGTTGGGACCTAAATCTATTGGATTCAGCAAGCTGCATAATGAATGAGACTAGTGAGCATTAACTGCCATGGATTAGGTTCTGGTTCTAAATTTCGGAACCTACTTCCACAAGGAATATAATTGGAAATGGCTTCTTATCCATTGAAAAACCACCGTAGAACCAGAATACTATGGTACAGGTTTTAGGTTCCATAATACTTTGTATTTCATTATGACAAGTCTCTAGTAACTTTAATTAGATTTGGCATGTATAAAAACTTAAAATTCTCAAATCTCATATCAAACTTTATAATTGGAGTTGCATTACTTACCTCTATGTGATCTTGGATCTGCAATTTAAGTATTAACTAACATTTTAATTTGTAGGGAAAGAATTGGCCAAAAGAAAAAAAGGGGAAAGAAACAATAAACGTTTTGCTAAGTTGCATTGGTACATTTTCCACAATGATTATAACATGATATAGGATAGGTTCTGATTTTTAATTTTGCAAACTTGTACCTTTATAATTGGCTCTCCTGTCCTGATTAGCAGTTGCATAGATTAGAACTCGAGATCTAAGTGCAAACTTTGTTGATGTGTTTGAGGATGCTGATGATGCAGATACAAACTCAAGTTTTCTTATTGATTGCATTTGGTAAATTGTCAGGCTGGGAGAAGAAGAGCTGATAAAAGGCATAAATTCATGGAAGAATATTTGAAAGAGTTTTATGCAGAGTGGGATGGACAAGACTGATGGTATGTACTGTCTTTACTCATATGGCCTTGAGCACTTGAGTAATGGATGGAATGATATAATACTGGAAAGAAACATTTTTTTATTGACAGATGAACAACATTTGCTTCCCAAGGGCTCAAAGCATTTCCACTCGGAATAAACCAATTATTTCGGTCAGTCAAGGTGGTTTCATACAAAATGAAATGGTCTTGTATAACTAGAAAGATGTCAAATCTGTCAGAGATATGGGACAATCTGCATGGACAGTTGGATAAAGAATAAAGTATCATCCATCATGTCTTTTATTTTAATGGTGTTAAGCTGGTGGCTTGTTGGATAAAACTAGCCTGTCTCAGAACCATATCCTAGTTTTTTCCTCTGAAAGTCTGACATGAGGAAGTATTCATTAAGATATGCAGTTGTGCTGCAGCTGAGATTTTGTATGTGAGATATCGCAATTGTTTCCGGTGAGTCTTCCATCGGAAAACAATAGCTGTATCTTGATGTATGCTTAGATGGCTGGTGCATTTTTATCTGTCTCTGTGTCCAGTTATTTGCAGCTAGTGTACTTTTGGTATCAGTTGCTTTACTAATATGAAGGATTTGATGGAGAACACTTCTGACTAGTACGGACAAAAAAAAATAATGGACATCACTAAACAGCGAGTCTCTCCTCTCTTTTTTTTTTCCTTACCATGCATGATGATTTTGAAGAGGTTGAATCGTAAAATTACTGAGAGACAGGTTTGTGTTTCACAACATTGAGAAAGGTGTGAGTTTGCCCTTAGAAGTAAACTAAGTTTTAAAAAACGGTTCCGAAAATAGTATTTTTTGGGATACCATTTTGATATCGTAGGTCGGGATTGCGATTTTAAAATGGGAAGAAATTGCATATTGAATATGCCATTTTTTTCATTTTCAAAAATCGTAGTCTTGATATGCAATTTCTTTGCATTTGAAAGTCATAGTTTCAACTTACGATTTTCAAAGAAATTACATATTCAATATGCAATTTTTATTGAATTTGATGACATCTATTATTTTCCTTTTCTTTAGAGCTAAGATTTTGTGAAATTGGTTCCTATTGGAATGAATGATCAAACTTTAAAAATATTTCAAATCTATGACATCACGTACTCATTAGAAAAAGTTCTTAATAATTTTTTAAATCCATGACAAATATTGAAGTCTACATAATATTGCAAACTTGTTAAGAGGATAAACATGTGACAATTTTGAAGTTCAAAACATAAATGAATCGGAGATTTTTGAAGTTCAAAACATAAATGAATCGGAGATTCAAAATGATTTCATTGATTCGTTCAAACTATATAAGTAAAATTACATAGTTAAAGTAAATAAAATTAAAAATACATATACATTCTAGGAAAATGGAAAAAATAGTATATAATTACATAGTCAAATATATGTATAATCCCTTCTTCAACATTGTCTCTCATAATGTCCATGTCTATATTGTGCTTAACTTTCTTTAATCTAAAAAGAGCTACTAGGTCCTTTGACGTTGGGTTGGGTTTAAGTTTGGAATGATGGCTCATCCCATGAAATATATTGAGGATTTACTTGTGTGAGTCCCTCACCCATATCTTGTATACCTAGATTTTTTTTTCCTAGGAGCAGATGGAGTAACCGTAGATGTATATAATACATCGACATAAGGTATGTAAAACTCCATCGAATTGACATTGAAGGTTAGGTCATCATAATATAGGGAAAGATGAGTCTCTGGTAGTAGTGAGTGAGTGGTGCATCTGCAAAAGGATTAGGAAATCGATCTTACACTACCTACTAACAACGACCCCTAGCACGAGCCTGTCCTCTCCCCTAGGTGGCACGAGGTGGAGGTATCTCCTGATGGTGCTCCTAATGATTCAAAGGGAATAATATAACACCATTATAGCGCCAAAAAAGATGCCTCCCAACAATTGCTACGGCCCAATACTCTTCTAGGGAATCAGCCACCTCAATGCGAGCGAAACAATTCGACTACATGGAAAGTCAAGTATGTTAATAATGCAATGTAGAAAACATAAAAATACAATGATATGGTTGAAGCGACTTACTAGGGTATTGAGTATGGCTTCAATCTGGCTAATATACCATCATGTGACACTATGGTACCAAAGGTAATACTCAAGATCTACCCTACCTGGCAATGTATCGTCAAACTCTAATTGAAAAATAGAGAATCTACGCTCCTCCCATTGTTAGATATAGACCGCATGTCTCCTCTTCCAATCTTCATTAGTTTTCCCTTTTAAGATTGATCGTATTGAGGGAATGAGACGTGTTACACTATTGTGGTATCATTTAGATCCCACCAAACTACTACATCACTCGATAAGGATGGTGCCACTCCACAATATGAAAGCAAATCAAAGGTACCCTAGCACGCTAAATATCACTCCCTTCTTAATAAAAAGGGAGAAGTTGCTCCAAGAACCCATGCGCATATGGCATCCAATGAATCTACAAAAAATGAAGTTATTTAGTAAACAACAGACAAATAAAGTAGACTATTAAATCAACTAATGTACCATACTTGCTCAAGTTTCTATCAATCTAGAGCATCTCAATAATGTGCAAAAACATGAGTGGCCACCTATGTGATATCAAACATGGCATACCAGCGACATGCTAAAGGAACATAATGGGGAATGTAGACCTATAGCCAAGCCAGAGTAATGTGTGGAAATCTATTTCAAGCTTAGATTTGTGGAAGAATCATAACTCCTCCAATCTCTTGTGTATATGCATTAGCTGTACGGTATAGGAATCTATACAACCAAGTTAAGCATGCTACTTCCCAGCTATATTGCCTAGCACTTGAAAATCCTCTAAAAGTGGGAAAAACATCAAGTGAACTAGGCTAAAAGATTTACTTGCAAAGACAATTCCACCCATTAGCTGAAGGATGTATGCACATATATATTGCATGATGGATAAATCGTCTACATCATCCAATAGCCCCCTGAAAGAATTCTTTAACTAGGACATCTTCAATTATTCCCCGGAGATATCACGAGAGCCAAGCCTAACGCTAAGCAAGCGCTCACACTCATCTGCCCAATGTAACGTGGTGACATTAATGAGTACATGCCCTTTAGTGGGTAAACCAAACTACACCACTATATTTTATAAGGTCACCATCAACTCCTTATGTGGCATATGAAACATGTGTGTCTCTAGTCTCCATCTCTCCATAAGAGCTGTAATGAGATACTAGTCCAATTGCATGAACGTAAGTTGAGATACCCTACAAAAGTCAACCTACTGCAAATAAGGCATGAAAGTGCAATCTCTCCTTTGAGGCCTTCAAAGAGGCCTCTCATTGATAGTAAACTAATTAAGTATTCTCCTAATAATAAAAAAAAATTTATACGAATAAGGTGACTCATGAGCATACAATGTAATGAAAGTGGAAGCCAATAATATACCTTTTCCCCTAGATAGCCTTTAAGCGATGGGTATCCTACAGTATGAGGAGCGATCCATCTACTAAGCCTGGATCCATCTACATAAGAGATAATAAAGAATTAGGTCATTTTCAAAGTTATAAAATAATTTTTCCTTTTTTTTTAACTACCAAATAAAGAGTTAAACATAAATTGTTACTAAATATTACGATGATTAGCAAACATGAACCTTGTCTTCCCCTTCGTTCAGGGCAGCTTCTTCTATTATGGCTTTCCCTCCAATAGAAACCACACACATTGGTCGATAGTGGCTCTCTAAGATCAATCTCATTGCGGTACCACTTAGATCAAGATTTGCCCTTACCTTAGGTAAGGCTGACATCTGGATGAACAAATGGAGTCTACACGTTTGGCCACCTATTGCTATCCCCAAGAGGATTGAAGCTAATATGGTATACGAGAGTTTAGTGTGTCCAATAATACCACTTGGCCACACGTTGCATACTGTCTACATGAACATATAACATAGCAACAAAAGCATGTGAATAAGGAATTCTATAGGTCTGCCATTTTATTACATGTGCATTCATCTCTTAATAGGTTCATGTGTGATTGTTGCCGCTTGAAATCCCATATCCCATTCTTCTTACATCCATGATAACCTCAAAAATTCTATTCACTCTATCAAAATTGATGACCTTGTGGCGACTATTAGCTCGACTCCATTTTTAATTTTCTCAATGGCCCATGGTATAAACACCTCCTCTTTTGCAAACCCTTCACTAGCCTTGTCATGTCATTGTTCCCAATATTCAACATAGTTATATAAAATTTTCATAACTAATATTGATACAAATAAACACCTTGCACCCTTCAACATAGCATTATAACTCTCACAAAGGTTAGTGATCATAAACCTATATCTAAAGCCCCATCATACGCTCAAGTCTATCTTTCTTTAAGGATACAAGCAAAGTAGTTGGGTGTAGCTTCATTTCTTTTTCTCAACTCCGCCATGTAAAATTCAAACTTCTTTTCCTGTACTTGTAAACGTGCTGTAGTGATAAGTTTTTTAATTAAGAGATTTTTGAATTTTGAATTGAAGTCACTAGCTACATGTCGAATGCATGCCACTAACGTGCAAGGGGGGTTGCCATTTAACATTGTGGTGCTTAATTATCTCAACTATCCTTGCATGTTGGTCGGATATGAGACATGTCGCTTATTGGTTACGACGATAATCGACAACGTGTTCCTTCAACAACGCTAAAAACCATGACTAGGAAATGAACGATTCTTTATCTACTAATGCAAATGCTAAATGGACTATGTGGTTAGCATCGTCTATGCTGTATGCAATAAGAAGTTTGTGGTCATATTTCCCATAACAAAAGGTTCCCTCAATGTTGACAACCGGCCTATAGTACTGGAATGCCTCGATGCATGGCCCAAATGTCCAAAACACTCTCCAAAAGATCACTTCACCTATTGTTACAGTTGGCCAACCACTTCACTCAACATGCGAACCTGGGTTACTCATCTAGATGTCATTTAACAGTTTGGGTAACTCTATGTATGATTTATCTTAATAACCGTATATAGATTTGATTACCTTCCTTTTACCATCTCATACTCATCTCCTTATCACTAGATACTCGAATGTGTTGTGGATATTTTATTTTAGCACAGACACCCTTTACATTAGGTTCATTCCTAGCCTAACCTAAGAAACAACGTGCCCTAAAGCTTGAGTCCAACTGTAGATGCTCTTAATTCAACATGAGATTGATGTATGTGTGCGGCCCTTCAACAATGGTAATCACAAAATCTCGATCCATCCATTTTTGGCATGCATAAGTCACTATCTACATCCTTTGTCCCACTTAGTGTAGACAATATGCTATACCTTCTCGTCGAATTCGATAACACAATAATTATGGTGATGCTTTATATGATATGCCTTCACTGCATATATCAAATCAAACTTCATGGTAAACCACATTCTTTTCTTAAACTCATCACCAAAGCTCAAGTCATATGAAGATAAAGTACTCTTCTCAAATGTTATGTACCTATCACTATCATCCCTCCTATTGAAGAATGGAATAGAATGCTCGAATGACGAAGTTATGGAATTAACAATTGGAGAACTAAGCACAATAGTATGTGCGATGGGAACCTCTGGGGACAATAGAAGTAAAGGATCATCAGATGTGTCAAACTCAATATTTATGCAAGGCCCACCAGTTTCATCCTTCTTGTTTATAACTTCTTCTTCTAAATCAATAGATATATCACTATTAACCTCTTTGATCTCCCTCCTAAGCGCATCTCTGATAGGTAAATCTATATCATTGTCTTCTATATAATTCTCTTGAAAATCATTGTTCTATTCAAATGTAGCTATAACATTCATGCATTCTTGAGTGAAAACATGATTATCTTTTAATTTAATAAATAGCTCTTAGATGAACAATTTACCTGCAACTTGAGCAAATTCAATAAGAGCTTTCACATCATCATCATCATCATATGTGATTGGAATCAAAGAATATTATGGTTGGATGGAATCTGAGTTAAAAATTGTTAGCTATTTGTGAAACACCTCCATTTGAAGGGAGGTTGGATCAATTTTAATGGTTGCACATATCTTGATCAATAATTCTGTAAACCCCACATCTATCTTTATTTTAATTTTCTTAACAAGCCCCCTATCATAATATGGTTTAGTTCGTCTTCACTATAGATGATATTCTTATGGGCAAATATCACAAATCGCATAAAATTCGCTATCTCCACAAAATTGGGCTAAAATTTTCAAGTAAGGGCAAAATTTACAAAATTAAGGCAAATTCTATGGATTAGACAAAATTCTACATATTATGGCAAATTTTACATATTTAGTAATATCCACGGAATTGGGGCAAATCCTACAAATTATGGCAAATATAATAAAATTGGAACAAATCTTACAAATTAGAGTAAATTTAATAAAATTAGGGTAAATCGTATAAATTCTTCACTAATTGGTATAAAACAATGTACAATTTTAAGTACGCTTTCAAAAACACTTTTAAGTTTAACTTTTACCTATTACAAAATCAATAATAACACATTCTATTTTAGAGAGAGAAACAACAATGGAATGTAAGATCAGTAAATTGAAACAGATGAATTTACAATGAAATTTTAAATGAAATAGATAATACTTACCTAATGTAAATCGAAATCATAAGTTGGAGTTGTGAAACTATAATTTTCAAGCAAAAAACCATGTTTTTGTATACATGTTTTAGAGAAAAAAAGTGGAGGAAATTAGGAGAAAATTGGCTGCAAATAATGTTTTGTCTGTGCAGGGGGCTTATAAAGGGCTCAACTGAATTGCAAGTTGGGATTGTGATTTTAGTCTAAGGTAAATCACAAGTTGGCATTGCGATTTATCCAAAAAACGCACCATACACGTAAGTATAAATTGCAATACCAACCTACGATTTACACGAAAGCGAAATCATAGTCCCAATCTATGATTTCACAACGATATGTTAGGAAATACTTTTTGAGGAACCGTTTTTAAAAATTAGTTTGCCCTGAAGGGGCAAACTCACACATTACTCTCACAACATTGGATTGGCTCTTAAGCTAAAATCCAAATTAGTGCATTTATCCTTGGTGGAAGTGATTTGGATGGGGAGGTTAATGATGATTAGTTGATAATAAGGATGTGGAAAGAAGTAATTAATAAAAATTAGTATTTGTATTGTGCTCTGTGCATAGGCTATGACTACTCTGCAAAAGTATATAATCTTCATAAACTCTCAGATATTAATAACTCTAGTTACATAGTTATACTTAAAACATATAATTCATGAGTCTTCCATAAATTGCTTAAAAATCTCTATAGATGCTAAAATATAACTAAGTCTAAGTAAATTATTTACTAAATCAATAATTGCAACCTGGATTATCTAGCGGTCCAATATACTCATGATTCCTTGTAACATTTTCATCATATGTACAACAAAATGCATTGTAAAAATCGTCATCATCAACACCTAAAATCATAAAATTGCAACTGGGTGAGTTGTGAAACTAAGTATATACTATATACACATACATATGGAGCCCTCTTGCAATGACCTACATAAACTAAATGTTACAATTAAGTTCATTAAAATATTTATCTTTAGTTTAGCATGCAACATAAATCCTAACATCGGAATTTATGACACTCTAAATGCACTTTCAACACAACTGGATTGTAGCTTGTATTGACTAGAACTCATCCAAAATTTGGCTTGCAAATAAGTAAAACATGCTTCCATAAAATCTCAAATCAACAAGACATGACTAGGTTTGCAAACTTTTCATCTGCAAAAGATGCAAGGGTTGCTTCCATTATAGTTTTCCAAAACTCTACTTGTTTCATAATGAGTTCATCACCTATGTTTAGCCATCAATAATTGGGTTCATTACAACATTCTAATATATATCCCATCTCACTAATTAGCATTTCATTATAACTTTCTTCTATTTTATTGATTATATTGGACATGATCCTATCATATTAACAAACCATTATGCCATCATAACGAACTTAGTGCCTAACCTAAGTACTTCCTTTGAGATGTAGAGGTCCATTATATTCCTGTCTATGACCGTTAATTGCAGGTCTACATGATTAAGTACCAAAAAAAAAAAAAACTATTTAATTAGCGCATATATTTACTATTCTAGTTCTACTATCTTAGCATGTGCATCTAACACATAGCAACAACTACGTACATATTATCCATCTTAAATATTTGACAAAAACTTAGAATTAACTATACTTGTAATCTAATATACAAAACATTTAAACTCAATTCAATTCAATGATAATAGAACTTAAAGCTTAGGACTAAGTCTTCCCATTTACACTTAGATTAAGCATGTATAATTCATTTAGCAATCTCAAACACATTGAAAGGGGACATGGTTAGACCTATGGGGTCAACTATAGCTTAATAGATTGGTCAACTGCAAGTTTTAGAGGAGATCAATTAGTTGTATTCCTGCAAGAGTTTACCTCGTTTAGATGGATTAACTACAATTCTAAGGGGTTTTAACTTAAGGTTTCAATTTAGATCAAATCTATGCAACGTATTAGTTGACTTTATCATGGATTGGTTAACTATGACTTTTTAGCTATCAATCACGACTCATCATGGTTGACCATGCACACTTAGTGGGTGATTGCTCCTTATGGTTGTTGATTGTCCTCATGCATCTTATGTTCTAGTTTTACTCTTTGCATATTGTTTTGTAAATTCAAGAAACAACTCAATGGCTATATCCCAAGAAAATGCAAGTGTAAGTTTCTTTTTTTCCTTAGGGAAAACACACATGAAGTCTATATTTAGTTGAGTGAAATGCACTTTTTCTATGTGCTTTATTTATAGCCTAGGCAATAAGCTGAGGTGCATTAAAAATATATCTCTACTATTCATTTTAAGGCATCCTTTTAAAATGCATTTTCATTGAAAAATGAGGGAGCTTTGTGTTGGAAAAAGAAAAAAAATTATAATTTTTAGAAAAAACTTAGAAAAGGGCTATTTCAAAAATATCCAAAAAATATTATACTTAAAATTGGATGTTAAAAAATCTAATTTTGAAGTGAACTGATTTTGGGTATTGAATACTCAATTTCAGGGTTAGGAATGAAGTAGAGTATTAAACACCCAATTTCATTAAGTTATATGAAATTGGGTGTTGAAATCCCAAGTTTATGTGTCTATTCTAAAATTAAATTTTTAATATTCAATTTTAGAGAAAACAATAGAATCGTGTTTTCAAAACACGATTTTAATTTATCTAAAATTAAGTATTGAGAACACAATTTTAGAATGCATATAAAATTGGGTTTTCAATATTTAATGTCAAGTGTGATATTTTTGAAATAACCTTATTTTTAGTTTTTTTTTTTCTTTAAATATAACATTAGTTTTCCTTTCCCGCTTTGTGCCTTTTTTCTCCTATATTTCCCATAATGTTTTTGGCTTGATCGTGTTCGTAGAGTATCTTCAATAAAATATATAATAATCTTTTCTTGTTCATTGTGCAATTAAGTTCCTAGCATTTGATAAATAAGTTTCGAGCTTTTTGAGTGTGGTATATTAATGAAGTTTGCTTATAAATAACTAATTAATTTATATCCAACCATTGATTCTTATCTCTTATACTTATGCTATAATTAATTTTTATTAAGTAGCATTTAAATTTTGAACTTTTATCTCCTAAAATAAAACGTAAATTACAAATATTGCCTTTTTTTTTTTTGAAGGCTCGTTAGAAAGGCCCATTTAAATAAATACGAAAATACAGAAGGTTTAATTCCATGCAACCTAATTAGGCAAAGTTGGAAGGATTATTTGTATATTTTGCTGCTATTATTTATTTATTTATTATTATTAATATTATATATATATATATATATATATAAATATTTTATGAAAGGGTGTTTTCAGGGATTTCCACCGTCTCGTGTCTCCTCTTCTTCTCCCGGAGTCCACTGCCATTTTCACTTCGCAACTACACAAAGAAGCGCGAGAAAAGTGAGGATCTCTCTCTCTCACCCAAATTCCTTTTGCGATGGCTTTTCTCTTTAACAAATTTCAAGAAGTATGATACTCTCCCTCCTCTCTCTCTCTCTCTCTCATTTGCCGCCTTAGAGCTATGCAAGAAATGGACTTGCCTTTGCTTATACATTACATATAACTAATTTTCCTTAACGAAATCTTCACCTTGTCTGTTAAAAATCTAATCTTGCAATTTAACTCATCTTATTGTTCAACTAGCAACATGCTTCTTCCTATATATATTAGTCATATCGTGTTATGTTTCATGTTCTGGTCCCTTTGTGTGCTTATTTTCACATTTATACCTGAAAGAAATTGTGGATTGTAGGCTGTGAAGACTCTTTCGAAAAATCCCATGTTTTCCAAAGACCCAAGACAACTTCAATTTGAAGCTGACATTAATAGGCTCTTTTTATACACCAGGTGAGTACTTAGGCTAATTTTTTTGTCCCACGGAAAATGTTTTTCTTTTTTTATCAATGCTTGTTATGATATGCTTTGGAGCATGGTGGTGATGCTTGCAAGTTGTTGTGTGATTAGTTGTGGTTGATGGTCCAAGGTGCTGAAAAGTGACGGCAGTTGCCACTTGCTTCTGTTGTGGTCTATGCCTGTATAGAAAGGGATCTTTCAAGAAATTGGGAATTATTTTTTCTTTGTTCTGAAAGGATTTCTTCATATTAAAGAAGATTGGTCTCCACTGGCTAAGACAGATCCTATATTACTAAAGAAATATTTTTAGTGAAAAAATTCCTTTCATTGGATATTTTATCAAGCTGAAAGAATAAATAGACAACATTGTTAAATAGTACATAGCATTGGTTATTGGAAAATGATGATTGGCCAAAACATGAGCACAATGACCAGCCGGCACATATCATTGAAAGGTCTGTGAATGGCTTGTGGATGTTGAAACTTGAAGCTCAAAAGCAGTTGTGGAAAGAATAGTGTTGATTTGCATTTACGATTTATAGCAGTCTTTACTGGGAAAGTATTTTTTTTCTTTTGGTGATTAGGGAAAACATCCAACATGCAAGGCATCTTGGATAATCATCATTGCAATACCTGACCAACACATTGATGTGTTCATTAGCATTTGCCAAAATGCAAATTGGCAACAAGCACTTGCTGTGGCTGTTGATGGATAACCTCTAGTGATGTAAAAGTTACCTATTAGCTGTTTATGCTGGTACACTTGGTATTGGCAATTGATTCCCACTATTCTTGAAAGAGGAAAGGTTTTGTATACTGATTTTAAGACACATGGTAAGGCCTCCTTTGCTCATTCTGTATGATTGTTTGGAGGAAAGGGTTCTGCAAGAAACTACCATCCATCTTCCTCTGCTTTTCCTAGTATTTTCTCCTTGGTGGGTACTCTTGGAAGTGCACTTTTCTGTCCGAGACCATTCCTTGAGCTTGGAAGTGCTTAGTTAGGCAGGCAGGTTGTACTCAGCATGTTACAACATACATCTCATTACATAATGGATGCCGTATTTACTCACGAAATAGTTTTTGAACTGCTAAGACTTTTTGTTCTTTCTGCATAAATCAACCATTGTTTGCACTAAGGTTCATTGAAATAAGAAACTCTGCCTCTTCTACTTGAATTACAGTCAGAACTTAGATTTATCATTCTCAAATTAACCTTCCTTATATATTTATATACATAAATTGATGGGACTTTTTTCATTTAGATCCTTTGACTTGGCTGCTGATGTTAGAGCAAAATTCTGAAGTGCTTACCTCATGGAACTTTTGATTCTCACTATGGTGTAAACAACTCGAATCAAGATGGCATGTAATGAGCTCTAGCTTGAGCATGGCTTAGATATTTAAAGCTCGAGCTTGGCTAGAATTTGATCGAGTTTAGAAGTTTGAGGTTGAGTTCGACTCAATGTGATACTCAACAAGATTGAACTTGACGTAGTTAAGCTCATCAGACCTTTTTTGCTCCAAGAAAAAATATTCTTCTTTTAATTATTCTAATATTGATACTTAAGTTGAACTCAAATTTAGATTTAAAGGCTTGTGCTTGTCAAGTCAAATATCATGAAACTTGAGCTCAAACTTGACTCAATAAACTACTTGAGTAACTCGAGTTTATGCTTAATTTGATAAACAATCTAAATGGCTTGAGCTTCTGTTTGACCTGATTGTAGCTGAATCAAGCTCGAGTAAATGTGAACTCAAGTAACTTGTAAGTAGGTTTATTTCATTTATGCCCATTGTTCTAGCACAAAATATTTTGATAAGTTGGCCTTGCACAAATTCATGATAGTGCCTTATGTCCTTTTTCTTGACTGGGGGAAAATAGGACAGAAAGAGAAAAGTAAGGCATATCTCACTCTATGGAATAGTTTTATGCTTCCTCCATCCTCTATCATGAGATCCATGTGCCAAAGTTTCTTTGTTAAAGCTTTGCCTATCTTTTGAACTGCCGAAACTTCATCCTAGTCTGGTCTACTCAGAGGCACATACACACTTAGTATTTTTTTCCTTTATTTAATGTAATTTAAGAGGCCTACCTAAGTATTCTCATTTGTGTTATTCTTATACTGTGTTTAATTTACTGTTTTGTGGACTACCAAAAAGAAAATTTAAAATTTTACCATGATCAACCTCATTAAATTTATTAGACCAATTGGTCATTTACCAATAATACCGTATGGAAATTCAATTGTTACGTCATTATATATAGTAAAAGGAGAATATACTGGTCTTGTTGGTGGTGCTGAAATGTCCTAAAAATTCCGTAAGATGGATAAAAGCTTGGTATGGGAGGACACCAACCTCCTTGACTGGTCTAGACCTTTCCTGGCATCTGCACTGAACTAGTCTAATATTCAAATTCAAGTTCCAGTGATCAAACATTATGTCAAACTACTTAACCTTTTCTTATGAATTTATGGGTCAAGAATTTTTCTTATGAATCTTTTATGTCTGAAGATGATATGTTATGTCTCTTTTCTACTTTTGGTCTTCCTTCTTTTCCTATTCATGAAAGAAGTATGAATTTGTGCATTTTATGTACCATAGTTTCCTTCAATTACATTTTTGTTAGCCCAGGGAATGTGTTTAAGTGATTTTTGTATTGTTGGCTGTAAACCATCCTTATATATGTACATTGTTGGTGAATCTGTTTTTCCCTTATCAGTGGTTTTGCTCTGCTGCAATAAAATGTTTGTAATTAATACATGTAATTCTGTCTACTGTGAAAGAGATTGTCTCGAACTCCTTATCAGCTTATAGTAGTAGAATGAAAGTTTTTACTACTTAATTGCATATAAATACACCCAAAACTTCAAATTTTAGATAGTAATCTACATATGCTTCATTGAGTTTCCGGCTATATATAAGAAGTCTACTATATTAACCAAATAGTAATTCCAGACAATGACTTGTCTGGAAGAATTTTGGGTGTGCAACATAAGAAGTCTATAGCCATAGTTTGTTACTGCATGTGGAAAGAAAGGAATTCTCGTAGGGTTTGTGATCATGGATGTTCAGTGAGACTTTCTTTGAGGAAGCACCTTTGAGCTTTTGATGTGTCTAGATGATTTGTTCAATGTTAGGTTTACACTTTCCCGTGTGCTTCCTTGCTTTGTATTTTCTTTCCATTCTTTCAATGAAAATACAAAAAGTCTCACATGGCCCAAAAAAGGAGGGGGAGGGGAGGTGAATCTCTTAAGTTAAACATCGAATCCTGTTTGCTTTCATTTGGACCTTTAGCATTTGTTTTACAAAGTTGTTTTGCCTAAGTACTATGTGAACATATCTTTATCTAATTGACTCTCTCCCTCTCTTTTTTCTTTCTAACTATTAAAATAAATTGAACTCCTTGTTGAGATATAGAATGTTGCTTTAGTTACTTGACAAGGCAATATACCTATGTGAGTTTTGTTGCAACAGGCAAGTGACTGTTTTAAATGTTTTGCTGCTTTTGTCATGTCCCATCTTTTGGCTCTTTCTTTCTCTCTCTTTTTCTTCTTCTCCCACCATGAAGCTGTTAGTTTTCTAAATGGAACATTGAAATATTGAGGATATTTCTTCTCTCCAGCTACAACCGTCTGGGATCTGAAGCTGAAGAGTCTGATGCAGAGATGATAATTGAGATGGCTAACAAAGCTTCTGTGACTGATCAACAGAAGCAAGTCCAAGAAAATATACATCATCAGATGAAAACCTTTTGCAAATACATGGATGAGATTCTCTTACCTGATGCCAAAAATAATAACAATGGTTCAGATTTTCCTTCGGAATCAAGTGCTGCTCATCACCATAGTGGCCTCAGTTTTGCTGTAGGCAGTAGTAGACAATCTAACGGTCTTACAGGTGGGTATTTCGAGACATTGCTTTCTGGTTTGGTGCATTGGAAATTATTCTAAGTCTGCTCTTCTTGGATATATCTAATGTTAATTGAAGCTTTTTGAAGAATGATCTTTGTAAGACATATTGGGTTTTTCTCTGGCAATTTTGACCATCAAGTGTTAAAAGGCTGAAATATCTTGTGGTCAAATAGAATTGTCAAATTTACTCTCTGTGTTTTCCTGTTTAGTTACCAAAAAAAAAAAAGGACCTTTCATATTTGGCCACAGAATATTTCAGCTTTCTAGTAAGTTTTGCTAGGTTGATATAGTAACTTAACTCGCTCCAAGAAGTATCAATCATGTTTTAGGCAAAGCTTGTTATGGCTGAATGCTGACTGCTTGATTTTATTTTATTTTATTTTTTTGGTTAATTCAAAATTTCATTTAACCAAAAAGAAGGATATAAAACTGCAAAAGCGGGGATGGAGGGCAAAGCTCACTTTGTATATGCTTGAAACTAGGTCAAAACCACTAGGCTATCAAACAAAATATTAACAATAACCCTATTAGCCTTTGTTTAGTACAAATATATAATTCAAAATAAGTCTTGCGATGCTATTCACGCTAGAAATCTGTTGTCCCAGTTGAGTAGAGTTTCTCACACGCCAAATGTAATAAACTGCAGCAGAGAAGGGTGACTTCCATTTATCCATCAATTGGTTTGAAGGGGAATGGGACAGTTCGTCTAATGCTTCCTGCCACGAGCTGTAAGATGATGGGCACCCCAAAGTTAAAATGACTTGGGACTGGGTTTAAACTATTGATGAGAAGATACACTGCAAGAAAAGATGTTGGTGGGATTCTGTGATTTGGTTGCATAAATAACAAGAGGAATGAGTTGTAATTCCCCACATATTCAACTTGTCAAGAGTATATAGCTTACCATTGATTGCAAGCCAAAGAATGAAGCTATGTCTTGGAATAAATTTGTTGCTTTACACTAATTCTGACCAAAACACAGCAGCACCAGGAGGCTTAAATAAGTTGTATGCACTCTTAATAGAGAAAATACCATTAGAGGCGAGCCTCCACAAGGGCTTGTCTTCCATGATGGGCTAGGGAGCACATTCGATGGAATATTGAAGTTATTCCAAAATGGACCGTAAGGAAGAGCCCAATCCCCATCTTCAATTAAACAATAGACTCTAGCATTCGGTGGAAGCTCAGAGGAGGCTATCTCCTTAGTGCTAAAGATGCTATCGACTGGCCCTTGCAGTAACAAAAAATCTAACTGAAGGGAAATCGAGAAGCCATTTCCCACCTTCCATTGAAACAAAAGCCGAGCATGGTCACGTAACTTTAAGAGTTTCCTCCAAGTCCAAGAGCATGATGAAGGGACTTTAACCGACCAGAAACTTTGCCCTTTCAGAAAATGGCATGTATCAAATCCACCCAAATGCTTCTGAAACTATTATTACATAGGTGCCATATGTGTTTTAGCTGTGCAGCCTTGTTCCAAGTTTCTATTTCTAGTTGGGGTAAGCCATTACCCCCTTCAATCATGGGTATACTAACCTTATCCCACCTTACTTTCGCCTTTGTAGCAATGTTGTTCTTCCACTCCAAAGGAAGTTTCTCATCATTTTTTCTATCTTTCTTATCACTTTCTTTGGGAGTATAAAAATAGAAATCTAAAAAATTTGTATGGCAAATATGACTACTGTCTTTAGAAGTTGGAATCTACTTGCGTATGAAAGAAATTTGCTAGTCCAAGCTTCCAAGCGTGCGGAGATTTTTTATACAAGTAAGTCGTAGTCTTCCCTCTTTAATTTGGAGGAGATAAGAGGTACACCCAAATATTGAATGGGTAATACCCAAATATTGAATGGGTAATTCTCTTTCTTGAAAACGAAGAACTTCTAGTGTTGCCTCCTTTGTGGGATTATCAACATTTGAAAAAAAGAATTTGCTCTTGACTAGATTAGCTTTAAGTCCTGAGATGGTTTGGAATTCTAACAAAACCTGTCGAACAAGCAGAATAGAGTCAAGATCACGTTTGCAAAAGACCGTGAGGTCATCGGCAAAAAAAAGGTGGGTGATCCTCTCCTCCTTGCATCTCCAAGGGTAAGAGAAAGTTAGGCATTGAGACATCCTCCAAAAGAGACCTGAAAGAGCTTCCATTGCTAAAACAAACAAATAAGGTGAAATAGGATCACCTTGTCATAATCCAAGATGACTAGGAATAAAGCCCGCTTGTTCCCCATTTAAGTTGAACGAGAATTTTGGTGTTGTGAAGCACTATACCAAAAGATTTGTGAAATGTGTTAGGAAAACCATACACAATAGCATTTTTTCTAGGAAACTCCAGCTTAGGGTGTCGTATGCCTTCATGATGTCCACTTTGATGGTGCATCTAAAAGGACCACAATGGTTGTGGTACCCGTGGACAAGTTCTTGTGCCATGAAAATGTTGTCTGTGATTTTCCGATTTGTAATGAAAGCGGATTGCTCTCTCTCAATTAAAGAACTTAATAACTCTTTAATATATGAAGCTAGTACTTTAGATATGGCTTTGTAAATGACATTACAACAAGAGATAGGCTTGAAATCTGATAGCTTAGAAGCATTAGAAACTTTAGGAACCAAAGCTATGATGGAGCCATTTACTTGTTTAAGAAGAAACCCCGAGACAAAGAAATCTTTGATGGCAGTGATGATGTCTATCCCAATTATTGGCCATGCAACCTTAAAATTTTTTGCGGAATATACATCTAGAGCCGGTGCATTTCTATTAGATTGACTAAAAAAGGCTGCCTTAATTTCTTTGTCCAAGAAAGGGGAATTGAGGAACTCAACCTGCTGGTCATTTAGTTTTCATGTCACCAGATTTTCTACATTCAAGATATTGCGCTCTGTTTCTGGTTCTCCAAACAGTTTAGAGAAGTAGGACAATACTTCTGCCTTAATTGCTTCATCACCAACAGCCCAAGAACCATCTTCTCATTCCAAAGATCGGATAGAGCTTCTGTTGTGTCTTTGCAACATGGCTTTATGAAAAAAAGGAGGTGTTTTTATCCATACGTGAAAATGTGGAGGGAAGCTGACATTTTATCCAAAAAAAAAAAAAGGAAAGTGGAGGGACAAAATGTTAATTTCTTTTTTTTTTTTTTTTGGGTTAAATGTGGAAGGTCAAAATGTTATTTTCTTCCCCTCAGAACTTGTAACTTCTGAATGTACATCTGTAACCTGCAATCTGGTTGCACAAATGTCATGCATGAGAGGATTATATATTTGGTTGTAGAGAGATGAAAGTAATGAAGAAGACTCTGACTGACTAACCATTATACTTTATTGCTCAGTTTAACCACTCACATGGCTTGTGATTCATCCTTTCCTGACCTGCAAGAATTATGTTATTTCTTTTAAAAGTAGAAGAGTTTTCTTTTAATTCATCAGTCTCTGCTTTATAATATTTGTGCTGTATATGTAATCTAGTCAAGAGCAGCTATTTTGCAAAGAGGCAGTGATGTATTTACTAGTGCCTTTATGGTTTTGTTTCTAACTGTTGTGTTTGCTTTTAGCATAGCCATGCCCAAGACTAGACCATTAAAACAATCGGAGCTCTCCAAGGGATTAAAGGATCTGATTGGCTATACCCTTGCTATCAAACCATCAGAAATTCCTCATAAAGATGCTGGACAAGGCTTATTTTTGGATGGCAAAGCAGAAGTTGGTTCCGTTATAGCTTTTTACCCTGGTGTAATTTATTCTCCTGCCTATTACCGATACATACCTGGATACCCGAGAGTTGATGCGCAGAATCCATATCTGATAACAAGATACGACGGAACTGTGATAAATGCTCAACCATGGGGTGTTGGGGGTGAAACCTGTGAAATATGGAACGGCTCAAGTACTGTTAATGACATTCCAAAAACACAAAGTGATGAAAGTGCTTCTGACCGGATCTGGAGAATGCTAAGTAAGCCTTTGGATGGGACACAAGGTGGAAGTGTTACTGATGTACTGGAGCGGAGGAATCCCCTCGCTTTAGCTCATTTTGCTAACCATCCAGCAAAAGGCATGGAGCCTAATGTCATGATATGTCCGTATGACTTCCCACTGAATGAAAAGGAGATGAGGGCATATATTCCAAATGTAGTGTTTGGAAACGGAGAGGAAGTGAATATGAGG
Source organism: Laguncularia racemosa (assembly GCA_037954665.1). NCBI lineage: Eukaryota > Viridiplantae > Streptophyta > Magnoliopsida > Myrtales > Combretaceae > Laguncularia > Laguncularia racemosa. The sequence continues at coordinate 1,403,347 of JBBMOL010000162.1, forward strand.
AGATTGGGCAGTTTTTGGTTCAAGCTTGGGGGTTTAGGAAAAAATGCTTTGGATGTACCTATTTTGAGGTCAATGGTTCTGGTGGCTACGCGGTTGCTTCGTGATGAAGAAGTGCTCTTAAATTACAGGTTGAGTAACACCAAGAGGCGCCCGGCATGGTATAGTCCAGTAGATGAAGAAGAAGATCGACGGAGATGGGGCTAGGACTTTGAAAGTTTAGACTTATATAACCATTATAGAGTGAGATGTTTGAGTTCAGACTTATTTTTTTTAATCAAGTTTGGAGGCAGTGTATACTCCAGTTTTGAGCATCAGAGCTGTGTTTTCCCGAATGTAAGTTGCGGATGATTTCAAATCTGACAGCTCGGGCTCAGCGTAGAAAAAGTAGTTGCTGTCTAGTATTTCCTTGATTCAGGGTTTTGTGCTGAGTGGAAGTTGGCTTTATTGTATAATGAACTCAATTAACAAAATAAGAAGGAAATGTGGACAGTTTTCTTTTGGAAAGTAGCGTTGGTGCTGTTTCTTTTGCAAAAACATGCTTCTCGTATTGGTATGTCTTGTGTGCATGCTAATATCATTCATGGTTCACCAGTCTTTGTTGCGCAGTTCGTCTTGAATTTGAGCTACATTATGTCATATTGGCAGATTTACCTCTCGGCTCCAAAACTCGAACTTAAAGTTATAACTCAAATGATAACGATGGTCTCATTAAATAAGTCATTGAGCTCAAGCTAAATAAATATCTGTAAATTAGGATCGTCTCGGAATAGCTCGTGTTTAGACTTCCTGCGAAATGAGTCAATCTTTTTTAAGTAAATTTAGTTCGATGCCTCTTGCTTCTATAAATCAATGACTTTTAATTTATATAGCTATTTATGCCCAGTGGAATATTTTTTTAATGCTTACTAAAAAGAATTGTTAATTTTCTTTTTTCTTTTCCTAAAAAGCGAATATCTGTTAGGTAAAAAATAAAATAAGTTCACATAATATCCGTATATCACAATTTAAATTAACAAAAGGAAATTTTGCAAATTTAGTAAAATTAATCGTCACTTAGTAAAATTTACTAAAAGAGAGCCACATTTAGGAAATCATTTACATTTTTAAAGACCATGTTGTTTCTATTTTTTTCAGAATGTTTAACTATTGTCCACACCCATGATGACGTATATAATCTTAGTCACAGAAATTTAGAAGTGACATATAGACACAAATTATGTGAGGTGATTAAATTTGGATGATTATGTAGAGATTAATTATTATTTAGATAGATTATATAAAAGATTAGTTATATATTTTTAAGTACCCGAAAGCTACTAAATAAAAATGGTCTAGCTGCACTTTCGTATGTTCAGTTAATAAACATCATTAAATTTCAAGCCACGTTCATATTATGGAAGAAGAAACAAAAACGTGATAGTCCATTTGGGGCTGGATCGATTAAGTCATATAAAGTCCAGGTGGCATAGGCCCGTTGTCCTTCTACTGCCAAGAGCGAGAGGTTATCACTGCTCTGTGAGGCCAGCCTCATGACATCTCCTCCACTTTAGGACCCACGACACCTGGCCCTTCATCCCGACTTGGGTCGGGCAAGCCTGTGTCATCCCACCACGTCCCGACTCACCGCGCCGAGCTCTAGCCCCCTCACGTTGATGCCACCACATAAGTAACAAGCGCGCTCAACCAGAGGCGGTGGACGTTCACTTCTTAAAACGTTTTATAAAGAAGACATTCTTCTATGATTTAAGCAATGTGGGACTTATTAGGCATTCCTTTTTGCTCGGTGCAAGCCTGTGCCGAGGTACCAAGCTATTTAATGATCATTGCCTAATTCATTGGGGGATTATGGCTTAAATTTCATGATTCTTCAACACTTAGTTATGTGATATACACATAGAAGGCTCTTATAAAACTTATTTATTTGTTAAGCTATTACAGAAAGATAGCGAATATAAGAAGTTTGATATGATAATAGGATAAGAATAAAAAAGAAAAGGTTTTGCTTTAACTTTTCAAAAAGCTCTCTAGAGGCTAGAGATTAGCACTTCTCGCACTACTTTGCTTCAATCAATTCATTATTGTAATCTTTTGAGGAAACACGAGCCTTAAAAAGAGTGTAAACTGTAAATTTTCTATAATATTTAACAATACAATCAAACGATTAAGTATTTTTATTAGAGAATTTTATGTGTTCATTTAAAGTTTTTTGAGGGAAATAGTTGTGAATTCATCGGACATTAATGGAGTAACTATGGTGATGCAAGGCAATTGTTGCTGAAGTTAATTAGTAGCTGTCCATTCTGCTATTCATGGCGTATTATTGGCAACTAATGTCCACTAAGTCTCGAAAGACGGAGGCCTTTTTGTTACTTGTCTTCAATGCAAATGGAAAAACTTCTTGTTTTTGCAAAGATGGATGGTTACTCTTGAAAGCTAACTTTTCCATCCAAGAACCGTTCCCCGAGCTCGGAATTGCTTAATCATCAATTCATGAAATCGAGTGAAGATCCCGAAAGGGAATCTATTGATTCCCTCCCATTATTAGAATCACATCCTTCCTTTTCTTCTTCTTCTTGTTTTTTTTAAATTATCTAATATAGCAATAAAATGTAAAATATCACAAATACTTCCTAATTATCAATATTAGAAATTTACAATACCTCATTATCCTACCACTAAAATTTCATAAGATGACAACTGCCTTCGTGTGTTTTTTTTTTTTTTTTTTCAGGGATGCACTTTTGGCAAATGTATTTTATATAAATTAATAACATTTTTAGACTTTCATCGTAGCGTTCATTCCAACTTATAAAAATAAACTTCCTTTAATTAAAAAAGTGTCACCTAATGGTTTATACTGTTTATAATGATATAGGTACTTCCAACAATTTCTTGTGCTTTTTTTTTGTCCCTATGTGAATTTAAAAATTGAAAGATAATTCTAAGAGTGGATATCTATTTCTCAAAAAAAAAAAAAAAAAAACCTCAACTTGACATCCATTTATCATCATTCAAATTAATAAAAAATGTTTTATAATTTCAACAAAAGCTATTGTTAGTTACTAAAATTTGATAAAAAAGGTGAGACAACTGTTATAGTGAGATAATTAATTCTAAGATTCTATTTGAAGCAAATTTGTTCTATTGAAGACAAATTAGACTAAAATAAATTAAAACTTGAGACAAGGAGTATCTCAAAGTCAACACTTGAGAAAATCTATTTCCCCATAAATATATAAAAGGAGAAATTGCTAACAGCTTTACACTATCAATGCCATGCTACATGTGCAATTGCTATCCCGGGGATAATAAGATGACTGGGAGATTGATTTAGCTTACACCAAGAGGCAAATATCACCCTGTTGACATAAGTGCAAAATGATCTTAGTACAATTCATCAGCAAGAAGAAAACATTAACTCCATGAGCAAGCTAAATGATGAAGGCAATATCTTTGCGGGGTGTTGGAAATGCGCTATACGTGTCCTAATGAGGTTTGAGTAGCAAATAAGCTTTCGTAATAGTTAGGAAATTACTTGGTGCATATGTGTTTGTGGAATAATTGTACTGCTATTGTCTATATATTTGCATAATTTATATAATAAGAGTTTGGTGCCAATATTGTATATAATTTTGGTTTTTCTCTTAATGTATATACTTACAACACCATTTAATTACGCATGTCGCCTTTAACCAACCGAAGTCCTAATGCTTCTTAAAACGTTGGTTAAGGAAAGTTGAGCTAAGACCTTGGCTATTCTCAGTATAACCTCATTAAATTGCTTTCACTCCTTATTTGCTCATGCCTTGGTCAGGTAGCTGATAATAAATCACTCCAATCATAATAGCAGCATGACAGTGCCTTCGTTGATGTGAATATATGATCGTTGCTTGAACTATGTTTATCTTTTATAATGAACCGAATAATAATCTCTTGAATGATCAATGAGTCGTAATCATATATATGAGCTACAAGTTGTATAATTGGCTTCAGACACTGGCTATTTTTGTTAAATCTCACATCATCATTGAAGCAAGATAGTCTCTCATTTAATTGGCAATAAAACTCTCTGTCAAGAATTTCCATCCATCCATTGAAGACAGTAGCGCCGTTATAAGGTACATTGGTTGCACCACTTAGGAATAAAATCTCCATCCCCCACGTGAAACATGAACTAACGAGGCTTACAAAAGATTATATGTCTTGTATTTACTTTAAAAGGAATTGACCCGAGCAAGTCTTCATCGATTTCATTGAACTTCAATGATCGTATATTTAATATAATCTAGCATGTAGAGTCGGGCATAGCTATACATGCTTAACATAACCATATATTCAATGGGCCAAAGCTCATGCCCAGATAATGTCCACAATTGCCTCATTCACAAACTTACCATTCTATAGCATGAAATCCATACCACAGTAACCAAATGATCCTAGCTCATGTTCCGTTCATGTGAATTGAAGACAAATGCAGCCCATTAAAAAAACATTTTTTTTTAAGCCATTAGTGTAATCAACTAGCCGTCCAGATTCGGTAAGAAATAACACTCATTTGCCGGCTGTATTTTAGCTTTCGGTAGGCCAGTCATTATCCATTTCTTCATTTGTACTGCCTGGATGAATCATAGCCATGCGATCAGAGCGTGATTAGTGCGGCCCGGATTTGGGCAAGCTGTAGCTGTAAAAGATCGTACTCGGTTGGGCGTGCTCGATCGTGATGGTCATTGGTCACATGGCTGTCTGACTGACCCAACAATAAAGGAGCATGTGAGTCCATGCGAGGTGTCACAATACAGTAAGGAGTATTCCCCAGTGATTTCTTCTGTTCCATATTTCGGTATAGCCCTCATTCAGATTTCAGCCCCTCATATTCTACATCTCACGGCTCTTAGGATGGATAGATGCTGGTGTAGTTTATCATAAAAATGGGGTTACTAGTCTTCTGCGGTTGCATCGTGCGAAGCATATTTGTCTCAATGTCTTCACGACTTGCATTTGGTGACATAATACTCTCAACAGTTCGAGCATCCAAGCTAATAACCCCCTGTACTCATACACATGTTGCTGCAAGTCCGTTGAGTGGGAAGCCGATAGCTCTTCAATCAGAGATTGGTACTCAAGCGGCATATCCAAACGATCCCCGTTAAGCTTTAGTTCTGCAGCTGTTCGATAGGGTATATTGCCGATATTGGGCGTACTATGGACATCAACAGCTAAGTAATAACTTTGAGGATGAACAGGGAACAGTGAACCGAATATTTTCAGTTGCTGCAACTGCGTTTAGACTTCGTAACTTGAAATCTGACCTAGAAAAGTTCTGGACTGATCTTCGGACGATATGCTGGTGCCCTGTTTTAGATTCTTCCCCATTTCAAAATTTGCCATGGTCTTCTGTGTCTTCAAAAGTTGCTCCACCATAGCTTGTCCGCTTGCAGAGTGACCTGTAGTTTGTTTCAGCAAGCATGCGCATATTGGATGGTGAATGCTCTTCCACAGCATTGGCATATGATCTTGGGTGGTCTGATCCACCCGGTGGGGGGTGGGAATGCAGTTGCTACCCAACTGCTTGAGAGGATTACTTGGTACAGATGAACTGGACATTGTAAAGGCTATTCGTGAAAGGGTTAAGTTTTCGGGAAGGTTGGCGTTTTTTTTTTTATTGGTGCTCTTTAGCTATATCTTTGTATTCTATATACCGTACTAGAATGATTAAATGATTTCTTTGTAAGTCTACTTGGGAATGCTTCAGAACGTGATGACCCACTTGATGGCAAAACAGGGACTTGCATTACAGTGGGATGGCCTTGTTCGAATCACTCATTGTAGGTGCTGGTCTCAAGTTTACAGGTGTGTGGGAATCTGCATTTGCAATAGCACTCCCAGCAGACGATGATGGGGAAGGATTTGAGTGATTCTGGGTTGAAGAATATCGTGCCTGTATGGAAGCTTGTGGCAATACTTAAATCAGGAAGATTATAGGGTGCAGTAGCTCCAGTTGCAAAACGCGCTAGCATCAGAACAATGTCATATGTCAATAATCGTAGCCGGTTTCCATCAGTCCGTCCCAGATTATTCAGATTGTCCAAATATTGGTAAACATAACGAACATATTGTGCCAGTGGGACAGATGGACCTCTCAATGGGAATAAAGAATTGCAGAGTGATTCATTGTTTCTAAGGGTGGCACCTTCCCATTCTTTCTTAGGATTCTTTAGAGCAGCATCAGGACGTTTGGCCTCTTGATGGCATTGGAAACGAATAATATTAAAATAACTGACTGTTGTGTAAACATAACAACTCCCCCCCCCCCCCCCCCCCCCCCTCCCCTCTTCATCTATACACTTTTGTGTAGGTAGATGCCCCATAGATAATCCCCTTAGCATGGACAATATTAATGGAACAGACGGAAGTTCAATAAAGGAAATTCCAGTTTCCGAACGATGTATGAAGAAACTGGACACTCTCACTGCTGTCAACTGTCAGATGTTGACTAAACTTCCGAGTTTACTTGGTCAGCTTACTTTGTCAACTCTTCCCCCTTTTCGTTTTAGCATTGTAGTCGTCTTCAATTTATTATAGTTAAAAATAGTTGGCATTGGCTACAGAGGAATGGGGTTGTCTAATGAAGCAGTACGAGGAGGAGCCTCTTCTGTTAAGGTAGAAGATTTTCATACGATGGCTGGGAAGGTTTTATGTAAAGGCTTGTTCGTTGGGCTGATGAGTATGCTGTGTTTGAATGTAGGCAGTTGCATGGTTTTGCTGTGAAGGTTGGTTTGGATTTTGATGTGTTTGCTGGAATTGCGTTGGTTGACGTTTATGCAAAATGTGGGTTGATAAAGGATGCAGGATTGGTTTTCGAGTTTATGGAAGGAAGAGTGAAGTCTCGTGGAGTTCAATGGTGGTGGGGTATGTGCAAAATCAAATGTATGAGGAGGCTTTGGTTTTATTTCATAGGTATCAAGTTGTTGGCGCGGGGCAGAGTCATTTTATGGCTTCTTCTGTTATTTGTGCTTGTGCGTAATTGGCGGCTTTTATTGAGGGAAAGCAAGTCCATGGGGTTGTGTTGAAAAACGGTTTCAATTCCAACATCTTCGTGGCATCTTCTCTTGTAGATATGTATTCTAGATGTAATATTATCAAAGATGCTTATTTTGTGTTTTCCAGAGTGGGGGAGAAGAATGTCGTATTGACGAATGCAATGATTTCTGGTTTTGCAAAGCACAATCGATTAAGGGAAGAAATGATCTTGTTCGAAAAAATTGCAGCATATGGCATTTTTTTTTTTGGATCAAGAGCATATGGCATTTGTCCAAGTGAAGTAACGTATGTAGCTCTGCTGCCTGCATGCAGCCATAGATAAAAATGAGCCATAGTCCTTAAAAATGCAACAGATGGGCATTTCTCTCGGATCCTCCGTAACTCATTGTCTGACCGCCTTATAGGCTCATTTTCACCATGCTGGATTCTGGATCTCATGGAGAATATTCATTTTAGGAGGAATCTCCCACATACTTGAACTCTGTCTTGAAATATTTATTGTTCTTTTGCTCATCTTTAGTTTTGCTTGTTTGCTGCTTGTGTGTAATAATTTATTTTTTTTTATTTTTTATTTTTAAATTCATGCACTTTCTTCAACTCTCACCCCTCCTTTTTCTCTTTTGGTAGGTAAAAGAAACTGGCACTTGAGGGACTTTTGATTGTGACAAAGACAAGGCATCAACAAACTTAGCTTGCACTTGTAATGAGTAATAGAGACAATAATTTTAAGAGGTCTGACTCTTTGTTGTTTCGTGCTCTGCAACTCACAAGCTTGCAGCTCAGTTTGGGAGTGGAGTATCTGTGTTACCCTCAGCCATTTTGGACTTTAGGCAGTATTAGGGAGCAATTGCAAGGGTTGAATTGAATTGTGTCAAGCCGAGTGTGTTGCAGTCCCATTTCGTTCATCATTGCGAGCTTCTAATTAGCTAGAATGAGCTTAAATTGTGTTAAGTCGAATGCGTTGCTGTCACACTTTGCTTGTTACCGATACAAAGTCCAATTGGCCGAAGTGTCACTCTATAGTATTAGTAGCTGAACCCCATTCTATAGGCTCGTACCTCTATATCCTTGAGTTTTTATGATTGTGCGATTTTAAGAGGTCTTACTCTTTGTCGTATCATGCTCTACAATTCACAAGCTTGCAGCTCAGTTTAGAAGTAAAACAATGGCAATTAGAATTGCAATTGTGATGAGAAAAGCCTCCATTAAGTGTGCCATTTATTCAGGTTAGCTTTCCTTCTCTTTTTATTTTATTGGGTATCTGCCACACTGTGTTGAGTTTACTTGATTTTTCTTTGAAGATTGAAGAAAGTCCTTCCTTTGTTGGACAAATTTGGTCTAACAATAGTTAGACATCGTTAATCTCCCATGAACACTAAAAGGTAGCTTTCAAATTTAAGAACCTTATGTACTTGCTAAGCCCCTTTCATCCAATTATTAGTTCAATTGCACGTTTATGCCTTTCGTTCTTACTTAAGAAATAGATGAAAGAGGAAGATAATCAACTTTGTTAATATGATCAAACCTAAGCGTATTATCACATAGGGAACTTAACTCGAATGTCGGATTGGGTGTTAGGATCCATAGGCTCCAATAGAATAGGAATCACAAAAAACATAATTGGTGTGATACGATTCCAAGAGCTAAGATACGAGCGCCAAAGAAAACAAAGTCAATCCGAGCTTTAGGTGGCAGTGCGGGGTCCAAAAAAAAGAGGACATAAGCGTCCTCGAATCCGTTTTCGAATCATTTGGTTTCAGAGCATATCCCAATTTCGTGTCCTGGTGTTAAGGCTCTTGATAGAAAAGATGACATTGGAATAAATTTAACATGTCTCAAGCTCTTAATTGAAATTCACGGTGACTTGTTTCACAACTAATCGGTATAAGAAATTACTAATAACATTGCCATTCCATATGAAAACATTCTTTTATGTATTAGAAGAAACTTGGTCACTTAAACATAGGCTACCGTCTTCCTCCCAATGTGATGGGCTCGTAAGGAAGACTCAACACATGCTACTAGGATAACTCAATCATTTGTAGAATAAGCTTAATTCACCATTCCCTTATCCTGTACGTTGTGACTAATATTCAAAGGCCTTCATGCCTAAAGTCGGAGAGTGTGAGGCATTACTCGATCAAACTTTTAAATTCATAAGGACAACCAATAATCGCAAGTAAATGCTATTTTAGATTCCATAGGGGTACATGCCATACTACTATAAATAATGCAACTGCCCTTCTTATATATATATATAACCAAAAATCCGATTGTCGTGGCATTTATTACATATGGACTTCCACTGCCCTTCATAATTGAGTGTTAATCGATAAGTGTTAAATACCTTGTATATTGGCTCAATAGATGTAGTGTAATGTACCCTTGTGTATTTGTCTTGATAGTAGTAGTGTAATGTACCCTTGTGCTTTGGTTTGATAGATGTAGTGTAGTGTACCCCTGTGCATTGGCTTGATAAAAGTAGCATAGTGTACCCTTATGCATTAGCTTGATAAATGTAGCATAGTGTAGTCATGAGTCCAATTTACTTTGCTTTTAATGCATGTGCTTACACGTTCAATGTTTGATTAATTGATGCTATATACATGAGCTTCCCTATTACACATGCATTTGACATTCGATTAATTGCCCTTGCATGCATGAGCTCCCTTACTACATGCACACTTGATGTTTGATTGATTTCCCTTACATGCATGTGCTTCCTCACTACACCCCTTCAGTTTTAGTGTATAGGACTTATAAATATGTGTATCACCTCTACCATGTGCAACTCACTTCATTTCATAGGAGGGGGCTTTCAAACTTAGTTATTTTACTTCTTTGTATATCTACCATATGTACTTCACTTCACTTGTGTATGCATGCGCACTTCATTTCACTTGTGCACTTCCTATCCACTTCACTCACTTATGCATCCATGTGTGCTTCATTCCACTTGCGCATTCGCGTACCATGTTGTCTATAGCATAACTCCCGTTAATAGGTGTTGCCTTGTGTTTATTACTTTGAATCTCTCATCTCATGCTAATTAGTAGCGTACCATAATATGAATGTCATAGTATCAACATAACACTTTGCAATTTTGTTTTTTGAATAAGATCTTGCACAGCCGAGCTCTGTTTCTCATTCATAAGCGATGATCCTTACTCTAACCATAATGAAAAGAGGTAGGAACAATAACAAGTATTGTCTAAACTTAAAAATAACGGCATCATTAGTCAAGGGGTATTACCCACTACTTAACTTGTTTAGAGCTTGATGAGTTTAAGCTAAGTTAAAGTGAATGTATTATGTTACGTACCTGGGAGATAATACTCTAACCGACCGGCATATTGTGAATTGAATAAACATTATGCACTTAAGAGACAAAGTTCATACTAAGTAGTAGCAATGTGTAAAATACATATGGTATATGTGTTAAAGGAGTACTCTCCCCCAATCTTGAAATAATGATGAAGAGAAGAAGATATCGACAAATATATATGTTGATGAATATACCCCGAATTTGTGGAAAGATGGCAACTTCCTGTATATATAGATCTAATTTATCTAGTTTCCTATTTTATCTGTTTCACATTTATATCTATATATATGGGGTGTTTTAATATTTTAAAATACAGTGTGATACAATATTATACTCTAACTTTAAATTAGTGGATTTCTCCTCTTCTATGCCCGTGGTTTTTTACTCGATTTGGGTTTTACACACAAATCTTGTGTGTCTTTTATATTTCTTGAGATTATTATTTACTCTTGTCATTGTTTTTATCCTTAAAAATCAGAGCAAAAGTTCTTTGATTTTGTTCTAAACAATGGCATCAGTTAAGTACAATATTCTGTTGCTAGATCGCAATATAAGATTTTCCCTATGGTAGGTTAAGATGCGTGCGGTTTTCGCACAGATGGATTTGGATGATGCTTTGTTAGGGTTTGATAAGATGCCTGTGCCATGGACTCTTGAAGAAAAACTATGTAAGGATCATAAAGCCTTTTCTCAAATTCATCTTCATCTTTTAAATCAAAATTTACAGGATGTATTAAAGGAGAAGACCACTACTACACCGTGGTTGAAGTTAGAGTAGTTGTGCATAACGAAGAGTTTGACTAGTAAATTGCATCTAAAGCAGAAACTATACTCACACTATTTGGCAGAAGGAGGGTCTGTAGATGATCACTTCACCATCTTTAAGGAGATTGTATCAAATCTAGAATCCATGAAAGTAAAGTATGATGAAGAAGATTTGGCTTTGATTTTGTTATGTTCGTTACCTCCTTTGTATTCAAATTTTAGAGATACAATCTTGTATAGTCATGATACAATTATTATGGAAGATGTTTATGATGCTTTAACCTCTTATGAAAAGATGAAAACTTTAGTTATTGGAACTGAGCCTAAGGCTGAAAGTTTTGTTACTCAAGGAAGGAGTTAGGATAGAAATTCTAGTGGGAATTCAAGGGGTAGATTGAAGTTTGCAAATAGGAATAAAACTTGTAATTATTGCAAGAAGAAGGGACATAAAAAATTGAAATGTTATAAATTGCAAAACAAGAACAAAAGAGATAATGATAACCAAAAGGAGAAACAACCAGAAAAATCTGGTAAAGCTAATGTTGTTGAAGAAATTAGCTAGGGTGAGCTTCTTATTGTTTCCAATGATTCATAGACTAGTCAGGAATGGATCTTGGATTCTAGCTGTACTTTTCATATGTGTCCTAATCGGGACTAGTTTTCAACATATGAAAAGGTTTCCAAGGGTGTTGTTTTGTTGGGTAATAATGCTTCTTACAGGAATGCAGGTATTGGAACGATTAAAATCAAAATGTATGATGGTGTCGTCAGGACGCTTGGTGATGTGAGACATGTTCTTGACTTGAAGAGGAATTTGATTTCTTTGAGTACTCTTGATCTTAAAGGGTACAAGTACACCAGTGAAGGTGGAGTTTTGAAGATCAGTAGGGGATCGTTGGTGGTGATGAAAGGGCAAAAACAAGCTGCTAACTTGTATGTTTTGTAGGGTTTAGTCGTTATAGGTGATGCTGCTATTACTTCCTCATCCTTGTCAGATGAAGATTCTAAAAAAATCCAGCATATGCATTTAGGGCATATGAGTGAAGTTAGCATGACTGAGTTGAATAGAAGAGGTTTACTTGAGGGGCAAAACATTAGTAAGTTAAAATTTTGTGAACATTGTGTGTTTGGAAAACAGAAAAGAGTTAGATTCACCACAGGTACACATAATACAAAGGGTATTTTGGATTATTTCACTCTGATCTTTAAGGGCCATTGAAAGTGCCATCTAATGGAGGTGCTGCTTACATGATGACTATTACAGATGACTTTTCTAGACAAGTTTGGGTATTCTTCTTAAAGCAGAAGGATGATGTTCTACCCACATTCAAAGAATGAAAAACAATGATTGAACCAGGAAAGAGGTAAAGCTTTTACACACTGATAATGGATTAGAGTTCTATTCTAAAGATTCTAATAATTTATGCAAAGCAAAGGGAATTGTGAGACACTTAACAATCCTTGGCATAGTTTAGTAAAATGGAGTAGCAAAGCGCATGAACAAAACTATTATGGAGAAAATTCGGTGTATGCTTTCGAATGCAAGATTACCAAAGTCATTCTGGGAAGAAGTTGCTTCTACAGCATGTTACTTGATAAATAAATCTCCATCAATGGCTATAGAAAAGAAGACTCCATTTGAAGTATGGTCTGGCACTCCTGGTAATTACTCTGAACTGAAAACTTTTTGTTGTCATAAATATTTACATGTTGATAATGGAAAGCTTGAACTACGATCATTGAAGTGGATATTCCTTGGTTTTAAACCTGGTGTCAAGAGATATAAACTATGGTGTCTTGAATTGAAGAAAGTTATAGGAAGTAGAGATGTTATTTTTTATAAGGTGTCTATGTTATTTGATTTGTCATCTAACCTTTCATCTAATGAAGTCAAGCAGAAATCATCCATGCAGGTGGAGATTGAAATTGGCTCAGGTTCTAAATCAGAGACTTCTTCTCAGCCTTTATTACATACTAAGGATAGTCCTGTCTCTATGCCTTCACAGCCACAATACTCTATTACTAGAGATAGGCTTAGGAGAGAAGTTAGACCACCTCAGAGATTTGTAGAGGCAGATCTTATAGCTTATGTTCTTAATGTTGCAAAGGATGTTGATTCTAATTAGGAGCCATACATGTACACAGAGGCTATTAATTGTGAAGACTCTGATAAGTGGATGATTGCAATGCAGGAAGAGATGGAATTCCTTCAAAAAAAAAATAGTACTTGGGATTTGGTAAAGCTTCCTAAAGGGAAGAAAACAATTAAGTGCAAATGGGTTTATAAGAAGAAAGAATGTGCACTAGGTATTGAAGAACCCAGATACAAGGCCAGACTAGTCGTAAAAGGCTATGTCAAATACCAGGTATTGACTTCACTTATGTGTTTTCTCCTGTTGTAAAACACAGTTCAATTAGAGCACTTTTGGGTATTGTAGCCTTGCAAGATCTTGAATTAGAACAACTAGATGTGAAAACTGCTTTCTTACATGGAGAGCTTGAGGAAGATATTTACATGCAACAGCCAAAAGGCTTTGTGGCCTTAGGAAAGGAGGACCATGTTTGCATGTTGAAGAAATCCCTTTATGGGTTAAAACAGTCACTCGAGCAGTGGTATAAAAGATTCAATTCTTTTGTGACTTCTCATCAGTTCAGGAGAGGTAGTTATGATAGCTGTGTCTATTTCAAGAAATGTGACGATGAGTTTTTTGTTTATTTATTATTATATGTTGATGATATGCTAATTGTAACTAAAGATAGAAGAGAGATTAAAAGGGTTAAAACCTAGTTGAGTAGAGGGTTTGATATGAAGGATTTAGGAGTAGCAAAGAAGATACTTGGAATGGAAATTCTAAGAAACGGAAAATTAGGAACGTTGCATCTCAGCCAGAAGGGGTACTTTGAAAAGATACTTCACAGGTTTAATATGATGAATGTTAAACCTATCAATACTCCCTTAGCATCTCACTTGAAGCTTTCGTCTACTCAATCTCTTAAATTAGATAAAGAAATAAATTATATGTTAAAGGTTCCATATTCTAGCATTGTAGGATCTCTTATGTATGGTATGGTATGTACTCGCTCAGACCTATCATATGTTGTGAGTGTTGTTAGCAGGTATACGGTAAATCCTGGCAAAGAACACTGGAGAATAGTTCAGTGGATCTTTAGATACTTAAGAGGTACTACTAATATTTTTTTACAATTTGGTAAAGCTGGAGATGGTCTTATCGGTTTTGTAGACTCTGATTTTGCTGGAGATTTAGATAAGAGGAGATCTCTCACAGGATATATCTTTACACTTAGAGGTTGTGCCATCAGTTAGAAAGCCACATTATAAGCCACAATAGCTTTATCTACTATTGAAGTTGAATATATGGCCATCATAGAAGCTTTTAAAGAAGCTATTTGCTTACAGGGATTATTTGGATAGCTCGGTGATGATGTGAAGACTATTATTGTTAATTGTGACAGTTAGAGTGCAATTTACCTTACAAAGGATTAGATGTTTCATGAGAGGCCAAAACACATCGATGTTAGATATCACTTTGTTCGTGAAATTATTGCTTGTGGTGAAATTGTAGTAATCAAAGTCAACACCCATGATAATCCTGCTGATATGTTGACAAAAACACTTCTTAGAGCCAAGTTTCAGCATTGCTTGAACTTAGTTGGTATTGGTTCCTGATTATTACCCTTTGGGGTTTGTGGAAGAGGAGGAGAATATTTCCTGTTGCATGTTGAAGTTTTAGAGATAATCGAGAATGATCAAATTCGTGTCAAGGTAGAGATTGTTGATGAATATGCCCCGAATTTGTGGAAGGACGGCAACTTCCTGTATATATAGATCCAATTTGTCTAGTTTCCTATTTTATTCGTTTTATACTTATATCTATATATATATATGGTGTTTTAGGGTTTTAAAATACAGTGTGATATAATCTTGTACTCTAACTTCAAATTAGTGGATTTCTCCTCTTCTCTGCCCGTGGTTTTTTACCTGATTTGGGTTTTCCACATAAATCTTATGTGTCTTTTATTTTTCTTGTGATTATTATTTGATCTTGTCATTGTTTTTGTCCTTAACAAAATCATAACAATATAAAAGCAAGCTCATGCTACTTAGGCTTGTCATTTTCATTCATTAACTTAATACATTTTGCTTTTTACAAGTGAAACTTTTTAATGTACTGAAAGTTAATAAAAGTAGTGATGTGTCTATCTTTGAATTACGAAATTTACAATAACCACTATCGTGAACTTCCTCAACGATGACGAAGATTGGCTACGGTAACTCGCTTAGTTGCCTTAAATCCAATTCTTCTACTTAAGGTTTAATTTAGTCTTGCATCTGTTGAAGGTAGGTTGGATTTCTTAAACTTATTTAGGATCTAGAGAAGATAAATACACCTTTTTAGACCCTTGTAATTATCATAAACAGTATACCTTACACCCATTTGCCTTAATGAAACTTTCAATATTCTCCATTTGCTTGTTCTTCTTCTTGCCTCCTCGGTAACCACACATCTTCCCTTTCCTTTGCTGCCCCCCTTAGATTTCTTCTTAAGTCGCTAATGGGATACTAGAGGATCTTGCAATAGCAATTTCTCCTTCCTTAGTGTACTCATAAAAAAAGGTCGATTCAATAAAGTATTACTCATCTTGCTCAAAAGGATTTCTTATAGCAAGGATGAATATGTCTTTCCCTTTCCAGTGGCCTTTGATACATTGATGTAATATTGAGGAGATCATATTGTGACCATGTGGCCATTTTCTTCTCACAAGCAAGTGGTAAGATATAGGCGCATTGATCACATGGAAAGTAATAGAATCGTGGATGGAGCTAACCCTGAGATCTACATTAACCCGTCCTAGTGTCTTTATAGGAGAATGACTAAAGCCATTCACCAAGATCAGTTATCTCACAAGTCTTTAAATATCAATTCTAGCAGCTTAAAAGGTGGACATTGACATGATATTAAAAAATGAAGTTAGGTTAGTGAATGCTCTCTTCACTGAATAGCCATTAAGTGTACCTTCAAAATACAAAGGACGGTTGTGATTTGAACCCTTGACACACATGTCAACTTTAGTGAATAAAATCGCATTTTCATGGACATGAGCCATTCTTGTCATAGGTTACACCACACTATACTCTGCATATTGTTATTCTGAGATTTGTGTGAGTGTAGTAGCTGCTATAAGCCTGACCTTCTCATCAAAATTGAGAAGTTTAAAGAAATTTCTAAAACTTGATGTCTTTATAAGTGTAGCAACAACAAGAGAACACTCATCCTCCTCTACTTGAACCCACTTTCCCTTTTCCTTGTTTTCCTTAATAGATGGCTCATAATTTGTTTCCATAGTAGTAGGATCATGAGTGATGGCATTCACTGCCTCGTGTTGATTGTTATGGGTTGCAAGAGGGTTGCTACGAATATTGTTATCTTCAATGATAAGCTCTTTAGTCCGTACTCTTTCATTAAATATCTTCTTTAATGTCTAACACCCCTTAGTAGAATGACCAATCATTCTATGAAACTTGCAATAGTTGGGATCACTCTTCTCTTCAAGGGTAGGTAAGCGCTTAACTCTCGGAAGCCTGATATTTCCATCCCACCGCTATTTCAAGCATTAGATGCACTTTACCTATTGGGTATAGGTACGTTAAACTTTCAAACTTCGCTTTCTCTACTTTAGGTTTCTTTCTTACCTTGGAATCCTCTCCTTGAATGGAATTCATAGATGGCCTTCGTTTATCGAACCTCGTATGTTCGCCCCTTTATCTCACAATTGAGTTATTAGTTCGTCACGCATTTTCAACCAATGTTGCGAACAAAACCAAAGATAAATTTTCCAAGTGAGCAACATACTCAATAAATGGCAAGAGAGAAAATGCTCTCTCCTCTCTCTATACACCAATACCTCTAAGACACTCCCTTAGGCAAACCTTTCCTTTTCTCGTAGCATTATTCGTCTAATTTACCCCATAGGTTTCCTGGTTCCTCACCATGTCATCTTTGGCGAGTGAAGGAGCATCTGGCCAGCTGAAGGCAGCGTTGAACTCGGGGACAGTGCACCATGCTACCTTAGGGGACCATCTTCCCCTTGATTACTTTGGCAAACAAGCTAGCAAGGCCCTACACACGGTTCCAAAGGAGGTTTTGCAGGTCAACCCAAAAGAGGCAATATAAAAGGCTACTTTTGTAGACTTGAAAAGCAACCCTTAGGATATAGTTGAAAAGAGTAATTTGGAGCCTTGTGCCCACATGGGTAGGTCTAGGCTTAGCACCTGCCAGCCTGTCTTCTCTAGCGCAAGGGACCTCCAATAGCTCAGCACCTGTCCATCACCATCCTAAGAATTTCCTTCTTTTGGAAATACAACCTTGGAAGAGCTCAACAAGCTGCTGGAGGAAATCGATGACCTTAACCGGATGCCACCTAGCCACACACACACGGCCACCGGGAAGCCTCCTGGCACCAAGACTTACGCCCATGCCTGCACTTCCAAAGACAAGGAAAACGTATTGGACTTTAGTCTCTGGTTCATTCCCCCATTAGCTAAAGGTGTTGTTCTGAGGGTGAAAATTCCTAAGGTAGTGTTGGACATAGGGGTGAAATATTGGAACTCTACACTCGTGGGCTATTTCCTTGGCCAGAAGTTGCCCTACTCGCTAGTCCAAGCTACCGCATTCAAGCTATGGAAGGGCTTCGACCTTGTAGACGTTCTAGGAAGCATGGACGAGTTCTTTTACTTTTGGTTTGCCTTAGGAAGTGAATTGACTCTTGTCCTTGAAAAAACTTGGCACTTTCCTTAAAGATTCCTCATCTTGTAGTAATGGAGGAAGGGCATGTCACTTGACAAACTGTAACCTACCAACGTGCCCATGTAGGCAATCTTCAGCCATATACCGTGTGAGTTCCTAGCTGCTGAGGGGTTAAGCCACATAGTGAGTGGTGTAGGTGTACCATTGAAGGCTGATGCATTGACATTAACTAGGTAAAGGGCCAACCATGTTAGGGTCTTGGTCGAAATTGATGCATGTGAAGATTTAGTCACCTGAGTGGAAGTTGAGGGGAGAATGGCACTATTATTGTAGTTCATGTCCACTACTAGTGGCTCCCTCCCCGTTGTGCTAACCCTAAAGCGTATGTAGAGAAATGGATTCCAGCAAGTCATGGAGGTAGGGGAAAGAAGAAGCTGCAAGAAGACGAAGGCACGGTGGGGAAGTCCCTTGGCAGTCCATCGCAGCAGCAATCAAGGGGCACCGGTAAGGAGAGTCAACCCCTGTGAACATCAAATACAAGAGAGTTGGGAATAAAGGAAGGAGGAAGAGGCGAAGGGACTGAAGGGGGAGGGTGATAAATATATCGACCAAGAGTTGAATGCTAAAGAGGGAATGGAGGTTGACAGGATTGTCAAGGTACCCGACCTATGTGAAGAAATAGGACTTGATTTGTGTCCAATCTCATCAACATCCACCATGGTGCCGGAATCCTTAGGTCAAGAAGTAGATGCACAGCTAGACCTCCCAGGGAGGGATATGGAGGAAGGGTGTGATGATTATGAAAACACCCCCCCTTAATAAGCTTCTGGTTCAAATGAACCAAGAATCGGGAAGTCATCCTAAATCTAGCAAAAGTTCCAACTCCTTTAGTTGCCGTAAGAAAAAAATAGTGTAAGAGGAGACAAACTTTTACTTAACTACATAATCCCTCCCTCTACCTATATGTTGCTAGCGGCATGGAATGTACGGGGGCCTAATGGACCTATCAAGGTTTCAGAAGTTAGGAAGTCATGTGACATTCATAGAATAGGTCTTATTGGCTTATTGGAAACTAAGGTCAACATTGCTAATGAAGACACAATTAAGAACATTTTGAGTCCTCGCTAGCAAGTATGGATCAATACAACAACAAGGAAATGAATATGGGTTGCTTCGTAGCCAAGAGAGTGGAATGTCTAAGTGGAGATTAAACATGTACAATTTATACATTGTACCGTGACCAACTTGAGAGCAAATAGGGATATGGCTGTCACTTTTGTCTATGGTTCCAACAGTGATAGGGAATGAAGAGAATTGTAGCTGAACCTAAAGACAATAGTACGAAACTTGGGACAATGTCTGTAGTTGGTAATGGGTGACTTTAATTCCACCAGAACCGTCTCAGAGAAAAAAGGAGGGAGAGTTGCGGTCACTAAAGCAATGGTAGAATTCTAGAGATGCGTTACTAAAGTGGAGGTGAAAGATCTATGATACACAGGGGATTTCTATACATGGTTTAATAAGCAAGATCGGGTACCTGTACTGAGGAAATTGGACCACATCATGGTCAACCATCATTGGCTAAATCTGTTCCTGAGTGCACATGTTAGATTCCTCACACCAATCCTATTTGACCACTCACTAGTTGTGGTGTGTATAGAGTATAGACCAAGAGTTAGGAGAAGACCGTTCAAAATTTTCAACTTTTGGGCAGACTACGGGAGGTTTAATGAAGTAGTCAGCAACATGTGGAAGGAGGAAGTGAAGGGGTTTAGAATGTTCCAGGTTGTCAAGAAGCTCAAACTTCTTAAGGATGGCCTCAAGAATTTGAACAAGATCGATTTCTCGAACCTTTTTTACCGTGTTCAAAAGAGCGAAGAACCACTTGATCCAGTTGTAAGCCAACATACACACCACATAGGATACATCTCGACTGGAAGAGGAATGGGCGGGCTACAAGGAGTATTACATACTTTGAGGGGTTGAGGAAAGCTTTTATAAGCAAAAATCTAGGGTAAAGTAGCTAAGGTTAGGAGAGAAAAACACTGCCTATTTCCATAAGGCCATGAAGAGTTTACACAATCGTAACTCCATGCATCAACTGACCAAGGAAGATGGTAGTGAGGTTGTGGGGGAACTGGAGGTCCAATAGTTAGTACTTGGGTATTTCCAGTAGCTCTATGATCTTCCAACAGCCCCTAGCAACCTTAATGAAGTAGATAATTTGGTGTCCTAGGAATTGAATGAGCAACAAAGGCTTACACTTGAAGCTCCGTTCATGGATGATGAGATCAAATGGGGTTTCATGTCGTAAGAAAATGGAAAATCCCCTAGCCTTGATGGGTATTCAACCCGTTTCTTCAAAGAAGCTTAGAAAATCATAGGTGTTGATATGATTGCAACCACTAGAGAATTCTTAACTACAGACCACCTGCTGAACGAAATTAATAGTACCATTATCTCCTTAGTCCTAAAAATAGCTAATCCCACTAAATTGGGTGCCTTCCGACCAATTGCATGTTGTAATGTAATTTACAAGGTGATTTCCAAGGTCCTTACTGCACGGATAAAATTGGTGTTACCAGCTCTAGTTGGGAGGGAGCAAGCAACATTTATACCTGGTAAAAGGATAACTGACAATATTTTCGTTGCTCATGAGTTGATGGCAGGTTACCACTCTCATAAAGGTACTCCCCGATGTATACATAAGGTAGATTTACAAAAGGCCTATGACATAGTCAGATGGGACTTCATCCTAATGGTTGTCAATGCCATGAGATTTCTCCCACATATTTGTAATCTTATCGGTCAATGTATCTCTACTCCCAAATTCTCCATCAACGTCAATGGGGAAATGGTGGGGTTCTTTGCAAGTAAACGAGGGTTGAGACAATGGGACCCTACCTCCCCTTATTTATCTTGTGTATGGAAGTTCTTTCCACACAACTGAGGAGGTTGGTTTCTAATCCCCAATTCTCACTACATTAGAGATGTAAGGCTGAAAGACTGACTCATCTTTGCTTTGCAGATGATCCCCTAATATTTGCTAAAGGAAACATTGAGTCTATCTCCTTGATTAAAGAAACTTTACAGTACTTCTAAACTATCTCAGGATTAGGAGCTAATAATAACAAGAGCAACATTTTCTTCTCCCATGTCCCTACGAGTATCAAAGAGGCCATTCTATGCAGCACTCAATTATGTAATGGCTAGTTTCCAGTACGTTACTTGAGGGTTCCCCTCATATCCTCCAAGCTCAAGAAGCAGGACTGTGAGGTGCTCATAGAACCAACTTTGTCACAGATCAACTCTTAGACGGCCAAATACTTATCTTATGCCGGTAGGCTTCAATTGATAAAATTTGTCATATTCTCCGTGTAAGTCTACTGATGCTCTGTGTTTCTTCTGCCTAAGTCTGTTGTCACAAGGATAGATCAGCTACTTTAGAATTTCCTTTAAAGTGATAACCCCTACACCTTCACAAAAGCTAAGGTCAGATGGGTGGATGTATGCAAACTCTTAAAAAATGGAGGCCTAGGGATCCCAAATATCCACCATTGGAATAAGGCAATCTAAATCAAACATATCCGGAGGCTATACAAGGAAGGATCGAAGAGCTTATGGCCAGAATGGATTCATTCCACCTTACTAAAGGGTAAAAACTTTTGGTCTTCCAAGGCACCTGCCATATGCTTGTGGACTTGGAAGAAACTCTTGAAGCTGAGGGGCTCTGTGAGATCTTGCTTCATTTGGGAGCCTAACAATGGCCTTGAAATCTCACTCTAGGCAAACTTTTGGCTCCTAATAGGACCACTCGATACATTATTTAGCGCTCGTGTTATGGGATGCACAAGTTTTCCTCATACGACGAGGCTCTACTCCATCATGGATAGGAATGAATGGTGTATCCTCGATGGCCTGTTTTGGACTAACATCCACATCCCATCCTCCATCCAACCAAATGCTGCTATCTCGAATCATCTTCGCTGGATACACACAACATAAGGGGAGTATACCATCAAAAGTGGCTATGGATTTCTTAACCCTCCTTAGCCCACCATGCCATGGTATAAAATAGTCTGGAACAACTTTTCCTTGCCCAGACACTCCTATGTCCTATAGCTAAGCAAACTCTCCACCCTTGATAGAGTGTATAACTAGGGGTTTGTGCAATCAACCACTTGCTTTCTTTATAATCGGAGCTTGGAGAACCATGCCCATTTATTCTTTGACTGTAATTACACTTCCTAGATCTAGCATTTAGTGTGTGACTTCTTGCATTGCCTAACCTCATTCAACAGCTGGTAGGGAGCCACTAACTTCTTGGTGGCAATAGGGGACTCCCCCAACCGGACCCATAGAAATTGGAGAGTGGTGTTAACGGCATTAATTTATTGTATATGGCAACTTCGAAACAAAGTGAGATTAAGCGAGGTCCTCTTAGGGGCTAGCCATGTAGCCAATCAGATTAGATTCTATACTAATCCGCTGTAACCTAGTGTTTTACGCTAAGCAATTGTACTTATGCTTTAGCTCTTTGATGTAACTACTATTCCCGTCTTTGACGATTGTATTACTTTTGGATCAATAAAATTTTCACTTATCCAAAAAAAAAAAAAAAAAAACATACTCGATAAACATCCCTTGTATGCAAATCTTTACTAGTTCCCTCTCATCACAAATATCCTAGATATCAAGGGAGCGCTCTCTGAACCTCTCAATATAATCCATAAGATCTTCCCTCGACTTTTGACAAATTCTTTCCATGTTATTGAGGGTCACCATTTCTTCGATTGAGAAGAATTTTTCTAGGAACATCTTGCACATGTTCCCCCATGAGTGTACTGACCTTAGAAGAAGATTAACATACCATGTATATGCCTTCTTCGTGAGAGACTTGGAGAATTCTTTAAGTTCAAGTCATCATCTACTTCCAGCGTCTTAATGAACTTGAGTAAATGCTTCTTAGCACGTCCCTTCTTGCCATCGCAGATTATGAACTTAGGACTCACATAGTCCTTGGGGTAAGGTTTTATGGCAATACGTTGATGATAAGGAAGCTTTAGTTTCGAAACCCTTATAGTAGACTTTATTTGTATGTCTCTCAGATATACATCTAAATCTTCTTTGGTGACAAATGAACCTCTTAGAATAGAGGCTTCAAGCTTTACTAGTGTGATAAGTATAGGGTTAAGGTGATTCACGTGTTCAGCAATAGTGACGTACGGGGTATTATTCGAAGATAAAGGATCCTCGATTTGAATCCTTGCTTCCCTCACCACAGTAGTGCAAGTTTAGGTTCTTGGGTTGGAGCCTGTTGTTCGATAGCAACTTATTCATTAACAATAGGAGGGTTAACTTGCTGGAGTGCTTGAAAAGCATGTTGTGGTGCAGTATGTACAGGATTTGGCAAGGCCGTATTGTAATACGCATTAACAACGGTGGCTATAACAGGTTTGAACTGAGTCATCATAGTAATAAAGAGGTCCATCTTCCTATTGTTCTCCTAGATTGCTTGCATAACTTGGGTATTATTTGGTGCACTATTTGGTGCGGAATTTCCTTGGATTGCATCACCAAAGGCAGGTGTGATTTGTTCAGTAGTTTCGACATTGGTGTTTAATTCTCGATTATTCCCATCAATAGAGTCCGGTATTCTTCTCCTTGGAGGTGCTATGTTGTTAGCTTCCTCGCTCCTTAGTAAAGTCGCCAAATAAATGTGGGGGTATGAGTTCGAGTGTGGGGTTACGTGCATGCGTGTTGTGTATAAACGCATTACACGTGGCCTAATGAGAAAGTGACATGTATAAGGATGATCAAGGGGGTAGTTGAAAATGAGGAAGAAGAGTAACCAGTCTTAGACAAGACTCGACTCTACGGTGACAGGTATGTGTTTTGTGTAGGAATATCGTAGTTTTAGTCTTCTAAGGAAAATTCGGCAGAGTAATAGTGCTTTTTTTCCAAAGAGAGACCCATTTTGAATGAGGAGGTATAGAGTATTTATAGTGTTTGGTTATGAATCTCGTTCGTTGGATGGTGACAGCGATTAATGGTTTTAAGTAAATGAGGCCCCATATGGGCTTTGTATAGGTTTAGGCTCATAAGAGGTATTTAGTGTATATGTGTGTGTCTTATTGAGAAAGGTTGGATCGGATGGACCAATCCAATGGAGCCTATCCTAAGTTTATCATGCCAAATCCACCATAATCATCTTAAAACATGGACTTTACTCTTCGAACTCTATCACCTTGGCCCAAAGAGTCAAATCCAATAAAGCAACAGGCTAAAAGCCCATAAATTGAATTTAGCCCTCTATAATCTCAACAACTTGGACACGCCAAGAAATAATTTGAAGAAGTTGATTCAACAAGTGTCAAAAGCCTCCCCGGACTTTACTAAAGTACCTTTTGGTCGTAAAGCAAAATGTAGAGGGTTATTTTAATAATTATGATTTTCTGCCTAATTTAATGCTAACTGGTTTTTTGGGCTAGTGACAAAATCTAATGAGTTGGGCCCAATTATATAGAGATGTTTAAGGAAGCTTTGACTTGGTAGATTCGTACTAAGGATCATTGGTCTAATTTGTCTACTCTTGGTCTTTATCGATTTTCTCATGTGTAAAATAAGCCTTTTGTTTTAATAAGGTTTCTTAGGCTTGTTTATAAAGATTTGACCTTAGCTAAACCCATTCATAATAAAGAACCCATGAGGGGTAATAAAAGAATTAAGAGGCTTCATCTCTTTATTGATTGTCAGAAGTGATCCAATTGATGTCATCAATGGTTCATCTCATTCGTAGATCTCTAAAGTAATTGGATGGTTGAGATTGAGTACGAAAATCTATATGTAAGTTTCTCCACCTCCTCAGTTGACGCGTTCATAACATTGTAAAGCTTTCAACAAATGCTTCTACTCTGCTAAAATCATTCTAAGAAAGATTAAAACATCAAGTCAATTAAGAATGAGCAAGAAACGATCAAGAATGCCCGTCGATGATCTTCAATCATACATGCACATTTGACATCTTGCATGTTTCTCCACTGACATCTCTCTTTAACATCCCTTCACATGTTATCAGCTTGAGACTTGTTAAGGTCATCTAGCACATGACCCACATGTAATTGACTATGTGCAACAATCCCACCTTACATACATGATCTTATATGTGTTATTTTCATTTAGTCTTGACTCTTATTGTAGTTATGCGAACTATAATATGTTAATCCACAATCATACTTATATTATATATAGTGATATGAAAAGTTTTGGTTATTTAAGTTTATAATGTTGTGAAATTTTTCAATACACTTTTTTCATAGGGTTTGTATTTTAAAATTCTTGAAGTGTTCTAAATTTTTACGCTTAAACTTTCTAAAATATTTTTAAAAAATAATATTTATTATTGTATAAAAGTCATGATTACTAATGAAACTTAGCAGTACTAATGGGTTATATCTGATTTCAAAATAACATTGCAAAAATGTTGAGATATAACATCTCATCTTCTAACTCATCTCTAGTTTATAGACCATCTATTCTCTAGGATTTAATTGGAGCTAAGCCTTTTCATTTACTATTTCATCCAAGAAGCTCAAAATTTACTCTCCTAAAATATGCTCCACCAAAATTTCTAAAAGGTTATAACTAAGAATAAGACTAGAGTTCTAGTAATGGATTAAACGGGCCAACTACTCGAATTAGCGATGGCCAACAATAATCGGTTCAACCTATCTCAGCTCTTTTAATAGACAAACTATAGTTTTAGGTCTTGCCAAATCACCAAAGATTGTTAAACAAGACGGTTCACTAATGCAAGAACAAAGAAGAAACTGAGAACTTGGAGGGAGGAAATAGGCAAACGGTCTTTCGTTAATATTTATCGATAAATATGGATGCTTTCACGATTTTAAACCATTGAGCACACGCTACATCAAAGTTAAAAATAGGAGATAGAACTGGAATAAAGGTACAAAACCTTCCTACTTATCTCCTTACGACTCTTTCCGTCTCTTATATTCATTTTGAAATGCCAAGGCATTTCGACCCACTTCTCTAGCATCCTTCAGCCTTTTTCCCAACCAAACATAGCACATTCTCTATAAAAGAAAACGTGATAAAGATGTATGCATCGTTCGAGATGAACTGCTCCGTAGTTGGATAAGGATCATTCAAATCTTTTCCGCCAAGAAATATTTGTGTGTGCCTATGAGAGAGATGAGGCAATGACAGAGACAGAGACACACGCAAGACGAGGAGAGAAAGAGAGACGGAGACGGAGACGGAGAAAACAAGAGTGTTTGTGTTTGTGGCTTGTGATTTCACCAAGTTGTTCGTTGTTGTGCCTGTCTTGCTGTGACCTGTGACACTGTGCATTCTTTTTTTTTTTTTTTTATAATCTAACTAGTAATTAGGCTAACTCAATTTATAATAAACGAATACTTAAATGAACTTACTTGATAAACTGAATTCGTAATGCTTTTTAACCTTTTACGAATATTCAGTCAACTTAATTTACTACCTCAACAACATATATTATAAAGGTGATATTATGATTTAGAGTTAAAAGGGATTTCAACAACAACTGGAAGAAGAAAACTCTTATTTTTGAGGCGACAATGCTTTTTCCTTTCTGGCTCTTTTATATCATTTAGTTATGTAACGTCTCTCTCTAGCTTTATTACGTATTGCGACATTAGCATAGGATTAGATAAATGAACTTAAATTAAAAAAAAAAAGAAAAAGAAAAAGAGAAAGAAAGAAAGGGAAGGAAAAAGGAAGAGAACTTTTCCTTATAAATTCTAGATCAAATCTTATTAGTAATAACAAAAAAAAACTTTTTTATGATTTATCGTATATATTAAAGTCCTTCTCGAGAAAACTGTATAATTATTAAAAAAATTTGAACTCCAAGAACGATGAAACCAAAAACTTACTCTATAATCTTATTTGAAATTTGAAAAGGAAATGAATAATCAAATGATAAAAATGCCCTTTCCTTTGAGTTGACTTAGAAAGGTTTAGATGGCAATTTCTTGTTGGCTAAGAAATGCCTGATCAACTGGAGAGACCTCTCGGGAGCAAAAGTAGGCACTTCATGACCTGCTCCTCGTACAGTCACGAACGTCAAACCATCGTAGATCACCCTCCATCCTCCAACCTGAAAATTTTGTGACAATTCTTTAAGAAAAATCATGAAAAATACGTTGAACCGATCATGGATAGGTAGACAGCTATTTAAGAGTTTAGTTAGCATAATAGAATAAAATAGAAATAGAATAATTAAAAAAAAAAAGAAAAAGTAAAAACAATTATATTTATTTAGTTGCACTCAAAATGATAAAATCAATACATTTGAAATATAAAGTGGTTGGTTTTAATGTTTGAATGTAGATGATATATATATAATTAATGGCTTGATAAATGGATAGAGTCTCCTAGGTTGCTTTGAAATGTGTAAAGCAATCAAGGAATGGTGGTTCTTCTCGTATAAGAGGTAATTGCAATTCCTAGTGAAATTTCTTGAAATTGTTATTCTGCAAATCAAATAAAATGGCTGTTGCAATCTACTCAAGTCCTATAAAGCTAAGAAGGTAGCTTTTGCATATAGA
Organism: Laguncularia racemosa; assembly: GCA_037954665.1. Lineage (NCBI taxonomy): Eukaryota > Viridiplantae > Streptophyta > Magnoliopsida > Myrtales > Combretaceae > Laguncularia > Laguncularia racemosa. The sequence continues at coordinate 1,430,853 of JBBMOL010000162.1, forward strand.
TGAAATACTGCAAAAGGATAATCAATCCTCCCCGTTTTCATTCTCTCAATTTATATAAATTTACGAGTCAACGTGAAAGCTGAAAAAGAAGTTATGAATTTGCTAGATCGAGCATCCCATAGGGGCAAATTTAGCCACGTACCTGCTTTCTCCTGCCGTACCAGGGAGTCCAGTCCTCCTGAACTTCCAAACCGAGCTTTCTCAATGTGTATCTCGTCGAACTAACCGGGATCCTACCATCTGTATCTCCACTGAAAACCCATATGCGAAGTCCTCCAGCTATGAGCTTCTTAATAATAGGAAGGATTGACATTGGCATATCATGCCAAGTAGGAATGGAGTCGCTGCATAACCATCCAAAAAAGGCATCCGAATATAACGAAACACGGTCGTGTGTTTGTAATTATACCTTACGAAGAAAAAAAAAAAAAGAAAGAGGTAATGCGTGTGCATGGTAAGGATAATTTGAAAATCAGTACCTGCAGGGGCTCCATGGGCCTGGGATTTTCTTGGTGGTGTTTGCATGGAGCGCTTTTTGAACATCAGGCCTGTTGAAATATACGTATGTATAGTCTGTTGTACATGGGTCGTACCCAGCTGGTTTCGTGTGCGATAGTGAAGCCTACAAACGCACATTTAACCTATTGTTATCACCGGTATCTATGTATACCATATCGGGACAGGTGCAGAAGCATACAATCGAGGGTAAAGACGTTAATACTTACGGTTCGAGGGAACAAGCGAGAAGAAACGCCACGAATGGATTGTCGAGTGGTAGTAGTGGTGGTGCTGCTGAGGTTGCCATCGACACATTTAGGAGTGTATAAACTATACATGTCAATTATAGAAAAGAGTTTGTCGTATTCTACGAAGGCATCGTTACAATCATCGGATAAATCTTGTTTGCTGAAGTCGCATCTGCTCTTCATTTTATGATATAACTTATCGGATATAAGAGCATGATGCCAAGCATAGTCTATCATCCCGATTTGATCCGTTTCATCATCCAACAGTGCATTTCCAATCTGTAATTATTAACCGTGTCATGAAAATCGACATGGAATACGATGAGCTTTGTAGAATAATAAGGTAGTTCATATATATCGAAATGATCTCAATCGCTAATCATCTATATTTTATATATGTGGGTTATTTTTTATCACGTATAAACTATATATATATATAAAAGGTAAGATCCATATATAATAGAATGAAGATATAATTATGTCAAACAATACAACAAGTACATATAGTACTTATTTTCAAAAGAAAAATTTGCACGATGTTATATGTTCCTTATGTGAAACTATATAATTTTCTACATTTATATATATAGCAATATAACATCACCAGCGTATAAATACAAATACTTTGAAAAATAGCAAATATGTAATATGTCAAATATCAATATATTATGATGCTACGATGAAACTAACCATGAACCCTTTTAGATTGATGTGATTCACTTTTGCTACCCGCTTGTTATTGGTAAAAATTTCTTCAGCAAGCTGTGGAACATAGTGACCTGTAAATTATACATGGAACAAGAACAGATTTAATAAACAGATAGAGATGGTATGTAATTTATTATTGAAAAAAATGCATCCATATCTAAATATTTTCTATTTATTACAAACAGAAAGCTCGTTGTTTTGAATTGAAATCGGACTCTTCCATTTTTCTTACCATACCCGCATTAGATCGTTCAATTTCCCCAATTTTCAAATGGATATGATTAGGAAAAGTAATGAATCTGGATAAGGAAGGGGAAAAAAAAATCATAAATACCTGCATAGCTTTCCCCAGAAATATAGAACTCATGTGACTTAAATTGAGGAAACCTTTTAAACCAGTTGACAAGAAATTTGTATGAATCCCTGGCTAATCATAGCAAAACAAAAATATCGTTAATGGGCAAGATATATCACACTTTTAGTTTTTGGTAAACATACTTTGAAAGATACATAAAACTCTATCAATAAATAAATAAAACACCTGTAATCTTATCCCCAAGTTGTTTCAGGTCACTGGTGGTGTTAGTATAGGAAAATCCAACTCCAACGGGTGATTCCAAAAACAATAAATTAGCAGCTGAAAGGTGTTAATAATAATTAAGGTTTTAGTAATGCTTTTTACAGTATTAATAAAGATACAATAAATTATGATAGCTGTTTCGATTTCCATCGAAAAGCAAAGATGGTGTTGTAAAAATACTTTTAATATTGATTAATTTACAAAATAAAGCGTACTCCTTCAATTTCTTAACAACGAGACATCCATTACCTTCGTTCCATGTGTATGGATTAAATTTAAGCTTTTGGTCCTTCTGAGGAAAAAAGGGTCCTAATTCCTCCGATGCTCCATATGCGATTGATGAACAGCCGGGACCTGAAATTTTATCAATTACAAGGTATTATATATGAAGAATTTTTTATATGTATTTTGTTTTCCAATTTATCTCTTACGGTAGTATGCTAGTAAAAGAAATACCGTCGAGATAATATTTGAGATAGAAAAATTTATTTTACAATATTAGAAAAAATATATATATATACTAATTACCTGCTCATGACAACAGCAGCCATCAATATAGAATCCATATGCCAATGATAGAGACGGTAACGAGGTAGAATAAGCTATGGATAAGCTAGTGACATGTTCATGCGCAGAATAAATCAGATTTCTTCGGATGCAACCTTAATCTCAAAAAGGTGGATAAAAGTCACAATACCATAGCATCTCGACAAGTCCTTAAATGAGATATACTTTGGGATCATAATCGAAATTAATGTTCCATCTAGTCATTAACTGCCTCTTTTATTACGAAGGGGTCCTTGAAAAGGACACGTATATTTATATAAATGGTGGCCATAATTTTGATGGTTGCGACTGAACCTTACATTTTGTCGGAGACACATTTCTCAAGGCTAATTTTGTCTGTAAGCAGTGCTGTCGGAAGGATGTGCATGCAAAGCTAAATATTGTTGGCCACTCGTTTCTTTTAGTGCCAGAATGAATGTCCCTCACTGATGACTCGTGTCAATCCCCTATTTGGCAGTACTAGCTTGAAAACCGCATGAAGAAATGTGGAAAGCTCAAACGTCAAACCTAATTTTATTATTTTACGTAGGACTGGAGATGTCCCACTGCGAGGACAGAGAAGCATCCTTTTCAAACATTTAAAGCAGTAGGCCACTTAATAAAAGTACGAAAATTAAGTGTTTTGTTTATTAGATGGAAGAATGCAAACAGATACCTCTTAGCATCTGTTCAAAATATCAAATAAAATATTTTTTAAATTTCCTATGTACTTTTTTCATAAAACATGTCATCAATATTAAAATATATAATAATAATAAGGACAAGAAAAATGAAATCATTTATAAAATAAATATATGAAATAAAAAAAAAAAAACAAACCCAATTTCGATAATATGTATTCAACTGAAAACACGTCTAGAAACATGTATTCAAACATAAAGTGGCCCAAAAAATTTAATGCATGGGTCAATTATATGTAATAAATAGGTATTATAATTTCCTCTATTTGAGTAAGATTTTAAATTACATTGTGAAAAATATAAAATTGAATATACATGAAAATAATTCTATAAAAAAAACAATGATACGCTATCCAAATCATAATAAATAACGTATTAACTTTTCTTAAATAGATTATATAATTACAATAATATAAAAGTGTCTTCTAACAATGCAACACCAATAGACTAACTAATAGCATGGGAGATAAAATTAATACATAAATGGAAAAGAAAAGAAACGGATTTTTATAGCAAAGCTATCATGTTAAATGAAAATTGGAACTTAAAACTTAAAGTAATAATCAACTTATATTAAGAAAATATTTCATGCATATGCCATCATGAAATTGCAGGCTTAAATGATCAGTACCTCCATTTAGCCACAAAAGCAGTGGCTTCTTTTCTGGTTTATGTATAGCTTCAAAGAACCAATAAAACAGTGCTCTTCCATGAGTTTCATTGACCGTAATATATCCAGCATATTGCTTGAAATTCACCTTGGGCTGCCCAGGGAGTCTTTTCACCCTATCCATTTCTTGCTCAGCCAGACTTTCATGGCTGATCCTGTCCTTATGACATATACTGGTAGGTGTTATCAAGCTTATGCTGATCACCAAAACTGTAAGTTTGAAAATAGACTGAAAAAAGATACCCATGTTTCTCCTCTCTCTCTCTCTCTCTCTCTCTCGCTCTGTGTGAATGAAGAGAAGACAATGTTTATAGACAACCAGGAGGCCCAATGACAGATAGGATCCACTTACATAGCTATTAATACTATGTTATGAAATAAAGGATATTTGTGCTACAACGTGATAAATAGGAATAGAGAAAAAAGTTTTAATGAAGAAATGTATCGATGGATAAAGAAAGTAATTTATACAAAGCGGAATTGAATTGAATATAATATAAAAGCTGGAATAATTAACAACTGTATTTGTCTTATTGGAATTTTATATACAGCAATTTATCTAGGAATACTAGGAAGTTTATTTATCCTTTTTTATCCATATATATTAACAATAGGCTATGTATATAGAAGTTCTTCACCAAAAAAGTATATTAACAAAATTTACCATATATTGGCTAAATTTTATTTCAAAACCCGAATAATAAATGTTGGCTTTTGAATGCACTACATGCTATTTTGATAATGAGTATTCAAGAGCCCTTGGTGAGAATGAGAATTGTACGAGAGAAGTTTCATTTATTTATTTTTGAAATATCTATATGTTGGTCATCTCTTATAATAATAGTTAATATTTTGAGAAATATGCAAATAATAAACCAGTCTTATAAGATTCTTGGTATGTGGCACTCGATAGTGAACTTTAATTGCATTCAATAGAGAAAAAAAAAGAAGATACTTTGCATCAAAGCAGAAAAAAAATAAAACTTTCAGCCGAGTCAATTAATTGATTTGATTTAAATCCTTTGACAATACAAATACATGAGGACTATGATCTGTTCGTGGGGCGGGTCATTCATTCAAAGCACATCTTTGACTTCTGCGACTAGCTAAAAATAAATATAACAAATACATAAAGATATCGGGCATTTAAGCAGCCTTCGGGATTCTTTAAGTGGAAAAGGCGGGGCAAAGAACTTTTTAATTAAACGACACATGTTATAAATTATGATTTTGGTAGGACTCGGTTTTATAATGGAAAAACCTTTTACTCGTGGGAATAATAAAACAGCATTATTCTTGTATATCATATGAAGTATTTTCATCTTAAAACTAAAATTAAATCAAAGATGAATGAATAATCTTATTATATTTTCTATCTCATAAATTCTATTTAATTATTTTGATAGTTTTCAAATAGATATTAAATATCACATGATAAGTTTTGAATATAATTTTACTGAATTTGTCTCCATAAGGCAAGATAAGGTACATGTATAGTATCTCAATATCGTGTACCTATTACAAGACTTATATTCTAAGGTAATATGGTATAAGTTTTATGATATCTTATATCTATTATGTAAAAACTATTAAATAATAATAATAAATATAAAATTATATTATAATTCTACCCTTTAAATTTTATCAAGCGTAAAAAGAAAAAGAAAAAGAAATAAATATACAAGATATAGGCCAAAATCATCATGCATAAGAACCCTAATTAATTTCCTATTTGATTTCTTTTAATTATCTCGTATTCCATTGCCACACTTCTATTTCTCACCTCTTTTATCTAATTTCTCTATCGCTACTAACTTTAACTTTACTATTATACTTTTCATTGAATATTGTACTTGTAAATTTACTATAATGAATTTAGTGTTATATATTTTAAATAAGTGAACTGAACTTTATAATAGATTGTAAGCTTTGATGTATGCCTTTTACCATGGGTGTGTTATTTTGTCATTTTGTCCAAGATATTATATGAGATAGATTTCATAATGTTAGTTTTCTAAACTTGTGGAGAGTATGCCTTTGTATGATTTAAATGAATAGTATGTTATAAAAACATTAATGGGTTCAAGTTATCAAAAATTTATCTTGAAATTTTCTATTATAAAAATATAATAAATTTTTTATAAGTTTTATAAGGTACCCTATATTCTGCAGTAACTACAAGATAGAGGTTCTAGGATGAGACCATGATATTATAGAGTAAGTTTTAATTTCAAAATTTGGAGCAAGTATGATCAGACTTTATAATTTACCTACCCTATATTTGCTCACTCCTAAACCCTCTTGTATATGTATGCACTACTTATATTTAGGACATTGCCCCGAAAATTTTTTTAGATGGCATAAGGATTTGAAAGATTTTGATGAAATTTTAGTTGTACCCTCAAATCTATTATTTATAATATGAAAATGTATGAAACTAGTTTTGGTGTCACATTTATCAAAAATTAACTTTTTATCATTAATTTTTGTCAATTCTACTATTTTGAATTAAAAGTATCTTTTATCTCACAAATGGTTTTAGGTTAATTTTGGCAAACCATAATTTTTTATTTTTCTCATTGTGGCAGTTTTTACCTTTTTATACATCATGTAAGGAGACTAAATTTCAGCAAATCAGGGTGTATATAAATTGAAAAAAGTTTTTGACTCTTATGGTAGTTTATATTTTTAATATACATTACATTTGATATATTTTTTTAGACATATGCATTGTGGGTGGCTATTCATCTAGTAAATATAGTTCTTGTTTATTGCTGTTAGAGCTTCAATGTGGTCTTGGGCTGAATTGAGTTCTTAAATTGGCATAATGCAACTTGTAAGATGAACAAACTTGAGCTATCAAGGAGCCAAAGGTATCTCTAGTGTAGTGTTTGGACTCCCACACTCAAGTTAGAGAAGTAACGTAAAGGTGTGGCAATCAAAGTATGTGGAGGATATTAGATGATTTACCTAATTGAAGGAATTCCTTTTATAGTGTTATGAGAGTGTTATATTTTAAGTAAGTAAATCATTTTGAAGATGCTCTACTTATAATTGAAAATATTCACTAGAGTGTATTCTTCAAATGATTTATATTACTTTCTTAATTTATTCTGATCAGTTTGAGTAGAATCCAATTTCATAGTCATGGCCTTAGGCCAATTTAGATATATAACAGTTTTTGGATGCTTTTATCTTTTCATATTGTACATTTTCATTCATTGCATTTATTTGTGATGTCGTTATTGTTGAACTATGATGCTCTTGATTATTTTTTTATGAGATAAAACTAAAGAGTATGTATTTTTTAAAAACAAGTATTTTTTATAAAGAATTTAAATTGCCTAAATTATTGATTTAATCGAATTACTTGTTAAAAATAATCTTAAATTGCGTTTTCTATTGTATTTGAACTAATATTGGAAACCAAAATTGGATAAAAGATTTTGTCGTGTGTTTTTTTTTATATATAAATATTGCAGTTAGTTTTGATGTGTTATTTGAATATATAAAGGTAGCATTATAATGAGGGGCAACACTTTTAAATATTGCGATTTCTTTTTAAAATTCGCAAATATCATACAAAAAAGAATTATTCAAAAAATATGTTATGAAGATGCAAACAACACTTGTGCCTTTAAGCATTTTTTTTAAAGGCACAGGTGGTATCCACCCCTTCAATACAAAAAAAAAAAAAAAATTACACTTCACCCATACCTTTAGTGTAATTTTTTTTTTTTTTTTGTATTGAAGGCGTGAACGCTACCCGTGCTTTCAATACAAAAAAAAAAAACATTGAAGGTGAGAATGGCATCCACATCTTTAGTATAAATCTATTGAAGGCACGGATGCCGTCTATGCTTTTAGTACAAATTTATCGAAGTGTAGACCGTGTCTACGCCTTTACAACATATTTTTAAAATAATTTTTTTGGTGTGATATTTATGATTTTTTTTAAAAAAAGATAATATTTATGAGTATTGCCCTTACAATGAGCATCTAAAACCCAAAACCCTAAATAGTTGAAGCTTTTGTGAATTGCATGAGTTAGGGGCTCGTTTGGATAGGTGTCCTATGCTATCCGAATGGTTATATATTTTTGTGAAACCATTCGACTAGATGCCCCTAGCCATTCAAACGGTGTTGTACTATCTAGTTGTTATTGTCATGTATTTCGCTAATGTTAAAGGTTGCTTTTAACAGATGGTTATTTTAATACACAACTTGGGACAAATATATAGCAAGAACAAGAGCTCATTTTACAATCTTATTACTTGTTATCATCTCCATCATAGTTCTTATCTCCTTTCTCATTATTTAAATACTTTCTTAAGTTAGAGTAAGTTTAATTCTAAGAGATATTTTTATTTGCTATCATTATAAAACACTATACTTATATTGTTTAGGTGAAATATTTGCCTTTTTGGTTTTTGAGAGCCACATTATTTATGATTAACAAATGTATGTATGAGTCTCAATTGGGAGGCATTTTGTAATCATAGAGATTAGAGATTAGAGGGGATTTCAAGCTCTATATTAAATCCAGAATGATTATTTTATCCTTGTCTCTTTTATTTTACTACATCTATTTATTATTTTGTGCATTTTTTATTCTTTAGGTCTTTAATCTAATCAAAATTAGTAATTTTTGATAAATTACAATAACACCCAATTAAGTCTAGTACTTCAATTAGTCGATTTCTTCAACTCTCATCCAAATACAAAATCATGTGAATGTACTATTATATTGTTATTAAGTACCAAAAACCATTATAGTCTTTGATGAGATCCATGATGAGAGCCAAGCCGGAAGAAGAAATGTGGATCCTCTTGAAGTGCCACCTGGACCGATCACAAGAAATCAAGCAAAATGATTCAAGGAAGCACTTAACGGGTTGATAAAGGTTATCCATGAAGCCGGAAAGGATTGGAGCAATCATGAAGTTGGAACGGATTGGAACAACCATGGGAAGACCCTTGCTTTTATATAAGTCACACCGAACACGGGTTGAAGAGGGTGTGTATGTTCAAGGCACGACCGTGTAGGAATTCCAAGATTGCACAGAATCATACACGGCTAGATACACGGCTAAAAGGCACGGCCGTGTATGGAGACAAGCAAATCCACAGAAAGATACACGACTAGAAGTACACGGTAGTGTATGTGACCGGAATGTGCACAGAAAAGTACACGATTGTGTACACGGCCGTGTATCCCCTGCTGGCCAGTTTGTTCTGTTTTCGCGTTTTTACGCAACTTATCTAAGCTACGTCGTTTCGGACTTGTTTTTCACGAATTGTAACCCTAGTATAAAAGCTCCTAAGGTTTAGAACAACATAGAATTTACATCTTTGAATATTAAACACTTTTGAGAGGCACCTCTCTTGGTTCTTCAAGAATTAACTAGAACTTATCGGATTAATTTCAGTGGCGTTCATCCCGATTTATCAATCGGTCTTTCATCCCGATTGTGGCGTCTTCACATTATACCAAGGTTCTTGTCTCGCTTATAGACAACGGGTCGCGGTTTCCACTTTAGGTGTTTGGGCGTCTTAGGCAACGAATTCCGAACGTATTGGTATTGGGTTTCATCACGAGTTGGCGTGGTTCGTATCAGTTTGGTATCGGAGCTTAGGTTTGTCAAAACATCAAGCTCGGTTGAGGAAGGTAATATCAAAAACCCTAACTCCAATCGTTCATATCAATTATCGTATTCAATTTCGTAGTATTGATTGTCTTTTGATAGTGTAATATCGACTAGGCGATTGTTATAAAAAAAAAAAGAGTAAAAATCACGACAAAAAAAAAGAAGAGAAAAGAAAAGAAAAGAAAAATGTGATCAAGAGCAACAACCAAAAAAAAAAATTCGGATAGAAAAATGGAGGAAAATTTACGAACCCTAGAGTTGTTTTGAATTCTACGGAAGGGAATTGGTTTAGTTTGGGTTAGTTCCAAGAGAATTGAGAAGAGGAAGTTGGCGAGTTGATATCATCATTGTTTGTGAGAATACACGAGTGACTGTGTGATATCATCATTCGAGCGAAATACATAAGGGAGTGTATCGTGAGGTTTAATTTTATATATATATTTGTGTTAGTACTAATCTTTTCTGCAGGGACAATGTCGAGACAACATTCTCCTGAAGGTGAGAGGGGAAGGTTTGATGCTAGGTTAGTAATTGAGGCGTTGAGGGGAGAGATGAAGAGGATGTTCCAAGAGGGAATGGAACAAATTCATGAGACGGTAGAGCAAAAACTAGAGCAATCCACAAACGTATTCCAAGGGCGTAAGAGGGAGAGTCGTTCTAGCAAAGTACCGAGGGGTGGAGATGAAATGTCGGATGATGACTTTGATGAGCCTTCTGTCAGGAGTTATAGAGGATATAGTGGTCGGAATAGAGGAACTAGGGATTGGGAAGATAGAGGAGATAGGAATAGAGAGGATGATCAATTAAGTAGCATAAAAATGAAGATTCTTCCTTTCCAAGGGAAGAATGATCCCGAGGCGTACTTAGAGTGGGAGAAAAAGGTAGAAATGGTGTTTGATTGTCACAACTATAGTGGGAGAAAGAAAGTAAAACTTGTTGCCATTGAGTTTTCGGATTATGCTATAGTGTGGTGGGATCAACTAATGTTGAGTAGGAGAAGGAGTGGCGAGCCACATATTGAGTCTTGGGAAGAGATGAAAAGAGTGATGAAGAAGCGGTTTGTGACTATCGTGAATTGCACAACAAGTTGCAAACTCTGAGGCAGGGAAGCCGAAGTGTAGATGAGTATTTCAAGGAGATGGAAGTCACTATGATTAGGGCGAATGTAGAGGAGGATAGAGAGGCTACAATGGCTAGGTTTCTTGCTGGGTTGAATAGAGAAATCCAAAATGTGGTTGAATTGCAGCATTATGTAGAATTGGAGGATATGGTTCACATGGCTATAAAGGTTGAGAACTAGCACAAGAGGAAAGGTAGCAGTAATGCACGGTTTCCACAGGGTAATGGTTCATCCACTTGGAAGACCAACCAATGGGAGAAAGAAGAAAAGCCTTTACCCACCAAACCAGAAGGGGAGCTGAGGTAAGCGGGTTCTACTCCTGGTAATCAAGGTAACCCTGAATCTTCTACTTCTAGAAATCGTGACATTAGATGTTTTAAATGCCAAGGTAGAGGCCATATTGCTAGTCAATGTCCAAATAGACGTGTGATGATTTTGCATGATGATGGAGAGTATGAGACTGAAGGGGGATAGTGAAGAAGATGATATGCCTCCATTAGAGGATGCTAGTGATGATGAGGAGCCTACAATGGGAAGGCTAGTGGCAGTAGTGAAGCGAGCTTTGAATGTGCAGGTGAAGGAAGAAGAGGAGGTGCAAAGAGAGAATATATTTCATACTAGATGTTATCTAGGAGATCACATTTGTAGTTTGATCATTGATGGAGGGAGTTGCACCAATGTAGTGATGATGCGGACATCGTGGAGGGCACAACAGCTTACACAGCCCAAGGGCACGGCCGTGTATAATTTTACTCGGGCCATGTATCACTTACACGGGCACAGGAACGCCCAGTGACACGACCGTGTGCTCCAGTAGGATTCTCACAGAGTCATACACGGCCTAAAGGCACGACCGTGTATGAAACCGTGTACTATGCTCGTCATATACACAGAAGCCCACACGGCCTAAAGGAACGGCCGTGTACTCGACCGTGTATTATGCTCGTCGCATGCCTAGAGACATATACGGCTTAGAGGCACGGCCGTATATGAGACCGTGTACTATGCGTGTCGCATGCCCAGAAACATACACAGCTTAAAGGCACGGCCGTGTATGAAACCGTGTACTATGCGTGTATTTTATTATTTCTTTCCACGTGTACGCTTAGATTTTCTCATTTTAGATATTTTACGGGGACATATAAATACTCTTTTGTCAGATAGATTAGGGTACGTTTTATTATCATATTGGAATACACTTTGAGAGAGAGTTTTCTCCAATTTCCGGGTTGTGCGCAACCAGATTTACATCAAAGATCGTTTCTTTGTTGTGTGAAACCAATCCAAATCTCGGATTCGTTTCGTTACGCTTTCCGCGCTGCGTCAGTTGGTATCAGAGCGAGGCAATTTCCTGCGGAGATGTCGACTAACGGTGGTGTTGATGGCGGTCGTGTTCTCGACCTTGATCGAGATGCGGAAGTCCAAGGAGTCAATCAATGGGCTCCGAGGGCAGTGGTCGAAGCCATGGAGCAGAGACTTGGGTGTGTAGAGCAACGCCTGGAGGATCTGGTGGCGCGGTTCGACGCCATGGTAATGGACCACAACGGTCACAGGGGTGTTGTTGGGAATCGACCGGGGGTAGCAGCTGCCCGCGGCGACCTTATCAATGACTTTGTTGCCGGAAACCAATGGAACTAGAGAATTGACGGAAGCTCTTCTCAGCAATGCACCGAGTACCTTCATGCGCGTGATGAACCAGGTACTTAAACCCTTCATAGGCCGATTTGTTGTCGTATATTTTGATGACATATTAATATATAGCAAGACTTGGGAGGAGCATCTAGTGCACTTGAAAGATGTTTTGAGGGTGCTGCAAGGGAACAAACTCTATGCTAATATCAAAAAGTGTGTGTTTCTGTCATCAAAGCTGTTATTTTTGGGGTTCATAGTGAGTGGGGAAGGAATCATGGTGGATGAGGATAAGGAACGAGCCATTCGAGATTGGCCTACACCCAAGACAATCACCGAGCTGAGGAGTTTCCTAGGGTTAGCAGGGTTCTACAGACGTTTTATAAGACACTTTAGCACGGTGGCGGCTCCCTTAACCGAATGTTTAAAGAAAGGGCGGTTTCATTGGGACGAGAAAGCTCAGGCGGGATTCACCGTGCTCAAAGAGCGACTATGTAGCGCACCAGTGTTGACCGTACCGGACTTCGACAAATTATTTGAAGTTGATTGCGATGCTAGTGGTGTAGGTATTGGGGCAGTACTCTCTCAAGAGAAGAAGCCTGTTGCATTTTATAGTGAGAAACTCTGTGAGGCTAGGCGGAAATGGTCCACATATGACAAGGAGTTCTACTCCTTGGTCAGGGCCTTGAGAATGTGGGAACATTATTTGGTGGGCAAGGAGTTCGTATTATACTCTGATCGCGTTGCCTTGAAACACCTGAGCAATCAGACCCGCATATGCAAAGACATGCACGCCCGATGGATACAATTCTTGCAGAAATTTCCGTTTCGTTTGATGCATAAATCTGGGGTTCAGAACAAGGTGGCCGACGAGCGGATTTGCTAGTGACTTTGAGAGCTGAAGTAGTGGGATTTGAACAGTTGAAGGAGCTGTATGAAACAGACGGGGATTTTGGAGCTACCTGGAGAAAGTGCACTAATAAGGAACCCATTGACAGTTATTATATCCTGGAGGGTTATTTGATGAGGGAGAACCAACTTTGTATTCCTGCATCCTCCTTTAGAGAGAAGGTGATCCGAGATCTCCATGGAGGGGGACTCACCGGCCATTTGGGGCGGGACAAAACACTAGCAGTAGTGGCTACAAGATATTATTGGCCTCAGTTGCGTAGGGATGTCAGTCGGATAGTGCAACGCTGCTACATCTGCCAAACATCCAAGGGGCACTCTCAGAATACGGGACTCTACACTCCCTTACCCGTACCTGAGAACATTTGGGAAGACCTATCCATGGACTTCGTCCTAAGTTTGCCTCGTACCCAACGAGGTGCTGACACTGTTTTTGTAGTTGTGGACAGGTTTTCCAAGATGGCTCACTTCATCCCATGTAAGAAGACGGCGGATGCTCAGAATGTAGCCAGATTATTCTTTAAGGAGGTGGTCCGATTACATGGGGTTCCCAAATCCATCACTTCTGATAGGGACACCCAATTCCTTAGCCACTTCTGGAGGACGCTTTGGTACATGTTCAACTCGTCCCTCAACTTCAGCAGCACAGCCCACCCACAAACCGATGGATAAACCGAAGCGACGAACAGGACCCTTGGCAATCTGATAAGAAGTATCTGTGGAGAGAAACCAAAGCAATGGGACCTAGCATTGTCTCAAGCAAAGTTTGCTTACAACAAATCGATCCACAGAACTACCAGTAAATCTCCTTTCTCAGTGGTCTACACCAAAGCACCTTCTCACGCTCTGGACCTAGTTTCCCTACCCAAAGGTGTGGAGGCCAACATAGCAGCAAAGCACCTGGCGTCAGAGATCAAAGAACAAATTGAGAAAGTGAATGAGCGCTATAAGAAGGCAGCTGATAGGCATAAGAAGAAGAAGTTGCTCGAGGTGGGAGACCCCGTGATGGTGTTCTTAAGGAAAGAACGCTTCCTCGTGGGTACATATAGCAAGTGGCAGCCGAAGAAGTATGGGCCCTACAAAATAGTGGCCAAAATCAATGACAACGCCTATGTGGTTGGCCTTCCGGAAAGCATGAAAATCTCCCGGACCTTCAACGTGGCAGATTTATCTCCATTTTACACGGATAACGCACCCCTTTATCCAGAAGCGAACTCGGGGTCGAGTTCTACCTTGGTGGGAGAGAATGATGCGGACATCGTTGAGGGCATAGCAGCTTACACGGCCCAAGGGCATGGCCGTGTATAATTTTACCTGGGTCGTGTATCACTTACACGGGCACATGTACGCCCAGCGACACGACCGTGTGCTCCAGTAGGATTCTCACAGAGTCATACACGGCCTAAAGGCACGGCCGTGTATGAAACCGTGTACTATGCTCGTCATATACACAGAAGCCCACACGGCCTAAAGGAACGGCCGTGTACTCGACCGTGTATTATGCTCGTCGCATGCCCAGAGACATACACGGCCTAAAGGCACGGCTGTGTATGAGACCGTGTACTATGCGTGTCGCATGCCCAGAAACATACACGGCTTAGAGGCACGGCCGTGTATGAAACCGTGTACTATGCGTGTATTTTATTATTTCTTTCCACGTGTACGCTTAGATTTTTCCCTTTTAGATATTTTACGGGGACATATAAATACTCTTTTGTCAGAAAGATTAGGGTACGTTTTATTATCATATTGGAATACACTTTGAGAGAGAGTTTTCTCCAATTTTCGGGTTGTGCGCAACCAGATTTACATCAAAGATCGTTTCTTTGTTGTGTGAAACCAATCCAAATCTCGGATTCGTTTCGTTACGCTTTCCGCGCTGCGTCAAGTGAGTAATTTTATTGTTGAGAGGCTGGGGCTCAAAACTGTTAAACACCCCAGTCCATATAAATTGCAATGGTTGAATGATAGTGGTGAGACTAAGGTGAGTAAGCAAGCCTTGATTGGTTTTCGCATTGGAAGGTATGAGGCTGAGGTGTTATGTGATATAGTGCCAATGCAAGCATGTCATGTGTTGTTGGGGAGGCCATGGCAATTTGATAGGAAGGTTGTTCATGATGGTTTTTCTAACAAGTATACGCTTGTTCACCAGGAGAAAAGCTTTAATCTTAAACCGTTAACACCCAAACAGGTGTATGAGGACCAGTTGCAGCTACAACAGTCGTTTGCAAAACATAAGGTGAGTGAAAAGTAGAGGGAGAGTGAGAGAGCAAAAGACAATGAGAAAGAAAAGGAATATAAAATTCAAGATTAAAAGGAAAAAGAGAGGAAGGCTGGAAAGAGTGTGAGAGGCCACGTTAAAGGGGGATCAACTTTGGTGGTGAGTGAAAAGGAGAGGGCAGTCTTGCAAAAGGAGAGTTGTGTGGCAAGAGCGAGTGTAGTGAGGAGAGCGTTCGTGATGAAGTAACCTATGTTGTTGCTGGTTTTTAAGGAAACATGTCTTAATAATAACGAACTATCTAACTCTTTGCCTAGTGTGGTTGTGTCTATTGTGCAGGATTTTGAAAATGTCTTTCCGAAGGAACTCCAAAGGCAGGTAGATGAGTTAATGGAGAAAGGATACGTGAGAGAAGGCATGAGTCCATGTGCAGTGCCTGTGATTTTGGTGCCTAAAAAGGATAGGACATGGAGAATGTGTGTTGACTGCCGCGCCATCAACAACTTTATGGTAAAGTATCGTCATCCCATTCCTTGTTTAGATGACTTCTTAGATTGGTTATATGAGTATAGTGTCATTCCTCGTGAGCCATGGATAAACATTTCCATAGATTTTGTGTTAGGATTATCTAGGCCTAGGCATGGTCGAGATTCTAATTTTGTGGTTGTGGATAGGATTTTTAAAACGGTTCATTTCATTCCTTGTCATAAAACCGATGATGCTATACACATTGTTGATTTGTTTTTTAGAAAGGTAGTGCGTCCGCATGGTATACCTAGAAGCATTGTTAGTGATAGAGATGAGAAATTTTTGAGTCATTTTTTGAGAGTATTATAGGAAAAGTTGGGAACTAAACGGATGCTTTCAACTATCTGTCACCCACAAATTGATTGGCAAATTGATGTGGTTAACAGTACTTTAATTCAATTGTTAGGGGCAATCATAGAGAAGAACATTAGGACTTGGAAGGATTGTCTACCATTTGTGAAGTTTGCATATAACAGGGCTTTATATAGCACTACTCATTGTTCACCATTTGAGATTGTGTATGGTTTTAACCCATTGGTTCCTGTTTATTTATTGCCATTGCCACTTAACAAGTCTATGAGTTTTGATACTGATTCTAAGGCAGATTTCGTGAGAAAGCTACATAAATAAAGAGTAGGATTGAAAAACAAAATGCCAGGGTCGCTTCAAGGGTGAACAAGGGCAGGAGACCCAGGATTTTTTAGCCTGAAGATTGGGTTTGGGTGCATTTTCGCAAGGAGAGGTTTCCATTGCAGAGGAGATCCAAGTTAAACCCTTGGGGAGACGGTCCATTTCCGATGCGTGAGAGAATCAATGATAATGCATACAAGAAAGATTTCCCAGGTGAGTCTCCAGTAAGTGTCACGTTTAATGTTACTGATCTGAGTCTATTTGATGCAGGCAATGATTTGAGGACAAATCCTTTTCAAGAGGAGGGGAATGATGAGATCCATGATGAGAGCCAAGCCGGAAGAAGAAATGTGGATCCTCTTGAAGTACCGCCTGGACCGATCACAAGAAATCAAGCGAAACGATTCAAGGAAGCACTTAACGGGTTGATAAAGGTTGTCCATGAAGCTGGAAAGGATTGGAGCAATCATGAAGTTGGAACGGATTGGAACAACCATGGGAAGACCCTTGCTTTTATATAAGTCACACCGGACACGGGTTGAAGAGGGTGTGTATGTTCAAGGCACGGCCGTGTAGGAATTCCAAGATTGCACAGAATCATACACGGCTAGATACACGGCTAAAAGGCACGGTCATGTATGGAGACAAGCAAATCCACAAAAAGATACACGACTAGAAGTACACGGTAGTGTATGTGACCGGAATGTGCATAGAAAAGTACACAGCCAAAGTACACGGTCGTGTACACGGCCGTGTATCCCCTGCCGGTCAGCTTGTTCTGTTTTCGCATTTTTACGCAACTTATCTAAGCTACGTCGTTTTGGACTTGTTTTTCACGAATTGTAACCCTAGTATAAAAGCTCCTAGGGTTTAGAACAACATAGAATTCACATCTTTGAACATTAAACACTTTTGAGAGGCACCTCTCTTGGTTCTTCAAGAACTAACTAGAACTTATCGGATTAATTTCCGTGGCGTTCATCTCGACTTATCAATCAGTCTTTCATCCCGATTGTGGTGTCTTTACATTATACCAAGGTTCTTGTCTCGCTTATAGACAACGGGTCGCGATTTCCACTTTAGGTGTTTGGGCGTCTTAGGCAACGAATTTCGAACGTATTGGTATTGGGTTTCGTCACGGGTTAGCGTGGTTCGTATCAGTCTTTTATGAAATTATTGCACTTATAAATTAACTAGCAAACAGTGCACCTCTAATGCATGTGTTAATAATAACAATTTTAAAAAAAATGCTATAGTGGATTTATTAATATATTTCATTTTGCTTTATCCTTGATTAGTTAAATAATAATGAATATATAACAATGTTTTATACATCTCTTATTTAATATATGACAATAATGATGCTTACTTTTTTAAGAAGATGGAATATTGAAAGTTTTCTATCAAAAATTGAAACGATTCATTTAGTAACTACTAATATACAATAATGAAAATTGGTGAAAAGTTAAAAAAGATAATTAATATTTTAGCCTAAAAAAGATGAGTTATTTGCGGAAAAAGACGTTATGAGAAAAATTACTCTAGTGACCTTTCAATTGCTTTGTGAGATAAAAAATATAAGTATGATTCAAAAGACAAATGATGGAATATTATAGTAAAAATTAAATATTGAAAGTGTGTAGAGTCCAAAACACAGCTTAATAATATATATATTTATAAATATCGATCCTTGTATATTTCAAATCTTCTTTTATCAATTGAAATTTTCTATAGATGACCTTTAATATTTTATATTTTACATGCAATTAAGTTTGAAGCTTTGATTGCTAAGAATCCATCAAAATACATAAAGTTGTATTTGCACGTTCTTAACGAGTGAAGATGGTTTTTTCTTTTTAATTTAATTATCTAATATTTTTATGGTTCTCTCTCTCTCTCTCTTTTTTTTTTTTGCTTTCTATACTTTGATTACTTTCTTGATGATCTTTAATTGCATGCTTTTTGTATTTTTTTTTTTGGTAAGTTTCATAAAGAATATAAAAAAAATCAAAATATAATTTGAATATTGTAAAGGAGTGATTAGATAAAAAATCAAAGCTTTCTTATGCAATTAATCACTCTGACATATTAACCCCAATAAATTTATGGCACATTAGGTGTTGAAATGGAATATGGTAGGAATATAATTTCAATTATTTAAAAATAAAATGGAGAAATAATAGCTATTATATTATTGAAAAAATTACAAGTGAGGGGATAAATGTTTTGGGTAAGTTCAAATACATGATCTATTTTAACTACCATCACGGCACCTTATGGAACCGTTAAACTATTTATTTTAAGCATTTAAAAATTGGATACTCTAGTTTAACTATTTAATTTAATACTGGTAATTTATTTTAATAATTTAACAGTTCAATGTTCTATTTTAACTTGACATAAATGTTGATTCCTTACTTATAATTTTTATTTTATTTTATTATACTTAAAATGACATTAGTAATATATTAAAGTAAATAAATAAATAAATAAAAACAATATTCCCTATCAACTGAATTTTTTTTTTTATCTTGAGAATGAATTACAACTTATTTGGTTGTGATAAGAGTTCCACGATATTGCAATTCTGTAAATCATATGTAGTAATAGTTTTATAAGGGAGGAATAATTCCATTCCACTTTTATAGAGTTAATAAAACTCATTGTTAATAGTTATATTTTTTATTTGTGGAGACATTTTTCTATTTTATTTTTTTCATCTTTTTTTTTAAACAATCCATCGACTAAAGTTTGACAACATTAATATTATGGGGAAAAAAATTGGTTTAAACGGTTAATCATACATTTTGCTTTACCTTAAAAAACTTATCATTGCCGATAAGTCATAAAACATATAAATCATTCTTATTATATTACCAAAGAAAAAATAGCAACATACAAAGAAATTTTAAGATTTTCTTCCTTAGGAATTCAACTACTTTGTCAATATTCAATTCCATTGTAATTAATGTTAAATCATTATTTTTATCATGTATCGTTGTACTTACAAAAGTAATGCGACATTCAATTGTGGTTACCTCAATATTACGTTTCTTTTAAAGCTACCTATTGGCTTTCCAAATAAGAATGAAATTACTTATATTTTAAAATAAATTATCTTAAATGCCAATACACATGGATAGTGATAAATAGTAATAAAAGCACAATTGCGTCTTCAAGGAAGGGTGATTTGACAAAGAATATTATCAACTTTACCTTTCCATCCATTACATTTCGATTCCTAAAGAAAGGAAAAAAAAGTGCAAGTAAATATGCTTTAAGTACTTATTACAATTAATGCTGTTTGTTTCTATTTTTTTAAAGAGAATATTAGAGTACTTCTTAATTTTTTTTTAGGTGACAATAGATATTTTCATTAATAAGAAAGGGGATGAGAAAAGAAAATGGAAGAAAACATTCCAATCAACTAGGTCAAAAACACATAGACAACGATATATAATAATAATAAGACTCAAATTATCCCACTTCAATTGGTTGGCTAGACCTTACATTGCTCGACACAAAAGAGTCCTAAGATAGAATGGTAGAAGAATAAACTAGTAATTGTCTTGAAACACATTTTCTCGGTTGCTTACTACAACCACAACTTGATTCCCTTTCCTAAATGTAGTATGCTGCTTCACCTCCTTGAAATTCAAAATTCTTTGCCCACACCACTATATAACTACAAAAAAGGTTTTTGAGATCAATATTATTCTGTTGGATCCAATTAAGAGCTTCTATAAATCAATCTCAAAATTAATCTTGTAATTTTCAGTTCATGGGCCATATTTAGTCCCCATAAAATGTTCCATGGTTTAGTTCCAGTAGAGAAGCACATGCAATTTTCTTTTAGAAGCTACCTACTAGAGCACTAAAGTGTCTTAATGATATCTTTAATAATAGTCATTGGAAAGGTAGGATTCATTGTATCAAGTACGTAATGTCTGAACAATAACATGTGGGACACTTGGAATCTCCTTGACTACCATCAAGGAGCTAAGTTAGCGTGTTCTCTAAGCACTTAAGAACGTACACATACTAGAGAGAGAGAGAGAGAGAGAGAGTTAATGATACAAGTTCTATAAGAGTATAATCTTAGATTTATTGGATGATTGGGTAGGTTTACCTTTTAGCCCATTCTTCATCTAATACTTACCTAAGGATCATGGGCTAAGCCCACCCTAATTTGCTTTAGTACTTTGCTAAGTTTTTGTCCCTCCACCTCTTGGCCTAAGGCACTTGATTCTACTATAGACTCTTCTTTAATCTAGGCAATCTCTTTTTTGGATGGCTTTGGTTTTAGATGTTCCTTGTATACCTCTACTTAACCTTTCCCCCTTCATCTTAGACACTTTCCATGCCTTATAAACCAATTTTTTTTTAAGTTCAAGGAGTACATCTCTTTAATCCCTATCAATCAGCAACTTGCATAAAGCACAAAAATTTTAAGGGTTAAACTAAGATTATGGCTGACCAAGACAGTACATTGTTGTTTCTCAATTATTATCATTATGTAGTTTGCAAATGAGACTATCTAAGCTTTCACCTAGTTAAGGATAAGTGGCTCATATCATTGAAAGGCATCACTTCAGCATCTTTAACTCCACATCTTAGGCCACTTTAATAGTAGGAACTTTTTATGAGTTTGTTGCCTTCAACTTGCCTTTATCATTTTCCACCTTGAGACCTAGCTTCTCTACTACTTAGTGATGAACAAGTCAAAGACTCCTATATCTACTAATGCACTTATCCTTTGCTCTGCCACAAATGACTCCACGTATATCAAGCCTTTAGATTCCTTGGCAAGCTTGTTTTGCATTGTATCCAATAACTTCAAAACCTTAAGCTTAGACTCCTACTAGGCTTCCTCTTTTTACTCTACCATTACTATGACCATTTACCTATCTTGTTTGGTCAATCTTTAGGTTTATGGCCTTCAACACATAGAAAACAAGAAATTTTTTCTTAGAGTTCAAGTGGAGAATGACTTAAATAATTTTTTAATTTAAACAAGTTTTGAAGATATCTTGATCATGTCATAAAAAAATTGAAATTGTAGCATAAAATTCATAGATTTTTCTTTAAACTCTTAATATGATAATTATATATTTTATCTAAATATGTCTAATTTGTGGAATTATGTCTTGACATGAAAATATTACATTTTGTATGAAAAACATGAAAATGATGAATCTGATTCTTTCTTCTTCTTCTTTTTCACTAGCTTCCACTTTTTTTTTTTTTTAAGGTAGCTTTTACTTTTTTACAACAATCTTCTACATTTATGCAACAACCTTCTATATGTCTATAGCAATAGACCTTCTACTTTTCTTTTTGTTGCAAACTTCCTATATTAAGCATATCATTGTATATATGGCCCATTCACTTAGAGGAATATTTATGTCACTCCCCCTTATTTTTAATAGAAGGGCTATTATTGTTTTTTTTTTCTTTTTTTTTTTCCAATTATATGTTACACAACTAATGAGTGAAGAAACATTTAAACCAATTCTATCCTTGAGGAAGAAAAATTTTCATGCAAATTAGACTATAGAGCCTTGGCTACTATATTTAGTTGCACTTTATGCACGTAATAGTGATTACATAAAGAACATATGTAATTTTGTTAAGTTCTCTAATTTGGTTTTGATATTAACAAAAGAGGAATAATGTGTAACGTATGTTTAAGCTTATCAGAAGTTGTTTCAGAAGATAGTAAGTGAATTTTTCTAAATTGAATAAAGAGACAGAAGCTTGTTCAGAACCTTCAAAGGTGTTATACAGACTGTTTTTGTTCTGTCAGAAGGTATTTTAGAAGTTTTGTAATGTATCCGTAGTTCTCGGGTTAACCTTTCAGAAGCTTTTTCAGGACCTTTACAACATGAAGACAGTTGACATGTTTGCTTCAAAAGCTCTTTCAGAACCTTCCATGCCTGTCACGATTTTTTTCTAGATTTCGTTCTAATTTTTGTATTGATGGTTTTTAATAAATTTCAAGGCTTAGCTCTACGTGTCAAGTATATTTGGGTAATATACTTGATGTGTTTTACTAAAGTTGGATTTTATATCATGGGGTTTTTAGTTTACATAAAGTTTTTACAAGATTTTATTCAAAGATTTTATTTTATTCATGATAAAGTGAGATCATATAAGATTTATAGGTTTTATCAAGATTTAAATCTAGATATTTGAGCTATATTTTGGGAGATCCAGCAGTTATAAAGATAAGGATAAGAAATATGGTTGTTACATGAAGATATGGTTCCACAACATATGGGATATCAAGATAAGGTTCCATAATGTGAGGGATATCTTCAACAAACTGATCCAAAGAATATCTCCAAAGAAGATCTCGGTCAAACTAATTTATCCAAGCTTATCCTCATCAAAATATCACGGGAATGCAGATTTTCTCCAAGTTCAACTTATTTTTGAAATACAAAATTTCAAAAATAAATTCAAGCTTGTCACGTGGAACTCCATGAACATTACAAGATATTCTCCAACAAAGTAACCGTTATGTCTTATATACAAAAAGGGATGTTCAGTTGAAATATAGAGAGAACGTTCTTCTTATAACCAAGCACACGGAAAAGTTAAAAGCTCATACATCTTCAGGCGAAATTTTTTATATACGTGTGATCCAATTTGTAGAGGAAATTTGATATTCCTCATTGTTATTGTGATTTCTTTCTTGTATGAGGAATTGAGAGTTGTTTCATCACTATAGTTTGAGTGATTAGCTTCGTAAAGAAGCTAGAAAGACTCAGCAGTGAGACTTCGCCTTGAAGAGGCCTATTTTGTATACTTTCAATTTGATTGATATAGTGAAACACAACCGGTAAAGATAACTGGGACCCCGGCGTGGAGCTGGAAGAGAGGACTGACGCTCGAGGCGGAACCTCTATAAATCTCTGAGTATTTTATTCTTCTCTACTTATTTTATTTATTGCACATTATTATTTTTTTGTTGCTCACGTCATTTCGTTAGTCAAGAGACTTTGGATAATTTGCAAAAATTTCAATTTTAAGTAATTAATCAATTCACCCCCCTCTTGATTAATCTAATTGGGACCAACAAATTTAAATGATGTTCATTCATGAGATCCATGCTGAATTATTTATGCAACTTTTTTTTTTCCAAAAAGTAACCCCATTGAAATCAAAATATCACAATTATACCCTTTTATAATAAAATATACCTTTTGTTGCATGCACACACAGGCACATGATATAGTCTTGTTTTATTTTAATATAATATATACTAAACAAATACTATAAAGTTCAAGATAAATAAATAATGATAAAGCATTGAGCATGTAAAGTGGGAACTTGAGTTTAAAAGATGCATCATATGGTTTTGGTTGTCTCCATAAAAAGTAAGACCATAGAATTTATGTGAGTAGATGTAGAGCGATTAAAAAGGTGGTCAACTAGTTAAACAATACTTTTATGACATGTTTGATTTACAAAATGGGATAAGATAGAAATAAAATTACAATATTTCATATATAAAATAGAGCAGTAATAGACTAATAGTTATTATTTCGTTTAATTTCATTTTAAATAACATGAGATAATGTTGCACTTGATACCTAAATTTTGGGCAAATGATTAAGTTCTAAACTTTTTAATTGTCAATTCTAGTATTTGTCGTTTGAGATAGAACTTGCAAGGAATGGAATTTCAACATGTTGTTTCTAATTCTAAAGTAACTTGCAAAATGCCATTTAGGCATATTTTAACTTTTATATATGCCATGCAATACTTAGTTGACATGTCACATGACTTAAAAATAAATGAAAAATAATTGCCATATCAAATAATAATAATTAAGATAAAATAAAGTAAACTAAAATGCAATATCTTACTAAATTTGTCAGCATTTAACTCAAATACATTAAGGAAAAAAATGAGCCAAAAGAAAATTTGTTCTTTAATATATTGAAATAAATAAAATTCTTTATCATTAACATCAACTCAAAAAGAAAAAAGGAAACCTAGATACCCTAAATTGGTTGCAACTAGAGCTGGGAATATAGGTCAAACAGACCAACCCGCCCCGACCTGTGGGTCGATGCGGGCCAACCCGCAATTCCCCGCAAGAGTTGCAGGTTAAAAAAACGACTCGCTTCGCCTGCAATTTTTTTTTTTTTTTTACAAATTTAGCATTCTAAATTCTAAATTTTTAGTATTCTAAATTATTTAAATTAAACTTATAAAAGCTAGTAATTTATTATTGATCTAGTCCAATAGAAATGTAATAGTAATATATTACAAAATATATTCAAATCTATCCGAAAGAGTTGCTTTGCCTTTTTATTTTTTATTTTTTTTACGGGTCAGCAAGCCAACCCTCGCTCGGAGCAACTTGCCCGCCTCGCCTCGAAGGGCCACGCAAGCGGGAGCCAAAATTTTTTACCTGCCCCGCAATTCCCAACTCTAGTTGCAACCTCATTTTCTCATAATTTTTCATGTTTTCAACTCAATTTTGACAAACTCTTCATCACCAAGCCATTTAAACAACATCAATTTGTTTTACTTAGGTTCTTTCAAAATGGAAATTTTTATATCTTAAATTTTCTTTTGATTCGATCAAATTTTAGTGCTTTTTAAAGCTTCTTCTTGCATTTTAAAGTGCTTTTTATTGATATTTCCTCTTCTCTTTTCATTCATTTTCCATTTAATCATATATTTGTGTTTAGATCTACATCTCTTTTCGTCTCCTTATTATTTCAAGAATGGTACACTAAATGAGGGTTTAAAAATGGAACAAGATTCGAGCTAGGTTCACTTTCACCATTTTTATTGGTGTTTGCTATAGATTTGGAAGGGGTTGAACATAAGTAGATACGACATAGTCTTGGAGAGGATTTGGGGGGTTTTGTGTAGAGATTAACACCATAGTCTACAAAGAAATCATCAACAACTCTTTTTTTTTATGACGCAAAGTGGAATCTTGAAGAGTTTTGTATAAAGACAATTTAAAGGAACTATAAAGAGGTCTATGTAGTGGATCTTCTAAGCTAGAGACCCCTCATTAAAGCTTCCCTTGATGCTCTCTACCACCAAATGGTAATTGTAAAATTGCAATTTGTAGCATAGGTTTTCTTTGTTGATTTTGATAATGTTAAGCTCCTTAATATGGGGTGTTAATTGTTATGATGCTATATGGGGTTTATGATGGTTTCTCGATGTACTATTTATCTTTGGATTCTTGTAAGCGATTCAATTTTTTTTTTTAATTACACAATCAAGAGAAAGTAATATAGTAAGTTTCTCAAAATTTTGATACATGAATCATGGTTTCATTGAGTTCTTTTCTTAATATTTTGATTTTGTTTTTTAATACTATTTCATTAGAGGGATCAAGTATATAGGATATATCTTAACTAATGTTTAGCAAGGTGAAAATGTTGTTTTAGATGTGAATTGGTAAGGTTTTTAAAGGGCTAAGTATGGATGAATGTTCTCAACATTTTTTTTTTAATTTTGATATTAGTTTAATACCATTTCATGTGAAATGTAGCTTCATTCTTCCTTTTTTTTTTTCTTTCTTTCTTTCTATAGGACAAATCTAGTTAATTTGGAATTTTTATCTATTTAATAAAGACTAGACACTTGTTGAGTGCTCATTTGCTTCTTATGCTAGTGTGGCAAATGGTAACTAATGGTGTCAAGCAAGGTAGTATCTTTTAGCAAGTCAAAGTCTCATTAGATATTGAAGTTGACGATAAAAAAGTTTATATATTTAATTAAAAAATTATTCAAAGTTCCCGTACACAATATTATCTCAAATGACATTAGTAATATGCTAAGAATCTATCAAAAAAAATTGATTTACCCTCATCTCAATTTAAGATTGAGTTTTAGGATGGGATCACGTTGGTAAATATGAAAATACAGTAAAAAAAATTTAAGAAATAACTATTCCTTTGGTCTTGCAAAAGAATTATAATTTCTCATTTTATAGAAACTGTAATTTCATGGAATAATTAGTCTATTAACAAAATCTAAAAATAAGTTTATTAAGAATGAATTTCTATCTTATGGAATATTTTATTAGCATGTTGTGCCGTTGTTAAATTAAAGACTTAAGCAAAGTTCTCCTAAGACTTTTTTTTTTTTTTCACACTAAGAAAGAAAAATAGATTAGCTATCTCATAAACAATTATTTTTTGCCTTTTCATTTGAAGAATAAAATAAAATATAATAATAGAAAAGCATGCCTGATTCTTTTCGAAGAAAGGAAGAATCTGGCCAAAAAAAAAAATTGAAATTTAATGAAAAGAAAATAGAAGGCTATTTTCAGTGGAAAGAATGGCCGAAACAACAAAAGGAAAAATGAAACGGGCTTCTAGTGATTTGGGCCAGCCCAATCAGCCTAAGCACAACCAAAAATCCCGTATAAAATCCCAACTCTGGAAACCCTAACCCTAAGTTCACCGGACAGGAAAAGCGCAGCGTTGTCAAGCAAGTCTTAACCAACAATGGTAAGCCAATCTCTACTTCTCGCTCTCATTAGTGACAATTCGTCTGTGTTGTTAATACTCTCGGATTTTAGATCCGTTAGGGTTTCAATAAGTTATCGTTTTGAAATGTTTGTTGAGCATTATGTTCGATTGGTTATAGTTCCTTTGATGAGCGTTTTGGGGTTTGATTGGTGGCATTAGTATTGATAAAAACGCCAGCAGCATTTCGCTCTATTGCTTGTCCTGACGAATGAAGATGATAGAAGCTTATAGGTATTAAGAATTATGTAAACCTGAATTGTAGTCTAGAGTTCATCTATTTACAGTCTGAGCAGAGAAATATAGGGCTCGGTCGATGGGGCTCCCTGGCCTTGCGAAATGAATTACTTCTATAAAGTTTGAGTTTTTTCTTTTCCTGACAATTTCTATTTTTGCCCCTTCATTTCTTTTCCTGACAATTTCTGAAACCGTACTTGTAGTGGGAGTATCCTTGTTTAATGTTGTATCCTAGCAAAATTCCGAGCCTTTTTTTGTTCGTGTCACGGCGTTGGTTTCTCCAGGGACTACGCTGTTAGACGTTATGCTGCTCTCATGTAAAACTGTGTATTTTTTTTCAACACATTTTGGACCGAGAATCTGTAACTCTTTACCTAGAATATAAATTATACCTGGCAAATTCCATGAGTTGAATTGACTTCGTTTGCCATAAGGTGGAACCTTTAATTTTTTTTGTTCGACTATATTGTTGTGACACAAGCCTATCAATACTGCTTATCCTATTAAAGTATTATATATCTGTGAATCAAAATTTGGGCATTAGCTGTCTATGAATACTATGGTCTTACTAATTTGTCTTTGTTGTTGTGGCTTTTTAACGACTTATATCCTTTTTATGCTGACCTTAGTTTCCCATTGTTATGATTAACTGGTTTGGACCTCATTTATGAATGCCAGGTGAACGTTCCTAAGACAAAGAAGACTTACTGCAAGAACAAGGCTTGCAGGAAGCACACCTTGCACAAAGTGACACAATACAAGAAAGGAAAGGATAGCTTGGCTGCTCAGGGAAAGAGGCGTTATGATCGCAAACAGTCAGGTTATGGTGGACAGACCAAGCCTGTTTTCCACAAGAAGGTAGGTGATCATTGTTCCACAGGGAGTCTGGTGCTCTTCTAAGTCCGTAGGAAATCATGTATTATATGCTTTTTACTTTATCCATTGCTTTGATAGGCAAAAACTACAAAGAAGATTGTGCTGAGGCTTCAATGCCAGGGCTGCAAACATGTGTCCCAGCATCCCATCAAGGTAATTGTTTTTCAACTAGTCTGGCATTTTCTTAGATTTTGATATATATGCTTTTTGCTCATTTTACTAATTCATGGTTTTTACTTTCTGTTATTCAGAGGTGCAAGCACTTTGAAATTGGTGGAGATAAGAAGGGAAAAGGAACCTCACTGTTCTGAGCAATTTCTGTGTTTTTTATTGCATACTTCAGTCTTTGCTACTATTTGCCTATCTCCTTGTCTTTCTTGTGAGAATGGCTTGAAAATTCTAGATTTTGGAGTATTTATCATTCTGTTTTTGTTTTGCAAGTTGATGTAGCTGAAGGCATTGAAAGAATTTAATAGCAGTTTTGTGATATTAGCTTTATGGTTGCCGATCAACTTCTTTGCTTTATGAGAATATCATTATCGTTTGTTCTGCAATATAGTTGCTACATGAAGTGGTTAGGTACTGGCATGTCCCCTCGGTGTCTGTAACCGAGCTTCTTCAAAAATAAGCCTGAACTGGATGAGGGGTCTATTTGTTTATGGAGAATTAACTCGTTCCATATTGTTGTTTGAGATATGAGCTTGTTTAAGCTTGTTGGCCATGAAACTTCTGCATGTTGAGAGGATGTCTTTACTTTAGGCAGGTTGAAATACTGAACGCTTGGCCGGCCTATATGCCATTTTCTGTGCCTGATGGCTTCACCTGTTCTAAATCACTTCCATATACTTCATAGTGGTTATTTACGTCAAATTTTATTCTGAAGTACGACTATAATTCCCAAATTATGCATACAACCAACATCCAAAATATTATGGGCAGTAGCCACGAATGAGTTAAAATGTTCTAATCATGGCGTTAAATGTGCTGAGTCGATCTGAATCGAAGTTTTATAGCTTGAACTTTAACGTGTCCATTTAGAGGTTGTATGGAACAAGCTTTTGTTCGATGTTTATATATGCATGCTTTAATTATATTAATATTAATATTCAAATTCGTTTTTAACTCTGTCGATATTTGTATTTAATTTGAGCAAATTAAATTTGTTGGTAGTTGAGCTAAGTAATATAAAGCTCGACTTTGATTTGCTTAACTAGTTGAGTAGTTTAAATTCAAGATTGATTTAACTGTTCTCGAGTTCAATTTTGGTAACTATCCAGTTGAATCCAATGTTTTTCTCCCTTTCTAGAGAGGTTCGTCTGGAAATGTGAATGGGATAAGGGTTAAAAGGTCAGCTGGGGGTCGATCTGGGTCATTAAAGAAAAATGTAATTTCAATTAAGTTAAATCTTAGATATTCATCCTGGTAAAAACATTGGAGTGTCAAGTTGATCTTGCTTTTGAAATATCTTTAGCCACACTTCTTTTTTCCCCCTGTATTTTACAAGTAAAAACAAAAAACAAGTAATTATTGAAGTCCTGATGATCTCCCTTGCTTCTAAAACGATAGTCTTTGTATTATTGAAGTCTTGATGGAGGTTGTCATGGCATTCTAATTGCTAGTGAAAATCTTCAGTTTTATGAGTCCTGATGGGTGATGACAACTGCATAAGAGCGGGCGGTAAGTGTATATGGACTTTCGGCTTAAAAAAATACATACTTACGGAAGCCAATGATGATGCAAATCTGTCAACTCATTAAATAAAGCCTAAACTTGTTCGTAAATCTGTCAACTCATTAAATATAAAGGAATATTTCTTTCAATTTCTTAAACTTAAATTCTAATGTAGCTCTTATGAGATCAAGAGGTTAAGGGGTTATTTAGTACTTTGCCATGAAAGCGTGTTAAGGGTTTAATTTAGGTTTTAGAAACAGACATTAGACATTGATTTATCAATATTTCTCTTCTTTTGAGCTTTTCATATTTATTAAGAGAATTTCTTTAACCTCTAGTGTCCTTACCAAAATACCAATCTTTCCAGAGAGAGAAGGCATTCAAACCCGATCCATTTAACATGAAAATCAACATTCATACCATTAGGTTAGAAAAAACCTAGACGATAAAAAAAAAAGGCACTAGAAGTGACTCAACTTTTAAATATAGGTAATTTAATATCCAAATTTTCATTCATTTATAATTTAATGCTTAATAAAGATATTACATTTGCTCAAATATGAAACTTTAGATACTAAATTGTAAAACAATGAAATTTTAGGTACTAAATTACTCAAATCAGAAAATATAGATGCTACATTTGCCACTATTCCTTGATAAACTTATTATTGGTTTCTTAAGCCAAACCAAACCCATTCACACCTTAACCTTGTATATATTTTAAGTGCTTATGGGTCACATTAAACATTAATTTAGACATAAACTAGTTCATATTTGATATTAATGTGTTACGTATAGTATTATTTACATCTATTTCCCTTTTAAATAATAATAATACATTAGCATACTTTGGAACAATTTAGGTCTTACTTTGTTTTTATTATCATATGCTTGTGGATACGCTTGTGGTAAATTCAAAAACTATATAATTTGTTCATTACAATTTATGATGAGTTGAAGTTAGGTGATTTGCTACCATTTGTTGATATTATTAGTTATCGTAGGTGTTATAGAGTTGATAATACATTGAGTGGTAGTGTTATGTTAGTTAGGAAGTGGTCATGTTGAAGCTATGCTTGTGCATTGTGGGAAGTGAAGTAGATTGAGGGTTTAGAGCCTAATAATGGTATTAATAAATAAAGAACAAGAGAAAGTAAAGTAGAGCTCTCTTCCCCGATGGAAACCCTAGGCACCCAACATCCTCCCCTAATTGCTGAAGCACCCTTATCGAATCAAGGTAAACCCTCTTTCACATCTCTTTTGAAGCAATAGGAAAACATAATGACTTAAGCTTTTAAAATTTCAATGACATACAAAGGAGAGACGGCGATTCTTTTTATGAAGGAAGAGGAAAACAAATTAGCAGCATCCTTCAAATTAGCACTAGTGGTGAAATTCTCCAAAGGAAGACCAACAATGGCCAAAATCAGAAACTTCTTCGTTTCTCTAGGTTTGAAAGGTAAGTACCATGTTAGATTGATTGATGATAAACATGTGTTAATTCGTTTTGAACTAGCAAAGGACTATACTAGGTTTAAAAGAAACTAGTTCAGTAATTAGGATTATATTCCATACGTTTATTTAAGTGGATGAAGGAATTCGATCCCACAAAAGAATGTCTAATAGCGCTGGTGTAGATTGACTTACCATACTTGAAAGTACATTACTTCAATCAAGCAATTTTGCTTTCTATTGGATTGAATTTTGGAAAACCTTTATGTACTAATGAGGCAACCAAATCACTAGTCCGTCCATCAGTGGCAAAAATTATGATAAAATTAGATATCTTGAAGTCTCTTAAAAACATAATCTAAATTGGAAGTGAAAAAAATTAGGTATTATCAATAGGTGATCTATGAGGATGTACCTAAATACTGTCTAATGTACTGCACGATCAGGCATTCAAAAGAGAATTGTAAGTTGAATAACAACTGTAATCTAATTACATCAAAGGAATAAGGAAAAATGGTATACAGGGTGAAGAAGAAATTAGAGGGTAGTGATAATGGATTAGATTTTAAAGAGGAAATAGCACCAGATCAAACCAATGCCAAGGAACATTATCCAAATAACTAACAAAATAACAAACCTAAGATACCTTTTGTTAAACAAGTTACCAAGATACTCAAGCGGAATGAATCAATCCCATAAGGCTTATTAGAAGGTGAAAATTTCCTCCTTCTCTACATTGCATTGAAGAGAATATTGGGACCAAAAGTGATTTGGAACAATGAGAGTAGGATGAATTAGAAGATGATTGAATGGATAAAATAAACATGGAAAAGCATGAAGAATGGACAACTATAATTAGAAATAGAAGGAGAAGTAAAAGAGTTTAGATGAACAAAGTAGCAAGGAACTTAGGCGGAGGAGGATTTGCAATCAAATCAGTGTTATCATGAATTTTATGCGTTGGAATATTAGAGGGATTGGTAACCAAATATCAATACGTCAAGTGAAAAAGTTGAGTAGAATCCATAATTTCAAGTATATTCTAATTCTAGAGCTAATGATAAAAATCAAGAGTTTGCACTTGCTGATCAAGACATTGAATTTCCAAGGAGGAATATCCAACATAAACTAAAAGATCTAGATTATTTAGAGGGATCCTAGCCAAGTACAAACAAAATGGGATAGTGAACAAATTTATCAGTACAGTTTTGGAATCCTTTAACCAATACAATCAACTACTTCTCTACAATTTATGCTAACTCAAGCACAACAAGTAGACTAAATCTCTGGTCCAATTTGCAAGTTCTTTCTTAGTAGGATAATCTTCTATAGATGGTGTGTAGTGACTTTAATTGCATCAAATTGACAAAGGAAAGAAAAGGGGGAAATCTACCTTCTACCAAAGCGATGAATGACTTCAACCAAACAATTGTAGGTTGCTGACTAAAAGAAGCAATGTTCTCTAATTCTGCATTTATGTGGAATCAAGGGGCTCTTTAGCAAAGACTAGATTGAGTATTCTTCAACTCATCATGGTTAGTTAATGTTGCATTAGATGTTATACATCTAAACAAGGCATGTTTAGATCATTGTCCACTGCTAATCAGAGTTAAAGAGCTATAACTTAAATCTCTAAGCTCATTCTAATTCCTTAATGTTTGGATGAAAAGAAGGAGTTTAATGGAGGTAATAAAAAAGAGTTGGGCTTGTCTAGTGAAATGTAAAGGATTAGTAAAATTGCAAACAAAATTACTTTAGCTAAAAAAAGAATTAAAAGAATGGAATAAAAGTGTAGTGGGTAATGTATTTGATTGAGTTAAGGAATGGGAAAAGAAAGTGGATGAATTGGAGCAAGTGTTAGATGTAGACGAAATCGAAGATAACAAGATTGCTCTACATGAAGCTCAAGCACACCTCTCTTTCTCCTTAGCTTGTGAGGATAATTTGCTCAAACAAAAAGCAGGGATTAAATGGATGAAAGATGGAGATTGTAATTCTTGTTTTTTCCATGCAATCATTAGGCAAAAACAATGCAAATCACGAATCACAATAATTAAAGAGGTGAATGGTCAATGGATTGAAGGCTTAGAAGAACTTAATAAATGAGTAGTTGAGTTCTTTTAAAAACTTTTCCAATAGGAGGAGGTTTTAGATTTCCAAAAACTAGAATGGCTAAAAAATTGGATGACATAAGAGTGAAATAATCATCTAGTATCTATTTCAAAACAAGAGGAAGTTTGGCATATCATACAACAACTGGATGATAATGTGATTGTGATTCCTAATGGTTTTGGTAGTTTTTTCTATAAATTTAGTTGGGGTATCATCAATGAAGACATCATGGAAGGGAAATTAGCTTCTTTCAAGGGAACCCCCTTCCAAGATACTTCATTGCAATGACAATTGTGTTAATACCAAAAAAAGATCGATTGCATGAGTGAAAAGATTTTAGACCCATCAGTATTTGTAATGTATTTGCTAAGATTATATCTAAGATACTAGTCGATCAACTAAATACTTTTCTATCGAAGTGTTTAGTTGAAAATCAAACGGGTTTTTATAAAGAGGCAAAGTATCATGAAAAATATCTTAAGTTGTGTTTAGTTGAAAATCAAACGGGTTTTTATAAAGAGGCAAAGTATCATGAAAAATATCTTGATAACTCAAGATATTTTACACTCTTTAAAAAGGAAAGTAAGAGGTGGAAATTTGGTAATTAAACTAGATATGGAAAAGGCCTATGATAAAGTGAACTGGTCATTCCTCATGAATATACTAAACAACCTTGGTTTTAGCTCATCTTTCAAGCACATGGTATCTAGGCTATTTTTCAATTGTTAGTTCTCTATGAATATTAATGGTAATATTACAAGCTTCTTCAAGTCTTCAAGAGGCTTACGTCAAGGAGATCCACTATCACCTATTCTGTTTGTTATTTGCTTAGAAGTGTTATCAAGAGGTCTCAATGATTTAATCAATAAGAACTCAGAGATGACTTATCGGGTAGGTAACCTCAAGTGCATTTCTCATTTGGCTTTTGCATATGATTGCATACTCTTCATTAATGGATGCTCCAAATCAATCAAGAAGTTACAATCATTCTTAAGTTGGTATGAGAACATTTTAGGCTAGAGAAAAAACAGAAGGAAAAGTGCTTTCTTAATTGTAGGGAAAGACACCTCTCCTTGAGTGGATAAAGCAAGAAAAGCATTAAGATTTCAAAGAGGCAAATTTCCTTTACAATACTTAGGTTATCCTTTAGTTGTCGAGTGAAAAAGGAAACAAATCTTCTTTTGGTTAGTCTAGAAAATAAAGAACAGAATTGAAAATTGGGCTAACCACTGGCTTTTTGAAAGTAGTAGATTGGTTTTAATAAAAAGCATTCTACATTCTATTCCTTTATATGTGCTATAAGCAGAGAAACCTTCCAAATCTATAATTAAGGAATTAGAAAGATGCTTTTCAAAATTTTTCTAGAAAACATCTGAGAATAAAAAAGGAATTCACTAGATTAAATGGAAGAAGGTTTGTAATCCCAATGAAGAAGGAGGCCTGAGTATTTGAAAGCTTGAAGACATAATAGAGGTACATGACATGAAGCTATGGTGGTGGTTGAGATTGAGGGATTCTTTGTTTACCAATTTCTTTAACTTAAAGTATATACGAAACTCACATCCATGCTTAGTAAAGGAAAAGAATTTATATTCACCTATTTGGAAGAGAATTATAGAGCCTGATCATAGGCAGAGGATAACATATTTTTCGGGATTCGAAATAGAAACAGTAATTTCTGGCTTGACAATTGGTACGAGACATCCAATCTTCATCATTTGATGCCATCACAAGAATATTGCATAGAAAAGATAAGCGATTACAAAATAGATGATGGATGGGATATGAAATTTCTACAATAGCACTTGGGACAAGAGCATGCATCTAAGATTTCAAAGATTACATGTGATTCATCCACTCTTAATTGTGTCTTATGGAAGCTTTCAAAGGATAGAAATTTTTCCAACAAGCAGACGTGGAGATTCCTAAACAAATTGCAAGACTCTTCCATTTCTCAACATCATCATTATTGGAATAGTAGAATCCCACATAAAATTTCCATATTCCTTTGGAAGTTAAAAGGAAAAGCAATTCCCATAGATAATGCTGTAAAGAAGAGAGGCATATAGATAGTCTCTCGATGTTGAAATTGCAAAGAGGAGTATGACTCGATCAAACATTGTTTCTTGGACTACAAGGTTTTCAAAGAATATTGGGAGCATCTCTCAATGATATACAATCTCCCTCCTTTGATCAAGTTTAGATCAATTGGTCATTTCATATTATGGTAAACCACGAAATTCAAAAAAGGTAACAAAAAAGTAATCACAGTTATTTCTTATCTTCTATGGTTCTTTTGGAAGTTGAAACTAGAACAAAAGTATAGAGGAGTGTTGAATTTGAATTGGCCATTTGGAAGAGTAATGGCAAAAACCACACTTGCTGTTTAGATTTTTTAGGTTTCTAAAAGCAACATCACATGCAAGAAACTAATGTAAACCACAAGTAGGAATCGTAAAGCTTAATACAAATGCACCCTTTTCAAATGGTTGTGCAATCGGTGGAGGTTTAGCTTGAGATGAAGTTGGTTGCATCTTATTTGCATTTGGTTGCCTGATATCAGTAGATGACATAATACAAGCTAAGCTAATGGCCATAGAACAAGGTTTGATACTTTGTCAATAGTATAAGCTCCAATAGAGCCAAATTGAAGTAGATTCAAGAGTATTAGTAAAGTGGATTGAAGATGGTGTAAATATTCCATGTTATATATTTTATACTATGCAAAACATAAAGAAGCTAATACAAAGATTGGAAACTTCGATTCTTCACATACATAGAGAATCAAATAAGGCAGCAAATTACCTCACCAGTAGAGCAAAAAAGACCAATACAAGTTTTGTGATATCTAATTTCTTTAATTTAGATACTTTTTATAAAGGTTTAATACTTTTAGATAAAAAGAGAAGTGTCTTGTATTAGAATTTGACGCACAAATATTTAAATGAATAAACAATACTTGTTTTTTTGGAAAAAAAAAAAGACTTGGTGTTTAATAAAATTCCTAAGAGTGCTGAATTAGTTGAATTGTCTTGTGAGATGTATGTGCAAGGAAAGTGCCTATAAAGGAATAAGTAGAGGACAATAAGAAAGTGGCAATAGTAGGAGAGGAATGATTAGCGCCCACTATGGAATAAAGGATGCAAATTTGGACAAAAATGATGAACAAGAATGCACAAATGACGGCCATGAGGGAGTGCAGAGTTAAAGCATGCAGTAGTGATAAAGCTAAGAGACCATGTGTATTGTGATAAAGGAAGGTAATATTTGGAGATGAGTATATAGTTAGGCAGGAGAATCTAATGCAGGAAATCGAGATCATCAATATAAAAATTCTAACCTTTGGGAATAGCTTGCTAGATGACTACTTAGAGTGGGAATATAAGGTGAATAAAGTATTTGAATATCATGAATATGACGAGAGGACCAAAGTGAGATTATTAGCACTTGAATTTATTGAGTATGCCCCTTGTGGTGAAGGAACTTAAAGTCCCAATGCTTGTGATAAGGAGAAAGGGAGGTGATTACCTAAAGATAAATGAAGGTAACATTTGGTTACCATTACTTTATGATATTGGATTAGATAAATTTTTTAATTCTTTATCTATTTTACATATTGGACCATGCTACTGGACAACAAGACTTTGAGGTATTAGGATAAAACTAAAAAAAAAAAATTATTATATGCATAATAGTATAAAAACTTACTTCACAAAATAAAATAAGTATATTGTTAAAACTCGAAAAAATAACAGTATGACATCATTGTTCATTTTGCGACTATAACGTATGTTAAAACTTTTTTAGTGAATTCTTACATTGATATAAAAAATAACCTTATATCATTATAAAAATTCATTTCCTATATTATGCACTTCAAATGTAGTATAAGAGAACTATTCAATTCTTTTTATACTGTCCAATTTTACTAACTAAACATTACCAAAGAAATTATTGCACGAATGGATTGCACCCCTCACTATCCACAAGAAATGTTCTTGAATTTGCAAAAGCTACAACAAATTTATATATCAATAATCATATTAGGTATATGATTAAGTATTTGTTATATAATTATATTATTGCATACTATATATAATTTTATCATGCACAAATGCTTTGTGATGGAAGTTTAACCTATAGCATTTTATTTTATATCTCCTTTTGTGAAATGTTTTCTAGCTTTTACTTGAGCATTTTAGCTTTGCATTTTGTTATCTAGATTCAAGAAAATGAGCACTAAAACAAGTTTGTAAAAGGTTTTCTTTCTTGTTTTTTCCATTAACAAAATTGGAAATTGAATTTTATGCATACATTTCCTCTTCTTTATTATTAACTTTTATTATGGACTTTGCATATCTCCATTAGATTGATATTTGCATGTAAGAATGCTAAAAAGGTGTATCAAATGCCTGAAACAATTGTAAACCAAATTAGAGCTTATTCCTCCATTTTGTAATAGTTTTAAGTAGCCTCTTTATCTTTTCATTGTTTACTTTGTCCTTGAGATTATAATGTAAATCTACCCGTCTTACGGTTGTATACTTTTGGATATCAATAAAATTTAACTTATCTAAAAAAAAAAATGCTTGAAACAATTTCTCCTAATAATAACCATATGAATTATATATAGTATTGAAAAAAATTTATGAAGCATACCATGAAACTTGGTTTTTAAATATAGTAAGGAAATGAAAAGAATTAAAAAAAAAGGAAATGAAAATAAATAGCATCTGCAAATCTGTTCACGGACAGGTCCAAGGATAAAGAGTCGGAACCAGCTGAGAATGTGGATAAGCTATTTTTTGAGAACAAGACCTTAAAGTCCTCTGTTACGGTTGTATACTTTTGGATATCAATAAAATTTAACTTATCTAAAAAAAAATGCTTGAAACAATTTCTCCTAATAATAACCATATGAATTATATATAGTATTGAAAAAAATTTATGAAGCATACCATGAAACTTGGTTTTTAAATATAGTAAGGAAATGAAAAGAATTAAAAAAAAAGGAAATGAAAATAAATAGCATCTGCAAATCTGTTCACGGACAGGTCCAAGGATAAAGAGTCGGAACCAGCTGAGAATGTGGATAAGCTATTTTTTGAGAACAAGACCTTAAAGTCCTCTGTTATAGAGGACTCTGCCAAAGGAAGATCAAATGAAGTCGGAGCTGTATATTCTAATTTGGATAAGTCCTCGGATGGAATGCTAATATCGGCAAATCAGTTCACGGGGAAATCCAATGAAAAAGCGTTGGAACCAGCTGTGAATGAGGATACACAAAATTTGGACCACCCAGTTCACGAGAACAATACCATAAAGCCCTCTGTTGCAGAGGATGATACCAAAGGAAGACCGGATGAAGTTACAGTCGTACACTCTAAGCAAGGAATTTGGCATAATAGCCCTAGCAAAGTGAATATGACACAAGCTGCCCCAACATCATCTCAGGTAACAACACCCTTGCAAACTAATCCTAATTCTTCATCGGAAAATATCACTACTACTATTGCATCTCTGTATGTGGAATTACCAAATATATCTGCTGTTCCACTGGTGACAACATCCTCTCATTTTAATGTGCTTGCTGATGATAATGAACAAGTGAATGAGGAAACAGACTATGATCAGTATTTACGGGAACCTACGGATATATCTGAAGACACATTGTCGCCTCGAAAGCCCCCTCACTTGACACAATCAGATGATGAAGCCACCACAATCAAAAAACCCAGACGACACTTTAGCCCAACAAAGAAGATCACTTTTTGTCAAACCAATCCTCGACGTTCTGCGAGGATATCCGGTAACCCAAAACACCCCTCTGTTTAAATGATAAGTATGCTTTTCTGGAATGTGCGTGGGATTGCTAACAAAGCATCTCAGCGTCATCTTAAGTTTCTAATACAAGCTCATAAAATATCACTAGTTGCCCTCCTAGAGTCGATGGCAAACATTGCTGTTCTCCAGGCGTTGAGGAATAAATTTAATCTTGCTACAACCTTCTCTTCTGCTAATAACAAAATTTGGATTCTTATCTCCAATGAATTTTCTGTGTTAACTGCAACCGATTATGAACAGATATTATCCTTGGAGGTAACCCATCATCATCTTCCCACCACAATTTTGATATCTGTAGTTTATGCTTCCTCCGCTACACAGGTCCGATTGGGTTTGTGGTCGACAATGCAGAACCTATCCAGTTCTTATCATGGTACGCCATGGCTAATAGGTGGAGACTTCAATGTCATCCGCTCGGTGGATGAATATAAAGGAAACTCCACTCCTAATCAAGGGGCGATATATGATTTCAATAATTGCATAACTGAGTGCAATCTCATTGAGCTTCCAACTGTGGGGAATGAGTTCACTTGGCAAGGAGTTAGATCCAATGGTACAGTATTCAAGAAACTTGATCGCTTGCTGTTCTCAATGGATTGGATCTCCACGATTCAGGTTAACTCTATTCAGCATTTGAATAGATCTTCCTCAGATCACAGCCCTATCCTATTTCAATATCAGAAAGAGGCATCATCCAAGCCAAGTTTGTTTCGGTTCCAAAAAATGTGGCTGCGAAGATAGGAGCTATTTGATAACATAAAAGAAAATTGGTCTCAGCCTACAAATTCATATGGCATGCTAGCCTTCTCACTTAAACTTAGGCGACTCAAGTCTAGGCTCAAGGATTGGAATAAACAAAATTTTGGGGATGTTTTCCGCAATCTGAAGGATGCTGAAGCTCAGGTTTCCAGTCTAGAACAGCTGTATGAAGAGACTGGAGCAGTAGAAGACAGACTTAATTTGG
Source organism: Laguncularia racemosa (assembly GCA_037954665.1). Classification (NCBI taxonomy): domain Eukaryota; kingdom Viridiplantae; phylum Streptophyta; class Magnoliopsida; order Myrtales; family Combretaceae; genus Laguncularia; species Laguncularia racemosa. Next base: position 1,471,156 of record JBBMOL010000162.1, read on the forward strand.
AGAAGTCAAAATCAAATCTGTTCTCAAGACTCAGGGAGCACACAGACTATATGCAACAGAAGTCCAAAATAAAATGGTTCAGGGATGGAGATGAAAATTCCACTCTATTTCACTCCTTTGTCGCAGACCGTCATTCCAAAATGATGATCCATAAAATCAAAAATGGAAGCGGTGATTGGATCTCCTCTCCAACTGAATTAGAAGCAGAAGCTGTCCAATTTTTTACTAACCTGTTGCGGCAACAGCCAGTTGATGACGATGCTGGAGCCGAGAATAGGTTGCTTGCTAACATCCCAAATTTAATTACCATTGAAGACAATAGATCATTATTGCGTCCTATTGAGGGCCCGAAGCTAAAACGAGCTGTTTTTGGATTAGATGCGGATAGCTCACCTGGAGTTGATGGATACGGGGGCCTTTTCTATTGCTCTTGTTGGGACATAATAGAACAAGATCTCTTAGCTGCTACTCGAGACTTCATGGCTGGTACTCCGATTCCTAGGGCAGTTGCAAGCACTCTGATTGTTCTTCTACCTAAAAAGCACTCTACAACATCATTCGCGGATTATAGACCGATAAGCCTCTGCAACTTCTTGAACAAAATTTTCACAAAAGTACTAACAGAAAGGTTAAAGTTAGTTCTACCATCGATAATCTCACCGGAGCAGTCGGCCTTTCTGAGCGGTCGCGATATCACAGAGAACATACTCCTTGCTAAAGATCTCGCCCAATTCTTGGAACATCCCTCAAGAGGCGGAAATCTAATAATCAAGATGGATATGATGAAAGCTTTTGATCGGGTATCATGGTCCTTCCTCCAGAATTTGATGCTTAAATTTGGCTTTGCACATCATTTTGTATCACTCATCCTTGGTAATCTAAGAGCTGCCTGGTTTTCGATTATATTTAACGGAGGTCCAGTTGGTTTCTTCCAAGCATTTAGGGGTATCAAACAAGGGGATCCACTATCTCCATATCTCTTTTTGTTAGCTTCGGAAGCTTTATCTCGTGGACTTAAAAATCTTGAAGAAACGGGACAAATACTCCCATTTCATACTCCCTCATCAAGTTTAGTCAAAGTAACACACCTAAGCTTTGCAGATGATATCTTGGTTTTCACTCGTGGAGATAAAAGGTCCTTGCAGTATCTCAATAGATTCCTTTCTGATTATGAACTAGGCTTTGGAAAAGAAATCAACAAAGACAAAAGCTTCTTCATTCCCCCCAACAATCGTCCCCCAATATATATCCGACAAGTCTCAACTTCTCTTGGTATCCCTGGTAGTTCATTTCCATTCCAATATTTAGGATGCCAACTCTACAGGGGTAGAGTACGAGAATGTTATTTCTCACACCTGATCGATAGCTATGAACGGAAACTTGGCCATTGGTCCACCAAGATCTTATCGCTTGGAGGTAGAATAATTCTCATTCGCCATGTGTTGCAAGCAATTCCAATTCACACGCTCACAGCTATTCAGCCTCCCAAATCGGTGATAAAGAAGCTGGAACACAAATGCCAAGAATTTTTATGGGGATCTTCAGACTATGGTAAAAACAAACATTGGAGAGCTTGGCATAAAATCACTTTTCCATCGAATGAAAATGGACTTGGAATCCGAGACTTTTCCTCACTGATTACAACTGCCTCATTGAAGCTATGGTGGAAATTTAAGAAAGGCAAGAGTCTTTGGGCAAATTTCATTAGCTCCTTGTCTGAAACATCAAGGAAACGTACCTCTTGGCAGCGTATTCAGGCTATACAAGATGTTGCAGAACAGAATACATGTTTACAAGGTAACCAAAGTATATAGATGCCATCTGTTACCGGTGCTTTCAGCTATAAAACTGCATATGAATTGGTTAGGCCAAGGCAACAATCCATTCAATTTTTTGATAAGCTAAAACACCGTTTTTTGCCTCTTCGAATTCGCATATTCATGTGGTGTTTATTTAACAAGCTATATGCATTTCCGGAGGTCCTTTGCGGCTTTGGCTTCCTTCAGAACCCCTCTCAGTGCCCGTTGTGTTTGAGTGAAATGGAATCCATACAACACCTTTTCCTCAAATGCAAAGTAGCTACTGATCTATGGTTTCTTATGGCTAGCTGGTTGGATATCCATATTTCTCCAGTTGCGGGCTTATGGAATATGATACAAAATTGGTTTCAAATGCATCCAAAGGGCACAGTTTTTAGCTTAATATGCCAGCTAACACCGGCCTTTACCTGCTGGGAACTATGGAAGGCCAGAAACATTATGGTTTTTGAAGGGCGCACAACATCAATTGGAACCCTTTTCCACCGGGTTAAGGATCAGCTAGTCTTAACTCTTAGATCTTACTCTCCCAAAGCAAGTACCATACAAGAAGCAGATGCTATCAAACACCAATTTGCAACCACTTTAGAGGTGAAGGTGAAAAAACGGATAATTATCAAATGGTTGAAGCCTACATCAAGTTATGTCATCAACTCCGCTTGTTCATCTACTTCAGATAGAGCGGCTTGGGCTTACACTTTGCGACGGAATGATGGCTCGTTTATACATTCAGAAATGAAATGTATAATGGATACATCAAAGGCATTATTCACGGAATTGGAAGGTATTCTTTTTGGCCTACGCTCATGTGCTACTAACAATATCTCCCCAATATAGATTCAAATAAGTAATATGTCACTAGTGTCCTACCTTCAAGACGGAGTAGAGTGTCCGTGGCAACTATCTCTTAAAATAAAGGAGGCAAAGAACCTGGTGCAATTACTATCAGCGTCCGTTGTTTATGTGTATCATGAAGCAAATGCTTTAGCGGCAGGACTTTCTTATTATGCAACTCAACTTGATAGTACCAAAATCGTGCGCTGGCAAGATCTCCCCGGAAGACTCAGAGGTATCTACCTTTTAGATCTTTTTGGGTGTCCATACATTAGAAGTCGATAGCTTCCTTTGTCACCTTACTTACAGTTTTTGTATACATCATCCATCTGGGAGAATGTCTTTTGTACAGTATTTTCAAATACTGCTCTCTGTAAGGACTTTTGATGCTATTAATAAATGCAAGAGCCATATTGGCTTTTTCTAAAAAAAAAAAAAATAGAGTAAATATTTTTACAGAAAAGGAAGTTAGAAAAAAATGAAATGTGTAATTGCTAAAAGTATCCCATTATAAAATGTGGCGTTATAAATTTACCTTTATTTATTTATATTCATTTCTCTAGAGAGAAATAATATATAGGTGAAAATATTTCATTAGTTCCAAGCTACGAAAAACCAAAATTTTAAACCGTAAAGTACACTTTATCTCTCTATATAAAAATCGCATATTAAATTCCAAAGCCATTTATTTATTGCTGCACAAGCAAAAACAAGACAAGATCAAACAAGAAATATTGAACTAAATTAAAAAAAATAAAAGAAAAAAAAAGCTCTATAGATTATTTTTTTTTTCCTTCGTTTATTTCTTTAGAGCTAAAAACCAAAATTTAAATTGTGGAAACACTGTTGTACTCTCTCTCTCTAAAATTCACATTTGAATTCTAAAGACACTCATTCACCTTCCCAAAAGCAAAAACAAAATTAGACCAAATAAGAAACATCAAACCAAATTCAAAACCAAACAATGATTTCAATAAAATGTGGGTTTATAAATTTACTCTTATTTTTATTTATTTAAACTTTTTTTTTAATATCCTATGAGAATATTTTTATTGATTTCTTTTTATTTCCCCTAAAACCAAAAATTGAACCGGAGGAACACACTTGCACGATTATCTCTCTCTTTAAAACCACACATTAAATTTTAAAGCCATGCGCTCACTCTCCCACAAGCAAAAACAAAACAAGACCAAATGAGAAACATTGAAATCAATTTAAAAAAAAAAAAGTAAATAAAAAGTGGTTTTATAAAGTTACTTTTATTTTCAATCGACTTAATTTTTCTCTAAAAAGTAATAATCAATTAAGTGAAAATATTTTCAACAGTTCCTTTCTATTTCTACTTTTGACTGGTTATTAAAAATAGAAATTTAAATTATGGAAACAAGAAACATCGAACCAAATTCAAAACCAAAAATGTAAAAACTGGTTTTACAAATTTAATTTTATTTTGAAGCGATTTAATTTTTCTCTTAAAAATAATAATTTATCAAATGAAAATATTTTTACTGGTTCTTTTTTATTTCCTTTTGTTTCTACTTTCGACCGGTAACCAAAACCAAAAATTTTAAATCGTAAGAATACACTTGTACCTCTCTCTCTCTCTCCAAAGCCATTCATTCACTCTCTCATAAGCAAAAATAAAATAATTGCAAACAAGAAACATCAAACTGAATTCAAAACCTAACAACAATAAAACTGAAATGTGGTTTAATAACCTTACATTTTTTTTATTCTTTTTAATTTTCATCTAGAAATAAATACCCTATCAATGAAAATATTTTCGTTGATTCATTTTTTTTATTATTAATATAATTAGATAAAAAATTTAAACTTAATTCATTTAATATAAAAACTAATATTCATATCATTATTTTATTTATTCATTTTTACTCTTTATGGATTACCACGATTGTAGGAACACACTTATACTTTTTCTATCTAAAATCACCTGTTAAAATTTGAAGCCATCCGTTTACTCTCATAAGACCAAATAAGAAACATTGTACCAAATTCCAAAATAAACAACAATAAAAATAAAATGTGGTTTTATGTAATTAGTTTTATTTTTATTTGTTTTAGATTTTTTCTAAACCTAAGAAATGTCGAACCAAATTAAGAAGCATACAAACATGAAAATAAAATGTGGTTTTATACATTTACTTTAATATTTATTTTAATTATTTTCTAGAAAGAAATAGCTCATAAAATGAAAATATTTTTATCGATTTATTTTTATTTTCTTCTATTTCTACTTGTTACGGATTACGAAAAACAAAAATTTTAAACTATAGGAACATTAGTACTCACTCAATAAGAGTCACGTATTGAATTCCAAAACCAACCCTTCATCATCCCCACAAGCAAAATCAAAATATGATCCAACTAAAAAAAAGAATCAAACGAAAATCAAAACCAAAACACAATAAAAATGAAACGTTGTTTTATAAGTTTAATTTTATTTTTATTCTAAGGAGAACTAGCCCATCAGGTGAAAATATTTTCATTAGTTCCTTTTTATTTCCTTCATTTTTTTTTTTTTTACTTTTGACAATAACAAAAAAGCAAAAATTTAAAATGTAGAAACTAAGAGTTAGCGAATATAAGATGGATAGAATATGAGACAATATCTTACCCTACTTTATAAAGTATAGGCTCCCAATCTTTAGAATTGAAATCTACTTTGTAGCACCTTGAAATCACATGTATCCTATACCTTATAAAACCTATAAAATATAGATAATTTTATGAAATCTATAAATTTTATCTTTTTTTTATAAATTTTAATTTTATGTAATATTAAAAAAATAATTTATATGTGAATTATAAATTTTATGTGATATCACAAAAATAATTTATATACGAATTATAAATTATTAAGATGCAAAATTTATGGAACTTATAACAAAATATGTAAAATACAAAAAAATTAATTTTTTGACTTTAATTATTTCAAGTTTTATGATTTTATTACTTAGCATATGGAAAAGAATAAGGTAAAAAAATAGAAAGCTTAAAGTTAGAGAGGAAAATGTGGAAAAAAGAGATGGGCGACATTAAGTTTGACCATTTAGGGTTATTAACTTATAAAATTATTTTTTTTTAACTAAAACTTTTATTGTCAAAAAAATTATGATAGTGTTATTTACTATTTATTTATTAATATTATTTAATAACATTTTATAAGATATTTTATATAACTTAGAACATATGCTTTTTAGGAAAAACAATTATGCTATATTTAATGAAATAATACGTTATTTATGATTTTGAATATGTCACTGAAGACTCATACTTCCGCTATGACAGGAAAGCACGTGGGTCCCACTCCACGCTGAGCGGGCGAGGGTCCGGGGAAGCTGCCCCGACGGGGGTAGCAAGGGAGCAGCGCCCCCTGGACGCTAGAGGGCGTTTAACAATTAAGCCCACTGTTGTTTATTAAAAGTTTAGGCTTGGATAAGAAAACACGAAAAAAAAATACTTTTTGGAATGAACAAGGGAAGAGCACGGCCGTATGTCAAGGAAACACGCCCACAGAAGCACACACGGTTTAACACACGGTTGGAGGTACGACCGTGTGTTGAGCTTGGAAAATACATGTCTTCATCAAAAGTATCCTCACCCTCATTTTGCAAGTCTTGTGTCATATCTGCTGGTGTCTCAGCCCTTTTTTCATTTGCTCTATCCTTTCCAAATATCCCTTGAAGTGTTTTAAACTCTTTAAATTCCTTATTCGCATGATTAGCAACCTTCAGATGTTTCTCCAAAACAATAGAAATAGTTATTATAACAACAATACAAATAGTTAAATGAAATGCAAAAAGAGATTTTTCTCGACATGTCATGCTTCCCCAATGGCTTGGACAGTTCTTCTATGTCCAGATACTTCCGCTGAAAGACATCTTGATAGTTCTGCTAATCCTCATCTTTCCTAGAAGTTCTTGGTGATGCCGAGTGGAGGCAAGAAACTTCCGATGGCATCAAATGGCAGCATTGCTTTTTCATCATCAAGTCACAGACAGAGAGCTCTTCTAAGGTACTTGCTTCCCCTGGATGAGAAATATCATATTCTGCCCTTGGCATTGAAGAGCTACTATTATTTTTCCCTATGTTGGATAGATTAGTACCATGGCTAGCACAACCATGACCCTCACTTCTGGTGGCACCATCAAGGTTCATATCAAAACTTTTGGATTCCATGCAATCAAGCTCCAGCTCCTTTAAGTTCATTGAAAAAGGCAAACTGCCCCACACTGAGCCCTTTGTTTTTCTCCTTTTGTGTGCTTTGGAAGAAGTTTCTGTTATCCCGCTGCGAGGGGAAGAGGGATGATCGCTTGAGCTATCCACCTGCGGTATTATTCTCTTCAATAAAGCATCAGTGGAGTTCATCAGATAAGCACAAGAATCATCCTCTAAATCATTTATATCCTCAATTGAATCAAGAATGTCCTGACACTCCTTCTAAGACTCATTCTCATAATCCATATTAGCTTTCTCCAGCACCTTATCCATTGTATTTGTAGGCAAGAGAGGGCTTAGAATGATCTCCCAAACCAGTTTATCATCAGAGTTTATATCGTCCACAGCCTAAGCCTAAGATGAGGCAAGCCACTTTAAGATTCCAATTGCTTCCTTATCCATAGCCTCAATACTTAATATTGTTCGTTGTTGTCCTGTAGCAACACTGGCAGGATCTCGAAATCCCAATTGACTAAGAGGAGTAGATCCTGATTTTGCATCTGGACCCGAAATCTGAGAGATAACCTTGCAATTGTCATCCTGCAAATCACCATCTCCCTTGACAGGAACGGTTACTGAAGGATCAGCCTTCTTCAAAGCATTATCTCCTGGTTTTACAATCCTCTTCTTCTGATGGTTCTTTCCAGACTTGTCCAGCAATAATCCATGATTACTTAATGCCAAGCCTCCAGTAAAATGATCAAGATTCTTCAAAGTCTTGGCAAAAGCCACCATGTCCTCCCTATTATCTACTGGAACATCACGTGAGCCACCCCTATCACTTGGTTTAACATCTCCAAACTTTCCATAGTTTTCTTTTCCTAATCTCCCTCCAAATAACAAAAACCTTGCAAAATCAAAGTCCATAGGCGCTTGATCAAGGATAAATCTGTCTAACTTCTACAGTGAAATAGGAAGCTGTCCAACTGTTGCCACAAAGACCATTGAGTCCAACATTAGTGTAATGTATTTGATGGAATGCTTTGGAGTTAGTATTCTTCAACACGTCCTGCAAGTAATAGAAGTTTAAGTAAAGAGTTATGATAGACAATAACCATCGCGTATCCAAAGCAATGTAGGAGACCGAAGCAACCTTGACGGTGGACTTAATCTTAGACTAAACAAGATCGAAAGAAGATTCCATAAGCAACTGCTGATCGTGGTTGGTTTCTGCTGGAGACAACTCCATTCTGCTTCTACAGTTTGATTTTCTGCCGGAGGAGGAGGAGGATGGCGGTGCTTCGTGGAGAACGAAAAAGGGCTTTTGCATAACCAAAACAATTTTTCCAAAATAAGGTATCAATCAGCGAATTGGATTCAATTGGAAGTTGGGATTAGAGGAAGAAAACCTGAAGATTCTTCTCTGCATTTTCTAGTGGCGGTGAAGATGGGCAATCGACGGTAGAGGGAGCCATGGAGGCTTATCTTGCTGCTGCTCTCGGCGTCAATTGAGTGCGGAATGGAGTGTCGTGTCGTTCCTGTCGTCAACATGGGGCTTTTCGTTTTGGTGAGAAACAAATTTGTCCTTTCAAAGAAACAAATTCCGTTTTCGCACTTTCGACCGATTACACGAGGAGTGGCAGTGAAGGAGCGGCGCCGATGAGCTCTCGTCAGTCCAGTTCCCGGTGCAGCGCTGATGGGTCAATAATTTGAGAAAGAAGGAAAAGGAAAGTATAAGGGGCTGAGGAGAAGGAGGAAGGGTAAATTGGGAATTTCAAAAAAAAAAGTTTTGTCCAGTGCCGAATTTTTAGTACCGAATTACACACGGTACTAATTTATCTCATTTAGTCCAGTACTATATTAAGATTTTGTCCAGTACTTTTGTCACGGGTGGCAACCAAACGGTGGACAAAAAATTTAGTCCTGTCCAGTACCGAATTTTTACGCTAACCAAACGTTACCTAAGAACACATTTATTCCCTCTCTCTGAAAAGTAATAACCACATATTGAATTTCGAACCATTTATTCACTTTTCCAAAAACAAAAACAAAACAAAACCAAATAAATAAGAAACATCAAATCAAATTGAAAACCAATCAATAATAAAAAATAAAACGTTTTTTTTTTATAAAGAGTCATTTGTTTTTATTCGTTTTAGTTTCTCTCTTACAATAAATAATCTATAAAGTAAAAATTGATTCCTCCTTATTTCCTTCAATTTCTGCTTTTATTAGATTACAAAAAAAATTAAAAAATTTAAACTACGGTAATACATTTATACTTTATTTTTCTTTATTCAAGTTTAGAAGCCATTCATTTCCTCTCTTACAAGCAAAAAAAAAAAAATTAACACCAAACAATAAGAACAAATATATCAATTACTCAACGTCTGTTCAATACATCCGTTATTTCGTACATTCCTTTTTCTTTTCATATGGTTTTTAATTTACTTTTGTTTTAATTTATTTTTAAATTTTCTCTAAAAAGAAAGCATATAAAAATATTTTTGTCATTCCATTTTATTTGCATCCATTTCTACAAACTAAAATTTTCAACCTCTAAAAATAAGAAAACACGTAAACTATTTAAATATCACATATTAAATTCTGAAGGATTCATAGGCTCGCTCAAAGAAAGAAAGAAAAAAAATAGAACTCCCTTTGTTCTTTTCCTTTCCTTCCCTTCCCTTCTCTCTCTCTCTCTCTCTCTCTAATTCTTCCTCTTTATTTTCTTTTTGAGTTTCATTCTCATTTTCTCTCTCCCCAAACAACAACAAGAAGCACAATAACCACACTTCTTCTCTCCACATTCTTAAATCGGTTGTCTCCTTGACTTAGAATGGACAACAAGATCATTAATAATAATAATGTTAAACAAGTAGTGGGAGGTGGAGAAGAAGCAGAAGAAACCAAGATCAATACCAAGAGCAGTGAAAACCACGAACAAAACCCTAATGACACCAATCACTCCATTACTCAAGTCACTCTTACTTCTGTAAATGATGATGACGACGACGACGACGATGATGATGTGGAGCATCATGATGATGATCGTGATGTGGATGATGGAGAGAATCAGAGTGAGACTCCTAATCGTAATAGACCCCGATTCACTGAGTTGAGTCAGGTCGATGCCGATTGGGCACTTGCTAGGACTCTTCAAGAGCAGGTATCCGAACTCAGCCTTTTTCGCTTTTAGTCTTTTATAGTAATATCTTTTCAGAGATGTCATGATTTGTGATTGTGAAATCAGTGGCGGAACTAGGAGGTTGAGTTATTGTAAGAATTGATTATGTAGGGGCGAAACTGTGAAATTTAAAAACTCGTAGGCGTGTTTTTGATGAATTTTTTTGTACTTGTACGGAGCAATTAAAGAACTTTCAAAAGATAGGATTTTGGTATGATAGCAATAGTCGTTACTGATCCTGTATCGGGAATTTTTGTTAGACAACGTGAAAAGGATCGCGAAACCCGCCGAAGGTGGTTAATAAGTAACTTCCTTCGGTCTATTATCGATTTGATAGCTTTGGCAACTTTATTAGTCACCTTAGACAAGGGATTTGCAGTGGATTTTTTTGTTATTCAACGGTTTAGGTTCTCGATTCCAAGGTTATCATCGTTTGCTGAGTTCATTGTATTCTTCTTTTTGTGTATGCTTATGTGTCCTCATTGGAGAGTTTTAGTATTGTTGCGTGGAATATAGTTCAATTGCAATTATAATCGTGCAAAAACTTGGATGGTTATTTTGTCTATTCAGTTGTACTTATTGTGTGGCATGGGTTTAAAGTTCTTCTTATTTGATTCAACTGGGATTGTGTGAAGCGGAAGTGGATCCTGCCTCAATTTATAAGAAAAAAGAAGTTGCAGAGGAAGTTTATACCAAGATGGATCTCAATATTGAACCTTGAACTGTGAATTCAACCTTATTTAATGTTTTTAGATGGACTCTGAACAATTTAAGCCAACAGGGTCTTAGCATTTCTTTTTTAAAAATTAATTTGTGGTCTCAATTTTTTTCTTTCTGTTGTTTTGATGATTCAAAATGATTTCTTGTCTAAATTTCCCTTACTGATTTAGCTTAGGTTGCTGCTTCCTTTCCTCTCTGGGTAGCAGATTGATAAGACCGATTGTGAGTCCTCTTGCCAGCTTATCCGTATGTGTTATAGGAAGTTATAATTTACTTTGTCTGAAATTACCTGATATTTGATTCAACAATTTCTGTACTTCTATATCGTTGTAAATATTCTTTTTCCCCCTAATGGAGCATATTTGCTTCATGTTCTATTGTCATGAAAAGATATCATCTTGTGGAGGAGCACTATGTTATTCTACTTTTCTGACCATTTCATTTTATCTGCAACCAAGTTGATTCCTTGTGCAGTTCATGTCAGCCAGTGTTCCTTTTTATTCTTGCATGCTGTAAGTGAAAAATGGTTGATTCTTCTTTTAGGAAAGGGCATATATGATGCTAAGAATGAACAACGAAGGTAGTGAATATGGCAGTTGGGAAGATGGAAACTTTTTGCACGATGAATATGAAGATTTTGACGAACCTGAGGATGAGACTGGTGTTACGGATGAGGATGGCGGCTCGTATGCCAATGAAGAAGATGCATTTGATGTACATGCACTGGCTGAGGTTGGCGAGCATGAAAGCCCAGCTGTTGAATATGGAGCGTCCACTGAAATTGACCCAGCTGTTTACTCAAGTGACGAGGCCTTTGCTAGAGTTCTACAGGATGCTGAAGAGAGAGAAATGGCAGAGAGGATGTTGGCTCTAGCTGGATTAAATGACCGTTGGTTCTCTTTAACTTGTGATTGTTTCCTTTATTTAAGTGACTCAATCTTATGAACTTTTTATGCATGTAGGGGAAGTTGATGTTGATGCTGTGGCTGAGCAGGGGCCTCATTCCCAGGTGTGAACTTACTTAATTTTACTAGATGCATCAATGTTTGTATATTCTAGTGTTTTCTTTTTGATAACAACGTTGTTTTCATGGCTGAAAGCGGGTAAAAAATAAATGATATTATTGCCTCGTAGAGGAACACTTTTCAGTTAAAAGGTTTTGTCTAAGCAATTTAAATATCTTGCTTCTTCATTCCCTAGAGTTGAAGGCTTTGATTGAGATTCTGTCCACAGGATATGGAGGTTGGTAGAAATGGCAAAGTGCCTCTTGGTTATTACATTATTGTTTAATCAAACATAAACTACATGGATAAACCAGTGTAGCATGAATGCTGGAATTTAAATGTGGGAAAATGAAAATTGAGGATTGTCGGATTCTGGATGCTTGTTTTAAATTCTTGCTCAAAGTCGTTTCCTGATACAGCATTTTTATTGTGCATAGATAAATTGTGTGACCATGTCAAGAATTCTTTCAGGCCAAAAGGGCCATACTCACTTGATCAAGTTGGAATATGACCTATTCAATTTTTCATGACATTACAGGAAACGTGGGAAGAAATTGATCCAGATGAGCTCTCATATGAGGTCAGTTGGGCTAGCTCTTTGTCATTATCTTTACTGATTATATAACTGTATCTTTTTTTTTTAAAGTTCTCTATATTATTAATATAGGAGTTACTGGCCTTGGGTGAGGTAGCGGGGACTGAAAATAGAGGGCTTTCAGTTGACATGATTGCAATGTTACCTTCAGTAAACTACAAAGCAGGAAGCAGTGAAAATGCAAGCTCTGAGTCGTAAGCATATACTTTGATTACCTTCTTATTTTCCTTACAATTGCCATTTTGTCTGAATGATGTGTATTTTTGTTTTAGTTGTGTTGTTTGCCGGTTGGATTATGAGGATGGTGAAACTCTGACAGTGCTTTCTTGCAAGCATTCGTACCATTCAGAGTGTATAAATAACTGGTTGCAAATAAACAAGGTAATCATTTTCTTGTGGCCCATGTACTTTACCTTTTAAATTCTGCTTAGAGGTTTGAGTTGTGAGATCCCATTATTCTTATCCTTCTTTTATAATTTCTTTGTCCTTGGCTATCTATTCCTGGCTATATTGTAAATTTGCCATGTGAGTTGCCCTAAAATCATGGCTTTTCTCCTTCAGTATATTTGTTACCATGTGTTACTTGCTTTGGTGAAATCCAGTGTGGATGTTTGATACTCTTCATAAAAAGCCTGATAGGATTATGTTGTATTTTTTCACATTATGAATTAAGAAGAGGCGGTTTCACAAAAAAAAAAAAAAAACTAGTTTCTGCTTTTAGTTATGCTTTTTGTTTTTTTGTTTTTTTTTTTGGGAGAACCTTTTTTGGGGTTCAGAATTCTATAATGCTGTTTAGACCATTGTTTGATGTATATGAAACAGTGGTAGGCTTTTAAAAGCTTGAGGCTGAGAAATTTTAGGCCAGAGTCCAAAGAAAGATCATAATATGTATTGAGTATTGGTGATGTAATCCTCAATTCATTCATGCTCTCTTCACAAACTAGAAAATCCATACTTGGCCTAGGTCTGCTCAAATAACTACATCTTGTCTTCCCACATTCTTAAAAACTAAAAGTTGGATTATTTGAAGCACTGAGATTGCTTCAGCCAAAAAAAGCTGAAAAAAATTTTCTACTATTTTTTTTGTTTGACATGTTACTTACTAGCCATGACTTTAGCCATCACTACTACCTTGAAGAACTCTGGGGAATACCATTAGCATCTTGTTATAACCACCCCATTATTTCTGACCACACTATCTAAAGTAATTCTAGAACAAGCATTTCTTAGATTGAGGATAAATGACTAGAAATAGAGGCACCCTTAGTTCCTTTTTTACCTATAAGCTGCTCCATTCACTTTTGGCCAGTTCCCTAACACTGTTTGGATATGGGTATTGTGGTTGGAAAGTGAATGGAGGGATTAAAAAAGTGAGAAATGCTTGTTCTTTCCTTGTTAGGGATGGAAAAATTCTATCACCCCTCATCTTATTCTGAGTTTCAGACACAGTTGCAAGTTGGACACCCACTGTGGGAGTACTATTGAAGGGAAGAGTCAAATTGTGAAAGCAAAAGGTCTTGTGCTGTTGTATAAATCTATCTTTCCTTGCCAGAAAAATAGGTGCCAGAAAGGTTTTTGTCGAAAGTTTGGAGATAGTCTATGAAACTTTATTTGATATTCAGTGAATAAAATGGAAAAAATTATCTGAACAGTTGATGCCTATACGAATAAAGGGTTTCATCGCATACTTCAGTTTGCCCTTGCATGTAGCCATTTGTCTTTATGCATCAGTTGTTTGTTTTATGATGGGAGATAGCTGCTGAAGGGTGGTGATTATATCAAGAATTTTCTGAAGTGACCATTGGTGATATATTTGCTGTTCAAGCAGGAGCAAAAGTTTATTGAAATATTAACAGTAGATATTGGATAGTTTAGTGTGCATGAGATTGAGAATCATGGACTTGTTTTCTTTTTCTAGATTGAGTGAGAAGAATGAGGGGGCTCTTCTGCTGTTACATAAATGTGTCACTAAAAAGTTAATAACTTTTTCACTTTCATAAACAAGACTCTGCTTATGGTATATCTCCTTAATTAGTCTATGGATTAAGGATAAAAAATGGCATCTGTACACCTTATAATCAGGTATGTTCCATCCAGCCGTGCACACAAAATACTAGATGAAGATGCCCAACCTAGCCTTGAGGGATTTTCTAATTCTTTAAAAGTTGCAGAATTAAGTTAGTTTCAGTAATTTATTTGAAAGGGAAAAAAGAGAATCATGAGTTTCAGAATGCGGTTATAATTATCCTGGTTTTGACTGCATGGTTTCTGGTAACAACTACAAATTATGAAACAGTGGAGCTACTATGGAATAATCATCGGCAGCAATCTACTTTGGTTATGCAACAAAATGCTTCTGGGGCTCTGATCTGGCTGGTTGCATAGAATCATATCGACAGAAAAATATCAGCAAAGCATAACTTTCAATTACTTAACTGTGCTCATTAACCTGGCAATGAAGTGGTTGTCATTTTGTAATTTTATCTTGACCATTTTATGATGAATGTCTAAGCTCTACATAGTAGATTAATTTCCAGTTCTTTGCACGGGTGCAGGTATGTCCTGTTTGCAGTGCTGAGGTTGCGATTCCTGCAAATAGTAGGTAAATCTGCATTCATTCAAGTCCTTCATAAGTGTTTAAGTCGGCAGAGCTCCATTTACAATTAAAACCTGTTGCTGTCTTGTTGAGGGTAAAACTAGTGGTTTCTTCATGTTCTCGGAACGATGCTGTATGAAGATTTACCAATCTTCTCAAATGTACAATTGGAATTTGGAGTTAGGTTAACTGAACGCGCTTGAGAACTTGCGGCTCATAAATTTAATATATCCATTTTCATTTACAATACAGAAGGTATGTTCTGTTGCTCAGGTAGATCTGGCTGGCTATAATATTGCACATAACTGAGAATAGATGTCTTTCTTCTTTACTTAAGATTTTATGGGAGTCAGTGTTTCTACAGTACCGAGCCGGCACGTGCCTTGTCCTTAAAACCCAGTTGATTGTCCCGTACAGGATTCCAGAGTTCTTACGGATAAAGTGGTAAAATTTTTACAGAAAGAGTTCTTCAAATTGCTGATGTATCACCTTAAGGAAATTGTGGAGATCCTTAAAAATAAAAACAATCTTACGAGGGGATTTTCCAATCATGGATGAAGATTTGGAAAATAAAATTTTAAACCCAATAAAATATGGTTAGGTGCTGGATAGATGGTAGCCGACCAAATTCTTTCCTTTCTTAATTTTTTCCTAAAAAGTCGTCCCTATAAAATTAAAAGCTTTCTTAGAGTATTACACTCAGGCCTAGAGTCGGCCAACCAAGTATTCAGTGTATAACAATAAAATGAGCCAGTTAAACTCGTAGGCTTGGAAAAACATTTTGGAGACTCCAGAGATTCGACATCTTCTAGTATATATTTACGAATAGACCATCTTAAAATTATGATGTAGCACCTTAAGACCAAGATTAATAACGGTCTAGAGCCTCCCTTTCAACCATTTACCTATTCTAATTCCATTGCTGTACTGCTGTTGTCATCTAAGAAGCATGAAAAAAGCACATGTGGAGCTACAATCAAATATATTTGAAATGATTCAAATGAATACATAACATCAAATATGCTAATTATGTCTGACAGGATATTCTGCTTCATATAGTTTAGTCATTGATTTAATTTCTTTTATACTTGTATCGATGCACCAAACATGTTCATTCACGTAAAACATAGACACAATGAAATTCTCAGCATGATCGAAAACAGCTTGAATGATTAACGTAGATGAAATTTTGGTATCAGCATACGAAGTCCTAATTATATAATTTATCCCATATATAAAATATATATTTATGTATAATTTCTTGACATATGGGTTAATTTTTAATTCTTTTTTTTTTTTGGTAAAATATTATCCACTTCCTATTAAATGTAGACAAATAATGAAAGGAAATAAATCTCATAAACAAAGAACCACAAGTCCTGAACAAATGACCTACACCTACTTCTAAGTAATGAGCTTCTCGCTTAACATAATAATAGTGCGGTGCACATGAAAGCCCCTTATTGTACCATACTGGCTAGCTAGATTGCCTAGCCTAACCAAGAAATTAAAAGAAGGCAATTCTACTATTAATATTACATATAGGAATTGGTATGCATACAGGTTCGAATTCCTCCTATATACATACATAAATTATGCCCATTCGCGTGTGCATCGACACCATCGATCATACGAAACTTGCAAATTTGGCCAATCTGAAGAAGAAATGGCAAAATCTTGAAGCCAATTTGTGAGGATCACTTCTTGATCTATAGGTGATAAGGTTGACATAACTTGGTCCATTGCTTTCTCAGTCTCCACCTTTTCTAGGCCGGACAACATTGGATATGTTAATCCATTGCTCGCATAGCAACACAGAGGAAGCCAAAGCACTAGCAACCCGTATTTGACTTCTCTTGGAATTTCAATCCTTTCCCGAGCGAGCTCTACAAACAATACAGCTGAAAAAAAAAAAAAGAAAAAACACAAGAAAGAATGTCAACCATCAATTAGAGGGCATCGTCACCCTTCAACAATAGACGATGGTAGCTTTCACTTTTTATAAAACAGGAATGTTACTTCTATTAAGAAACTACTTACTATTATTATCATATATTCAAGCACCAATAATACTTACCACCACTTATCAATACACATGATGTATTAGGTATTAAGGATCTCTTTTTTTCTTTTTTTTTAGATATAATGACAATAATAATATTAGATTAGCCTAATTTCGACTTAAGAAACACAATATCTATTGATAAACAATTGAACCTAAGTTTATAAAAATAATAAAAGAAAGGAAAATACAATCATATTAACAGATTAATATAAGTTGGTCTTTTGGTCTGTAGTCCAATATTCTACTTGAAACGTTGAATTTCTAAATTTCCCATTTGGTAGGAAATAGATGCACCATGCATGTCTAATTGTCAAGACACTCATGCACAAATGACATTATGTGAATAATTAAAAGAAAGACTTCATCATATGTACGATTTGAAACTTCGAGTATGAAACATCTAACAACATAAAATTTAGGTATAACATAACTAGAGGACTAAGTTAAGCTATCGAATTAGGTATTTCGGTATTAATGAGGAATATAACGACCATGAAAAGATCTCTTATGATAACACTTATTTGTGTTTTTATTGAAGGTAATTATATAATAGCCTCCCTTATGTTATTTTAATGATGAAACTTCAAGTATTGTGATGCATGGTGGATTGTATTTAGAGAAGTGAAATAAACTATTACCATAAATCTTAATAATGAAGGCTTGAACCCTCGGACTTGCACTGAGGGCCACAGAAGCTAAACCCGAGGCAAAACCCCATTGCTCTAAAGCTTCATCCACAGCACCGAACTCTCTCAATTTGTATGCCAACCACAACAGCTCTTGTGCTAGCTTCTCCGCTTCCAAGTCCCCATAGTCACCACCCCCACTCACCACCAGTGGCCGGCCACTGTTCCATGGTAGCGTACCATCCTCCATGAACCGAAGAGCTGCACCTACACAGAATTTCATGCCCTTGAGATAGGAGACCATGTATCTGCCCATTGGCAGAGACCGAATGACGCGTGTCGGCCAAGCGCCCGGGGTGTCCCCGGAATAGCTCCTCCGGAGAGAGCGGTAGAGGAGGATGGAGGTTCGGGCAAAGGCGGAGGAGAGAGCCGCACGGTTGACATGTAAGAGGTCCACGTTGCCGTCTCTGAGGTTTTCTTCCATGATTCTGTCGGCCAGCATCATTGTGAACTGGTATTTCCTTGACGTAGCTGGTATTTCGTTTAATAATGCCAACACCTGATTCATGAACACCACAACATACATTAGACTAGAGCCGTGAAAATTTGATCCTGGACCAAATAATAAACATCATCTCTAATAATAATAATAAGCTAATAACAAGCTGTCATAATTTTCCAAAAGAATGAAATATTTATTGGAATCACAATAGAAAAATGCAACTATCACTCAGGCTTAGATTTTTTTTCTTCTTTTTCCTTTTCTTTTTTAAGTTTCTGTCATAAATTATATATACATTCATTATAATTAAGAAAAATTTAAAAGTTTTGAGCATCTGTGAAAATAATTACTTAAACCTCTAAAGGCATAGATCCCATTTTCACATACCATATACAATTAATAACTAATTTATACTTCTCAAAAGTCATACGTATATATAT
Organism: Laguncularia racemosa; assembly: GCA_037954665.1. Taxonomy (NCBI): domain Eukaryota; kingdom Viridiplantae; phylum Streptophyta; class Magnoliopsida; order Myrtales; family Combretaceae; genus Laguncularia; species Laguncularia racemosa. The sequence goes on from JBBMOL010000162.1 coordinate 1,489,721, forward strand.
CTTCCATATTATTTTAAATGGTGTTTAATAGGTACAAAAGACAAAAAAACAGAGAAAGATTTAAAAAAAAAAAAAAAGAAGAAGGGGAAGAAGAAGACGAAAAGAGTCCAAAACGTGGGATGTATTAGACATAATTCATGTCAGGAGTCCTTGCATGCAAACCATTTGTCCCCTATGATTGCCACAAGGAATATGAAACTAACCCCACCCCGGCCACAACAAATGCTAAAACATAATAATAATTCAAGAGCAGCAACAGAACAGAAACTGGCACCCACAGATTGAAAAATCACTGAATTTTATTATGTTATGTTATGGAAGCAGACTATAAATTAAGGAAGGCCGATCCTTTAAACGAACCAATCATATATGCGTAATTGAACTGTTTTAAAAGATGTTTGGGGTTTCCATATTGTCCTAAAAAATGATTTTCAATGATGAAATAAAATATTATAAAACCTCAGAACTAAGAAAACTAGAATACAAACACGCTAAAGGACACAAGACAACTGAGATGTCCTAAAAATAGCGACTTCTATACTATACTCCTGTTCGTTCAGGTGCATTTCGATCGACGTTGATATATTGTAATATAAGAATTAATGTAACAAATATTTCATTGCACACCGCTTTACCTATTTTAATATAAATTCGGATTTCCTTCTATAAGCTTGCTTGCTTTTTCTTTTATTATCGATGATAAAATGTGTCTGGAAACTCAAAATCATACACAGCTCTGAGTTTCAGAGAAAGCAGAACCGCAAAGTTTTTTGGTATGGAACGTTACGGATTACTTCATGCTGGCGTCTAATACTAATTTATATTTACTCCCCTAAAGTCTGTAAAACCCGTCTTTTCCCACAACAAATATAGAAACCAAGAATGAGGAAACATCTTTCACCTTAAATTGTTATGCCGGATTTTCCACCAACGACATGTGACAAGAGAAATTAAAAGAGAACCTCAAAGAATAGCGAGCAAAATGATTAGTAAGAGGACACATTCAAAAACCTAAGTTACCTCATTACATACTAATTAATATTGTAACATAAGATAAGTTCATTCTTAAACCCTCTAATGAAAATATTGAATACCCTTTAATAGGATCCAAACATAAGTTGTAATGCCATTAACCCTAGCTAAGTCAAACCATCCCCAATGTACGAACAACCTCCCCTAAAATATGGGTTCAATTAACCGATGGTTTGAAAACTCGTTATGGATTTTAAAATGAGTTCATTCTCTTTGTAGTCTTACTTGGTTTCTTAACAATTAGTATATTAAAGCTCTTAAAACATATAAAGATAAAATGGAAAGAAAATACTAATAAATGAAAGTTTTGCTTGTGCAAGCAGTTAAGAAGAAATACACATATGATACTTACATGTGAGAGAGCTCGATTGAGGGGTTTAAACGACGGTTCCACGTATCCGCCGTGCAAAATCATGTCCAAGGAAGAGGTTGAAGAAGCCGGTAGCGCTAGCGCCGTCGACGTAGTGGAAGAACTACCTAGCAACGGCGGCAAGTCAAACAATGATCCAATACTCGACAAGTAAAACGAAGAATAAGAGCGTAGACAAGGGATGCAATCCATCAAAACCCTAAGAACCCAGAAGCTGGCCCAAGTCATCAACATCACCATGAATCTCAAGTGGTCGCTCACACTCCATTTTTCGGACTGTTGAATTTTCGATCTTGAAGCAACCAACACGAGAGTTTTCGCGGCCACGTTGACGGTGGACATGAAGAGGAAATTGATGAAAGCGGATGGTCGGGTTTCGTAAGCATAGTCTACCTCTAGTCCTGTTGCCATGGTTGAACTCGAAGTCGGTTGATGAAGCAAGGAGCTCCTGCTTCTACAATATATGTAGAAGAAAAGTGGGGGGGGGGGGGGGGGGGGGGGGGGTGGTGGGGTGGGTGGCGGGGTGGTGAAGAGTCAAGAGTATTTATAGAGAAAATGAACCAATATAATAAAACTAAAAACGACAAAATATGGGGTTACCCATCCATGGGGCATACAGATATGCAATTTTAATGATTTTTCTTTTCTTCAATTTATACGTGAAATACTTGGAAGATAATATGTTTAAATAACTGCAACATAAGATATTTGAACAAACTCCACAAAATTGGGTCGAGTTTGGTACAAATGGCTATGTATATTTTTACCCAAAAAAAAAAGTTGTGTACATCAAGTTATTGGTGTTATGATTCAAACTTAAAAGATGTGATTGTCATGCCTCGTAGCGTATTCTAATTTTGACAATTTGCCACAAGTTATTTATCTTCAATTAAACAATCGTGAAGTATCTTAATCACAACATCAATCACCCTATCAAAATATAAATAACAACATTAAATACCTCTAGTATTCTTCTATTTCATTTAGACTATTCCATATTTATCGAAATAAAATACACATGTTTTCCAATAGTAGACTTCATCCAAGTCCCATAACAACAAAGGTTGAAATCCATTCTACCATAATTTATAGGAGAAATTCATTCTATCTCTCAAAACTTGCTCCTTATCTTAGAAGTTTTGCAATGGGATTTACTTATTTAGTACTACATCTATCCAGTAAGTTCACATAGTCACAACCTGCATCATACAATTTATAGAAGGGTGAGCTATTATTGCTTAGTGAGATGGAAGTACAATACTCTTAATAATACTGCACACGCACAAACAAATTAAGTAAATTTTCAATCATATGCTATGTATAATCATTCATATGCAATATAACATTACACACGACCTTTTAGTAACTAGTATGAAGTTTAGGATTTAATATCCTCCTTAACCTTAGCTTAGAAATTCTCATTACCATTAGTGCTTGGGTATCCCATATAATTTATTTTTCATCTTATCTCTTTATTATTGATTAGGTGTCGATTAGCATACTGAGCACACACCTTCAAGGACATGCAAAACTCTTCAACTTGATTCTGTCAAAGACGCAACAATCTCCCTTAGTCATATAGTTCGTTGATGGTAGAACAATAATCCATACACGATTATTTTTTATGTGTCATATAATAGTGATAGCCTTTAGTCATAGTACAATATATTATGTATTACAAGTCAAATTTTATTTAAGTCATGATAATTAGTTTATTATTTTAGGGTGATTATGCAAGATATAGTCATATATCAACAGCAAAATATAGAAAACAATAGATATTTATAGTTACATAATAGTACACTTAGAATCGCATTTCATGATAGGTAGATTATAAGAATTTACCAAAATCTCCCATATCTTTACGTCTAACCACCAATACTAGTGCTAAATTTAGGAATTTTGGATTTTATCCTCAATCAATAAACCCATAATTATTATCATTATATATATGTATATATATATATATATAACCTGCACTCCTGTTATTCTTCTTCTCCCTTCACGTGCGACTTCTTCTTTTCGCCAGATTTCTTCTCGCTAGACTTCGTCTTGTACTCGCTGCCTGACCAACTCGCCTACACGATCACGCTGCACTCCGCTCGCACTCGGCACCACTAAGACACTCGTACCCCGGCGCACACTCTCGGACCCGCTCGACATCCCATCCACGCACCAGCTCGGACATGATCTCGCACCACGCTAATCCCGCACCAGCTCGGACACGATCACGCATCACCAATCCCGGCACCAACTCGCACCCATCTCGCACCAGCACACACGCACTTCACGCACTTCACGCACCAGCGCACACTCTCCACACAACCGCAACAGCCAACACCACTTCGCATCCTCGCACTAGCTCGCACCAGCGCACACTCCACACACACCCAGCACTCTGGCACACACTCCACGCACAAACCAACACTTCAGCACACACTCCACACACAACCAGCAATTTAGCATATACAATTCACAAACAAACTAGCCATCCTGCACACACTCTTTATGCATGATCCGGCATAACATATCACATAGCAACACCCATCGCGCGACACACTGTTACAGATCTTGCTCGAAACACTAGAAGGAGTCACAAAATGCCAACTGGATTTCAAGATTACATCATGTAACTGTATAATTAGAAATCAGTTTACATAATAAGATGCAAATGTAACAAACAAATGAGCATATAAATAAATGGCTAAAAAGGAAAAAGGGTTTTTTACCCCCCTTTCGAAAATCTGTTTCAACCTATGGAGCTTAGGGCTACTCGAAAGTCCCACCTGCAAACATATCACACACACAAACACTAATAAAGATTACCATAACAAAATTACACAAGGAACAAAGTAAAGAGGAGAGAGTCGAGAGAGAGAGAGTATTTGTAACCCTAAGAGAGAGAAGAAGAAAGGACGATACGGAGAGGAGTGAACCTTCTGGAATAGAGTAGTATCTGGTTGAAGTAGCACGGGTTTAAAACGCAAAAGGGCCGAGTAGTGGGTTGGGCTTGGAAGAGAGTAACAACAACCCAACATTTTGGTGCTCTCGTTATGGCTTCAACAAGATCACAGGAAGAATTTTCCAAGTTGCAATCTTTAGTATTTTCATTAATAGAGACTATGAAGGGAATGCAATCACATATGCAGATTCTATTAAAGCCAATTTGGTAACTCAACAATCGATGAATGATTTGAATTCCACTATCAATACTTCGATGCAACAATTTTCAGAAAAAATTGATCATTTTCAGAATCAGAATGGACTGTCTCCTCAGGAGGCAACTCAAGTTCATTCAGATTCAAACCATTCATCACATTCTGCACTGAATCCCTTGTTGAGAGGCATCAAATTAGAGATTCCTAAATTTTCCGGACAAGATGTTTTGGCATGGATCTATCAAACTCAAAAGTTTTTTTACTTTCATAATGTACTGGAGGGATAAAGATTAGAAATTGCGTCTTTTGCCTTAGAAGGAGAAGCCTTACAGTATTTACAGTGGCTTGAGCAAAATAGCTAAGTGGGTTCATGGCAAGCTTTCTTGCAGGCTTTCAAGACTAGATTTGGACCTTCAGAATATGAAGATACTCAGGGAGCCCTGGCGAAATTGATGCAAAAGAAAACGGTAACTGAATATCAACAAGAATTTGAATCTTTGTCTAATCAAGTTGTAGGCATACCTCAATCTTTTTTGCTTTCTTGTTTCATTTCTGGCCTCAAATCTCACATTCGCAAAGAGGTTCAGATTTCTCGTCCTACATCATTACCTCATGCAATTTGGTTAGCAAAAATGCATGAATCCAAGTTTCAAGACCATTCTTTCAGGCCTCCATATTCTATACCTATTTCTTCTCATCCTACTTCTTCTCCATTACAATTTTCTAAACCTCATCCTTCTACAGTCGACAATCCTAAAACTACATTACCTATCAAAAAACTTTTTAAAGAGGAAATGCAAATTAGACGAGAACAAGGCTTATGCTACAATTGTGATGAGAAATATTCCAGGAATCATAGATGCAAGGCAAAATTTCTCTTGTTAATACAAGATGAAGAAGAGGGATCGGTTATGGGTCCATGTGAAGAGCAGTTGGCAGAGGATTCGGGTTGTGGACATGAAGGTGCACAGGATAACGGATTAATTAGTTATCATGCAATGTCCGGACATCTGGTGCCTCGTACCATTCGATTTTTTGGAATGGTGAATGGCCATCAAGTGACAGTGTTAGTGGATTCCGGAAGTACACACAATTTTGTGCAAACAAGAGTAGCCAAACATTTCGAATTGACAGTAGCTTCTACAACTAATTTTGGTGTCATGATTGGCAATGGTAGTAAGTTATGTTGTGAAGGTCAATGCTCCGATGTTATATTGGAAGTTCAAGGGCTGGTTTTCAAGGAATTGTTCTATGTGTTGCCAATCCAAGGGGTTGATTTTGTTCTGGGAGTGCAATGGTTGTAAACATTGGGACCCATTACTATTGACTACACAAATTTGACTATGCAATTTGTGTATCAAGGAGCTATAGTGACATTGCAGGGAGTTAACAATGGTGCCTTAGCTCAAATTTCACATTACCGGTTTCGAAAATTACTGAAAACTGATTCAGTTGCTTCATGTTTTCAATTGATGGCTCAGGAGGAATATCATGTGACTCCTAGTGCTGGTCATTTTGGATTTTTGAAGACTTACAAGCGGATTGTTGGAGAATTTTTTTGGGATGGTATGAGGAAACAAGTTTATGACTTTGTTCGGAGTTGTATGGTTTGCCAACAGGTGAAATATTCTACTCAAACACCTGCTGGATTGTTAGCTTCGCTTCCTATTCCAGACCAAATTTGGGAAGACATTAGTATGGATTTTATTACATGTCTTCCTAAATCTGAGGGCTTATCTGTTATTTTCGTAGTTGTTGACTAGCTATCTAAATATTGTCATTTGGGTGCTCTGAGATTTGGATTTACAGCAACTACAGTAGCAACTTTATTCTTGCATATGGTCATTTGTTTACATGGTATTCCGAGGACCATTGTGTCAGACAGAGACCCAATATTCATAAGCCATTTTTGGAAAGAACTTTTTCGATTGAGTGGGACTACTTTGGCAATGAGTAGTGCTTATCACCCTCAAACGGACGGGCAGACTGAAGTGCTCAACAGAACTATTCAACAATACTTGAGGTGCTTTGTGATGGATATACCTACCACTTGGGTAAAGTTTCTACCTTGGGCTGAATTTGCATATAATATTTCGTTTCATGATGGGGCGGGTATGACACCATTTGAAGTGGTTTATGGTAGAAAACCACCAGCTGTGCCAGCATACATTAGGGGCAATTCCAACATACAAGCTGTGGATCAGGACTTAATTGCTAGAGATGAGGTGCTTAAGCTGCTTAAGACAAATTTATAGCAAGCTCAGAGTCGTATGAAGCAATTAGCTGATAAGCATCGAAGGGATGTCACATTAGAATCAGGAGACATGGTATTTGTCAAGCTCCGACCTTATAGACAACTTTCTTTGACGTAAGGACAACATAAATTGTCTAAGCGATATTATGGTCCTTATAAGGTGCTGAGGAAAATCGGTTTGTCAGCCTATGAAGTGGAGCTTCCATCAGAGTCAAGGATCCACAATGTTTTTCATGTCTGGTGTCTTAAAAAAGCCTATGGAGTAGATTTTCCGTCTTTGGATTTACCTACGGGGTCTGTCAACAATCAACCTATGTTGACTCCATTGGCTATTGTGGACACTAGAGTTATTCGAAGACAGGGTCAGGATTGTCACCAACTCTTAGTTCAGTGGTTGGGATTACCACTGGAAGACACGGCATGGGAGGATTTCGACTCTTTTGTAACAACCTATCTGGATTACAACCTTGAGGACAAGGTTGTTTTTCCAGAACGGGAGCAAAATATTACAGATCTTGCTCGGAACACTAGAAAGAGTCACAAAATGCCAACTAGATTTCAATATTACATCATGTAACTGTATAACTAGAAATCAGTTTACATAACAAGATGCAAATGTAACAAACAAATGAGCATATAAATAAACAACTAAAAAGGGAAAAGGGTTTTTTACCCCCCTTTCGAAAATCTGTTTCAATCTATGGAGCTTAGGGCTGCTCGAAAGTCCCACCTGCAAACATATCACACACACAAACACTAATAAAGATTACCATAACAAAATTACAGAAGGAATAAAGTAAAGAGGAGAGAGTCGAGAGAGAGAGTATTTGTAACCCTAAGAGAGAGAAGAAGAAAGGACGATACGGAGAGGAGTGAACCTTCTAGAATAAAGTAGTATTCGGTTGAAGTAGCACGGGTTTAAAACGCAAAAGGGCCGAGTAGTGGGCTGGGATTGGAAGAGAGTAACAACAACCCAACACACACACTCAGACACCGCACGTGACACACACTTGGACACAACACGCACGCACACACCAGCTACCAAACCAGCAGCCAATCATCACTCTTGCATGCACACACTCACGATCACACTACGCACACGAGGAGTGTTGTACTCCACAAAACACAAAACAGAGCACACGACCAACTCGCACACTGTCCATGCGACGAAACACACAAGGTCACACACCACATAGTCCATAGTCGCGGCACCTATAAGGCACAAACATAGCATGCACCACATCACACCATGCAACTCACACACGCATGCAACTCATCACCGATTCTTATATATATGCGGAATTCGGATACGATGATTTCAAGTAAAATGCACAATAACAAGTATATAAAAACAAATACAAAATTACACTACACACCACGTTACCGACAAACAATATCATGAAATTCCCACTCACTTGTATCTCATTTTCCTTTAAGTAGCGTAATAGTCTTTAGGTACTTGCAAATAATTAAATTCTTCTCATAAAATATAAGAAAATAGCACTATTGCTTATTATTCATGCTAATATTATCCAATCTTTTATATTCCTAGTGATTTCAACTATTTTTTAAGTTAGAAACTTTTTTTTTCACATTTTAAAATTGTATTTAAAATTTGAAAATAAAAAATTTCTGTACAAGTATAATCTAGTTTTGTAAGACTCACCATAAGGTTTGCATAGGTGGTGTTAAAAATAAACTTGATTTGATGGTTGAAATTCAAGAATGAATTTCCATCAAACAATGAAGCTTTTCAAATATAGCTTAAAATTTAGCCATCGATTAAATTGGATTTTCTCTATTTAACTTCTCTAAAAGTATCTTTTGAGTAGTATAAAAAGATTTGTATTATAACTATGAAAATGTGTGGAATGAAATATGAAAGATTTGAATTTTTAATTCTTCCTTCATATAGTATATATATATTTTCCCATCACATTTTATAACAAGTGGTATCAAAGCCGAGTCAAAGCCTCTTTCATTGGTCATAAAATTTGAGAAAGATGGCTAGCAATAACTTATTTTCATTCCAATTCCCTCGTCATACAAAAGAAAATTATGAGAGTTGGTGTCTACGTATGAAAGCTATATTAGGCTCATAAGATGTGTAGGATGTCATAGACAATAGCTATACTCCACCTAGAAATGAAGCATCATTAAATCAAAATGAGGGGGATATTTTGGCAAAGACAAGAAAGAAGGATCAACAAGCACTTGCTCTCATCCATCCAAGTTTGGATGAATCTATGTTCTCAAAGGTGGTTGATGCAACTAACGCAAAACAAGCCTGGGAGATTTAAAAAAAAATTTCCTCCAAGGAGTTGAAAAGGTGAAAAAGGTGCGACTCCAAACGTTAAGGGGAGAATTTGAAGCTTTGAGAATGAAGGACAATGAATCCATTTCGGATTATTGCTCAAGGATAAAGTCAACAGTAAGCCAATTAAAGAGATATGATGAGATGATAGAAGATGTTCATGTGGTGGAGAAAATTCTTCGATCTTTGACATCGAAATTTGATTATTTGGTGTGTGCCATTGAACAATAAAAAGATATAGAGTCTATGACAATTGAGGAGTTAGAAGACTCTACAGGCTCATGAAGAGAAAGGTAAAAGAAGACAAAAAGAACTGTTAGGGCAAGCTCTAAGAGGATAAGGAAGAGGTAAAGGTTGTGGATGTGACACGGACGTGGTCATGGCAAAGTATTTAGAAGGAAATACAATCAAGATAATGGAAATCAAAACCAACAATCTAGTAGAAGCCATGGAAGGGGAAGAGGAAGAGGAAGAGGAAGAATTAACTATTATGGACCGAATGAGAGAAGACGTGATAAATCTAACATTGAGTGTTATAATTGTCACAAGTATGGCCATTATTCTTGGGAATGTCATGGCACTTCAATTAGTAGGGAAGATAGAGTTAATCTTGTTGATGACGATAAGCAAAAAGAGGAGGAGCTAAGCTTGTTATTGGCACTCAAACATGGAGATTATAATGACCATTCTGCGTGGTACTTGAACAATGGAGCAAGTAATCATATGTGTGGTAACAAAGAGAAATTTGTAGAGCTCGATGAGAAAATTAAAGGTAATGTTCTTTTGGAGATTCTTCGAGAGTCCAAATTCAAGGCAAAGGTACAATTCTAATTGTTTCAAAGGATGGTGATCATGTACTTATTACCAATTTTTATTATGTGCCAAAATTGAAAAATAATATTTTAAGTTTGGGCCAGCTTCTTGAAAGGGGATATGAAATTCACATAAAAGAATGTTGTCTTTAGCTAAGAGATCAGGGTGCTAACTTGATTGCTAAAGTATATATGTCAAAGAATAGAATGTTTGTGTTGAATCTCAAAACTATTAATATAAAGTGCTTGAAGACTAATGTGGATGATGAAGCATGGTGTTGGCACATGAGATTTGGCCATTTAAACTTTGGTGCTCTCAAGACATTAGGAGCAAAGAAAATGGTGAAAGGGATTCCAATAATTGATCACCCCAATCATCTATATGATGCCTGCTTAGTTGGAAAATACTCAAGAAAGAGTTTTCCTAGGAAATCTAAATTAAGAGCCATTAAACCATTAAAACTTATCCATGTAGATGTATGTGGTCTAATCAAGCCCCCATCTCTTGGTAAAAGCTCGTATTTTTTTATTTTTATTGATGATTATTCACAGAAAACATGGGTTTACTTCTTAAAGCAAAAGAACAAAGCTTTCGAGGCATTTAAGAAGTTTAAAACACTCGTAGAAAAAGAAAGTGGCTATGAGATCAAATCTTTGAGAATCGATAGAGGTGGAGAATTTACTTAAAAAAAATTCAAAGAATTTTGTGAGATACATGGAATTTGTTGTCCTTTGACTGCTCCTAGATCACCACAATAAAATGGTGTTGTTGAAACGAAAAATTGAACAATCCTTAATATGACAAGAACCATGTTAAAAAGTAAATCAATGCCAAAAGAGTTTTGGGCTGAAGCAGTTGCATGTGCAATTTATCTTTGCAATTATTGACCTACCAAAAGTCTAAAGGATATGATGCCTTAAGAAGCATGGAGTGGAAGGAAGCCAAATATATCACATTTGCAAGTTTTTGGATCTATTGCATATGCCTAAGTTCCAGAACAAGAGAGATCAAAACTTAATGATAGATGCAAGAAACTTGTGTTTATTGGGTACGATAATAACTGAATATGATACAAGCTTATTGGTCGAAGTAACTTTAAAATTATTATTAGTAGAGATGTTGAATTTGAAGAAGGAGCAAAATGGGATTAGAGTACAGAAATTACACCCCCAGTAACACTAGCATTATCCCCTATAACAACAACATCAACTTCTCCATCAAACGCAAGTGAAGGTCCACCCCGATATCGAAATCTTGCAGATCTTTATGAAGAAACTAAAAGGTTAGATTTATTTTGCTTATTGTCAAATGATGAGCCTTAGAGCTTTAAGAAGCTGTAAAAGATAAGAAATGGATAGAAGCCATGAAGGAAGAGATTCAAGCCATAGAGAAGAATAATACTTGGGAGCTTGCATCACCTCTAAATAATCATCAATCAATTGGAGTTAAGTAGGTATATAAGGTTAAAAGGAATTCTACAGGTGAAATAGAAGGATATAAAGCGAGACTTTTCACCAAAGGTCATAAGAAAAAAAATATGGGATTGATTATGAAGAGGTGTTTGCTCTTGTTGCTCGTTTAGAAATAATTTGTTTATTATTATCACTCGCAGTGCAAACCGATGGAAAATTTATCAAATGGATGTCAAGTTTGCTTTCTTGAATGGTCATCTTGAGGAAGAGGTTTACGTCAAACAACCTATGGGATTTGTTATAGAAAGTCATAAAGATAAGGTGCTGAGACTTAAAAAAGCTTTATATAGGCTAAAGCAAGCTTTAAGACCTTAGAGTAGTTGTCTTGACAAGTATTTACAAGAAAATGGTTTCACTGGATGCAATCATGAATATGTTCTTTATGTGAAAAAGGATAATGAAGACCTATTGTTTGTTTGCATCTATGTTGATGATCTTATCTTCATAGGAAACAACCGGGTGATGTATGAAAATTTTAAGAAGGCTATGGCTCGAGAATTTGAGACGATTGATTTGGGACTCATGTCTTACTATTTGGGAATTGAAGTTAAGTTTCATCTCACAAGAAACTTATGCAGAAGAAGTATTGAAAAAATAACATGTTAAATTGCAATCCTGTCAACACACCAAAGGAATATGGATTTAAGCTTTCAAAAGCAGGAAAGGAATCACAAAAGGTGGATCTAACATTCTTTAGAAGTCTTGTGGGAAGTTTAAGATACTTGACTTGTACAAGACTTGATATTTTATTTTCTGTTGGAATTATAAGTCGCTTTATGAAAAATCCATCCGGGAAACATATGAAAGTAGCTAAAAGAATTCTTCGTTATATTAAAGGTACTATTAGCTATGAAATTCTTTATTCAACCTCAAAAGAGTTTAAGTTAATAGGATACTATGGTAGTGATTATGGTGGAGATATTAATGATAGAAAGAGCACTATTGGGTTTATTTTCTTTTTGGGTAATAATGCAATTTCTTGGTGTTTCAAGAAACAACCTATAGTCACTCTTTCAACTTGTGAAGTTGAGTATATTGCAGCTATTGCTTGTGTATGTCATGTAATTTGGCTGAAGATATTATTGAAGGAACTTTATTATGAACAAGAGGAAGCAGTCAAAATCAAAATGGATAACAAAGTTGCCATTGCTCTAGCAAAGAATCCAGTTTTTCATGACCAAAGCAAGCATATTGAAACAAAGTATCATTTTATTCGACAATGTATGGAGAATATGCAAGTGGAAGTAGAGTACATGAAGTCACTTGAGCAAGTTGCAGATATCTTTATGAAGCCCCTCAAATATGATATTTTTTAGAAGATGAGAATGATGATCGGTGTTGATACAATATCAAGCTTAAAATTTAGCCATCCATTAAATTGGATTTTCTTATTTAGCTTCTCTAAAAATATCTTTTGAATAGTATAAAAAGATTTGTATTATAACTATGAAAATGTGTGGAATGAAATATGAAAGATTTGAATGATTAATTCTTCCTCCTTATAGTATATATATTTTTCCCATCACATCTTGCAATAGTCTTGAATTGTAATTTGGACGTCATATGTGTAATCTATCATAATTTTTCTTTTCTTCTTTTCCTCTTTTTCTTTTTCTCTTTTTCTTTTCTTTTGTTCTTATCCTCTCTTGCTTGTGGCTAATAGTAACTGAGGTAAGTCGGTTATAGATGCCCTTTTTATTTAAAGGTAAAATTTGGATTTTTTAGGTTCGTTCGTTGAATGAGGTAATTTACTTAAAGGTAGTAACTTTAGTGTTTTATCATAAAATTTTGCGAATAAGATAAATAAATTATTTTGAATATAAATATTTATCCAAAATTTTCATTTAACTATCATAAATCTATAATTTTAATTTATTTTATCGTTTATTTCAAAATTTTACACGATTCGCTTTTTAAACTGTTATTTTTTTTAATTTAAGATTATACAAGTTATAAATAAGGCTTTTAAAATTATTTATAGGCTAATTAGGTGTTAAATTTTCAATAATTTTTAGGGTTTTACAATGATAGTCCACCTGGTACCCTTTTTGCTTGATAAGAGCATGCAAGAATCGGAAATCTTACACTCTTTAGTAACTAGAAATGTTTCATAAAGCAAATCCTAAATGAATAACTACAAGTCTAACAAGTAATTACTCACTCATGACAAATCACATATAACTTGAACTTTATTAACTAATGCACAACCAAACAATCATCATTTATAGTATTGGCTATAGCATTATAAGTGAAGACAACAAGTACAAGCAATAGTGAAAAATGGATATAATGATCTCCAACACTCAATACGATATCTAGTGATATTTAAAATCACAATGTGATGCCCAAATGGTATCTAAGTCCACAACAGAATCATTTCATACAAGATTTATGACTCATATTAGTCAATGGTAATCCAATCCCCTATCTCAATACATAGTAGTATACTGTTCCGTTATTGTAGTTTAAATAACTTCTTTCAAATATCTTAAATTGTATCAATCTTGATTCTTATATATTGATGACTCACATATCTACAACAAAGGTGTGGCATTGATGTGTAAACTGCCAACCACTTCATTTTAACTATTAAACCTTAATAAGCAACAAATGCCTGGTCTATGACCTATCTATTCAAAATAGTTACTGACTTTGGTGTAAGCAAAGCGAACATTCCATCAAGTAGTTGGAGGTCAAATTTAATTTAGATTAATTTCACTAACCCTAACATAGACAATCAAGCAAAACAAGGTAGAGTAATTACTCACTTACACTTGCTTAGTTTATAATTTGTTTGAGTTTGAAGATTTAATGTTTTTAATGTATTTGTTAAACTCATAATTTTATCTATTTCCAAGCAAATTTTCTTATGATTTTGGGATGACAAAACGTGGGGCAACTAAGCCAAATCATCAAGAAAGATAATTAAAAGGAAATTAGGCTAAAAAATTAAGATTGCCATCCAATAATAGTTTCTTGTAAGTGTCAATCATATTTTTATTAATAACCACATCATAAAAATACCTGTTGTTTTTTTTTTTTTTTTTTTATCTTATAAAGTTATTCAATCTTTAAAAAAAATTTAATAATATTAATACACCATGTATTTGAATAAGTTTCTCATAAAATTCATTTTGTCTCACTTATTAAAGTGCGTAGCCGACAGGAATATATATATCCTCAAGACTTCACATATCGTTTATAGTAACGATTTTGTAATTGGAAAACCGAAGTCATTCCTGTTGATGTTTTCGCTACACATGAACATCCATGTAATTACACAATTGATATTTGTATATATTGGCTCGATATAGTTCAAGGGTTTTTTCTTTAGTTGGTTCCTCTTGTTTTTCCTTCCCTGCCTACACCATTACAGGTAAATCTCTTTTCCCTCAATGTTTTTCGACATCACCATGCCCGATGACAGCATCATCAGGGATATATTTTCCCCAGAACTTATGTGATTTCCAGGTTCCACTCATGTCTTCAATGGGAATTCCCTTAGTCTCCGGCAAGAAGAAGAAAATGAAAATGGTCATGATAATCACGAATCCGGCGAAGAACAAGAAGAGACCGAACTTCATGTGGCAAAGCATGGAGAGGAAGACTTGACCAATTATGAAAGTGAAGAACATGTTGACGGACACGTTGATAGATTGCCCTGCGGATCGAATTTCCAGAGGACATATCTCACTTGGCACTAACCAACCCAAAGGACCCCACGACCATGCATATGCAGCCACATATCCACATATCAAGATCAATATGAAATCGGCCTCTCCTCTTGATAGTGTTCCTTCTCCATTGAGCCCAAATTTCAATCCAATCATTATTCCCACACCAATCTGCATTGTAAAAGAAGCATATTTAGAAGGGATTTAACTTGGATATAGATAAGAAATATGGCTTTATTTAGTTTTGGAAAGTACTAATCAATAAATGAAAAACCACATAAGATCTAATAGATTTATGCATTTAGGTCAGATGATTGTGGATTTAAAATTCATCGTGGTATTGAAGGAAAAGGTTTCGACTTATAACCCTTGGAAACGTTTCAGCCAAAGAGTATTGATCAATACATATAAAATCATATAGGATCTCATATACCTATTAGATAGATTAAATGGCTACTGATAAAAAATTCATCAAAAGGGAAAATGCATATATATAAGTTACCTGACAAATGATCATTTGGAGTCCACCTTCCAGGAAAAGGGCCCTTCTTCCTAGCTTGTCGACTGAGAAAATGGAAACAAATGTGGCCAAGACATTGACGACTCCAGTGATTGCGGCAGACATGAGGGAGGCATCATCAGCGAAACCGAGTGTTTTGAAGAGAACGGGAGCGTAGAACATGATGACATTGATTCCCGTAAGTTGTTGAAAAAACGGAATGAAACTGCAGATAATGAGATGCGGCCTATATTTTGCTTGCATCATGTTCTTCCAAGGGTGTTCAACTTTCTTGGCAGCCTCGCTTGCATCGATCAAGTCCTGGAACTCCTCGTGGACATTCTCGGTGCCACGAATTTTCTGCAACATTTTCTTAGCTTGCTCGCTGTGGCCTCTTTCCAAGATTGAGTTGGGGGTGTCTGGTAAGAAAAGAGATCCGAGGGTCATCAATATTGCAGGGACCGCAGCAAGGCCTAGAGAGATTCTCCAACCCCATCCTCCACTGATTTTAGCAGTTCCGTAGTTGACAAAATTGGCGACAAGGATACCAATGGTTATGGCCATTTGGAATCCTATGTTCAGCGCTCCTCTTACTTTCGCGGGTGCCATCTCGGATAGATACATCGGAACAGACTGTCATGGACATAAAAAGTGCCAAAATTATAAGCAAATCGTAACAAATATCAATCGAATGCAATCAAGAAATTGAAAAACCAATTGAGCTCATACCTGATTGGCGAATCCAACACCAACACCAAGAAGCAAACGACCAATAATGAGTAACACGAAGCTCATGGCAATGGCATTGAGGACAGCACCGATAAAGAAAGCTAAGCCTCCTAGAAACATGGACACCTTTCTTCCGAACTTCCTTGTAGTTACGGAAGCCACGAAAGAAGCTAATAATGCCGCAAGGTAAAGAGAAGACGTGAAAAGTGTCAGAGTTTCGTCATCAAATTTGCAGTATTCATTTTCAAGATGGGTCTGCTTTGACTTGCGATAGACTTCTGGGAAAAACTTGAGCAAGAAATCATCCATAGATGTCACTCCTCCTGTAACCACACAAAACATCAAGCAAAAGAAGTTTAATATATCTATTATATGGTTTAGAAGCTTGATAATCTTCCTATTTAATGACTAAATGATAATAATAAGTACGATGAGATAAGAAGGCTATGGATATGGGGTCACCTGAGATACCGAGATCGTAACCAAAGAGAAGACCACCCATTGCAGCCACCACGCAGGTGATGACGACAAACACGGTGACACCACCTTCATATTGCTTTTGTGGTCCTTGACTAACAAATCCCCCTCCCGCCATCTTAACACACTTCAATTATTCAACAAGTCGAAAAACGTGTTAATTAGCTATGGTTGGATAAGCTTATGTTTTATGTTCGGAATTTGTATTGTTTATAAAGGATACGTACGGTTAATAATATAACCGTAAAGCTGGTTTCCTTA
The DNA here is from genome assembly GCA_037954665.1 of Laguncularia racemosa. Lineage (NCBI taxonomy): Eukaryota > Viridiplantae > Streptophyta > Magnoliopsida > Myrtales > Combretaceae > Laguncularia > Laguncularia racemosa. The sequence continues at coordinate 1,506,774 of JBBMOL010000162.1, forward strand.
ACAGTTTTGGTAAGAAAATAGGATTTAATGATGTGCATTATCCTCATTCATGTAAGGTTTATCCTTGTATATGTAATAACTTGATCTGTGCTTTTCCTTATTTGGCTTTGACAAATCTTGTATCGATAAGCTAAATAGCTGGATTACTTAGTTTAGTTATCCATTTATCCTATGAACATCTACATCATATAATGTTCTTTAATTTTTGAAGTTTTCAATCGATCTTATCTCAAGATACTTGTAATTTTCCAATAATTCTATACATATAGCACCCCGAACATGGATGATAATGGCCGAAACGATTTGAAATTTGGCTACAAGTTTTAGCATCACCTACAAATGAAATTTGGCTGCATGCTCTCATCATAAAATAATTCAAATATAAATTGAAGTAACCTTTCGTATTACTGCAACTGCAATGTATAATGATTAAGCATATTCGAGAAATATAAGAACAAGGTAGTTAAACATGCATTTGTAATTAAGTTACTATCACTATAGGAATTTTTGCATTTGGTGACGTTTGTATATTTTACAAATGTCACAAATACCAATGTATCTTAGTTACGTTTGTTAAACTTTGCACAAAATATATTATTAGCGACGTTTGTAACTAAAGTTTAAGGTATAAACTCTAATTCACTAATAAATTATTTGTTGTAAGACTTGTTCCTTTTTTGTAACTTTTTATTAATTAAATAAAAATATTAATACACATTTTTTTAATTTTAGTTTAATAATTTAATTTTTTAGATTTTCGAACTTTTTTAATGAAAAAAAAACCAATATTGTTATTTTGTGTGCGGCTTGAAAAAACCAAACGCCCGACCACTATTCATATCAATGCTACTGATGACAACCAAAACACATTATCTCTTGTCCCTTTGTCTTCTCCAATCGAATCAACAACTGGAGTCGGTTAAGGAACGACAAAATTTGTGTCACTACTATTCATCAACACTAGCGAGGAATCGTCATCTTCCATTCGTAGGCTTCAATAATTGTCAAGGTAAGAATTTTGTCCTAAATCATTCTATAAAATTAGAGTTTTAAGAATAATTTTAGGGTAAATCATCTTATTTATGCTAAAAAATGGTCTGAATAAACGTGAGTGATCAATTTAGTTGTAATGCAAATGATCATTTTGTTCCAATTAGGGCATTCCAATTATCAAAATAGTTGCTTGCTTGGTTTCGTAATTTTTTTTTCTATTGAATTTTTTAGACATATATGCTCGCGTGGTCAATGTTTCCTTTCGTAATTAGGGCATTTCGTGAATCAAAATTATCTTCTTTTATGTCAATGTTGAATTTTCGTGGTAGTTGAAAGCTAGGTTTCAGGGAACCTTCGTTTGGTATCGATTCCTGATTTCATTGAGTTACCCCCTTCCTTAACTAAGATTTAAGTGGTCCATACACATAGGAAAGTTGAGTAGAGAATGGTTGCATGAGTTCATACTGTGGACTATTGCATTTGCTGTGTAACTTTCATTGAGTTACCATTGAATGAGTTTATATCGTGGTTGAATGAGTTCATACTCCTTGACTAGAGAATGGTTGATGATTTTATTGAAAGATTTACGGCTAGATTAGTTGCTAAGGATATACCTAAGTTGAGCACATTGATTATGTTCATACATTTTCTCCAATGGCCTTAAATACAATAATTCCAAGGTCAGTTGCAAGGAGAATTGTTTGTTGCTCACAAATTAGCAAAATTATTTTCAAAATGAAATCCCCCAAGTTGTGCTTCATGTGAGGTTTTTGAGCATGATTGGGATGCATGCACTTTGAAAGTGTTGTGTCAACCTACTTTAAATAGTGAAAATAAAGCGGCGTATGGTGGCCCTCATAAATATGCTTCCAAGAATGCTATGGTTGAAGAAGGACTTAAGGTTATTGTAGTTGATATCATTTAGGCATCTATCTATATCTCTTTTTGCCTTTATAGTAGCTATTTTGGAAAAATTGAAGAAGCTATGAATAAGTGAATAGGTGAAGTATTCAATATGGCAAAGTTACTGAGGTTGGAGTAGCTTAGAGCAATAGGGAAAACATTAAAGAAAAAAAAGAAAAGAAGAATAAGTTTCACTGAAAAACCACTTTGCATTAACCTATTGTAGGCTCTTCATGTCTACCCTTTTTCATTGTACTTACCACCAACGATATTTTTTTAAATTTTAGAGGCTTAAATTATCATTTGAAAGCTAGGGAGATGTGTAAGCTGTGTAGAAAATTTTAAGTAACTTTTTTTTTTTTTTGGAATTGTGGAGACTAGAATGGGGCATATAAAAGTATGGGATAGATTCTGCCTCATCAGGAGTTGTTTGTCCAACTCAGGGGGTGCATTTAAGTGGGTTAGGATTCTTGGTGTAGAGAGTTGAGTAGATAGTTCCATGGACCAATATGTCCACTTCATTTGTGAGCACTCAGCACTGTCCATTTGCTCACAGTCCATATCTCCTTCATCTATAGCTGCCAACTGTGATTTGGAGGACGTGATCATTCCCCCAAAATTTGATCCTCTATAATTTGTTAGAGAATATAATCTTGCCAACTAATATTGTACGTGTACAGAGCTGGGGAAATTATGGACTGTCTTTTTGGTATTGTGAAGCGACTCATGATCTTTAGCAACTAAAGCCTTATTCAGCACTGTTTGAAAGTGTTAGGAAAGGGAGTTCTGCAGCTTCCACATCACCATTTCTTGTTATGTTCAGCACCTGAATTTTTTATCAATGTTTGTTGACTTTGCTATGTTGGCTTGTGGTGTATTTCCTTATAGCAATGCATATTCTAACATATTTTTTAGTTGTGAATGAAATATGTGACATTATTTAGATTAATATAAATATGAACTTACACTAGATGTTCTTTCAACTTGAAAACTTATGAAGATATTGAAGCATGATGATACTCTGTTAATGCAGTTATTTTCAGTCATAACGGTTGACTTGAATTCTAGAACTTCCAATTAAAATGAAAAGGTAATGTATGAAATTCCCTTCGATTAGTTGTGGACATTGATAATGGAAATTGTGTGAGTAAATCCAAGAAGCATAATTTCTTTTTAAAGTATTTTTTTTTGAAGTTATCCCCTATAGATTGCATGCAACTTATATTCTTTAGCTGTAAATTTGGCATATGTAATCCTTCTACATTGTAAATGTATGGACTATTTTGCCTTGTTTTAAATGTTCAGTAATGATTTCTCAATACTATTATGTCCTAATGGTGCTATTCCATGTTATCTTTTTTTTGTTCAATTTCTTCCAACCAACACTATCCATTTGTTTTTGGCGGGAGGTAGATCTCATTTTCTCTTTTATATTTGACGATGAGTAAGGGTTATAGTAATCCTTCTATTGTTGCAGATACTTTAATATCATTCTTCCTAGTGATTAAGATTTATAATGTCCTTTAAATATTGAATTTTAGAAATCTTCTCTCCTTTAGTGTTGTGCACTTGTATATTAGAATGTGTTTTTTCTTTTTGGTAAGTAAGTAACTATATTAATGTGAAAGAGAAGAATGTAAAATTTCACTAATTTCTTTAGTGTTGTGCACTTGTATTGGATTTTTTTTTTCCTTTTGTGAAATTAGCAATTTCACTAATTCTTTAGGGCCCTTTTATTTCCAGACTAAGTAAACTTACAAGTTCACATTTTAAATGCTTATATGTTTATAATTTTAGGTCTGCTTTACTTTAAAATAAAGTTCATTATATGTTTACCATTTAAGAACTAATGTTTTCATTATATGTGTGTAAAACATGATTGATTTGCTATGGGATTCTTTACAGTTATGGATAAGAGTTGGATGAATTGTAATATTGGAAGTGAAGAGTACTAGCAAGGTGTTGAGTTTTTCATTGCATACTTGCGCATGAAGTATGGAATGGACAAGAGGTTAAGTTGTCCATGTAGGAAATGCTTAAATATGTTCGTGCACACTATGGATGTAATAAGAGCACATTTGCTTGTCGATGGGATAGATACAACTTACCGTTGTTGGATATACCATGGTGAGGAGCTGACCATTGAATTGCTAAGGAGAACTCGAGGTAGTAGGATTAGTCATGAAGAATATGATTTTAGAACATATAGAAGCAAGGGATTCAATGAGGAAAATGATGACGACATAGACGGACTTGATGAGATACTAGAAGATTTAGAGGCATTTATTGACAATCAAGTTGAAGGTCCAACTCTTATGGATGCATTTGATTTCCCACCAAATTTTGTTGATAGGCTATGAGTTGACTCGCAACAAGAGCTTTATTCGGGGTGTAAGTTATCAAAATTCTCATTTATCGTGAAGCTACTTCACTTAAAGGTATACAATAAGTGGAGTAATAAGTCTTTTGATATGCTTCTCCAACTTCTTCATGATGTGATGCCTAATGGAAAGTCGCTTCCTAAGTCATACTATCATGTAAACAAGTACTTACGGGGATTGGGAATGTGTTTCTATTACATTCATGCATGCAAATATGACTATTGCTTGTTTTAGGGTAGTAACAAGCACCTCACACAATGCCCCACATGTGGTACCTCAAGGTATAAGTTGTGTGGTGGATCCAGGAAAGGTATTCCTTAAAAGGTTTTGTGTTACTTTCCTGTGAAACCAAGGTTGCAACGCCTTTTCATAAAGGCTAAAGTCGCTCAAAAAATGCGTTGGCATAAAGAGGAACATAAAAAACAAGAGAACTGTATGGGTCATCCTATAGATGGGCTATCTTAGGTCAATTTTGACATTGAATTCCCTGAGTTTTCCAAGGACTCTCGCAATGTTAGGTTAGGGCTAGCCAGTGATGGGTTCAATCCCTTTGGATCTATGAGCTAATCATACAGCATGTGGCCTGTGGTTTTACTTACATATAACTTGTCACCTTAGATGTGTATGAAGAAAGAGTTCTTGATGATGTCATTATTAATCTCAGGACCTAAAGCACCGGGGAAGGAGATTGATGTCTACTTGCAGCCTCTAATTGATGAACTTAATGATATTTAGGTTAATGGATTATGGACATATGATGCATATTCGAAGTCTTCTTTCAAAATCTATGCCACTTTGTTGTGGACCATCAATGACTTTCTAGCCTATGGGAACTTGTCTAGGTGGAGTACAAAAGGCTACAATGCTTATCCGGTATGCAAAGACCAAACACCGTCAATAAGGCTTAACAACAAGATCGAGTATGTTGGTTATAGAATGTGGTTACCGAATGACCATCGGTGGAGGCACAACTTAAAATTCGATGGAATGCGTGATTATCGTGAAGCCCCTGAAGAATATAGCAGTAATGATATTCTTCACCAATTACAATCTATAATAGATGTGCCTATGGGAAAGCATCCCGACAAAGTTAAAAGAATCCATTACACTGATAGGTTTAACTGGACAAAAAGGTCAATATTCTTTTAGTTGCCATATTGGTCAAAGTTGATGCTTAGGCATAATTTAGATGTTATGTATATTGAGAAGAATATTTGTGAGAATGTTCTTAATACAGTTCTTGGGGTTGAGGGTAAAACAAAAGACACTTACAAGGCTCGACTTGATTTAGAAGACCTTGGCATTATGAAGGACTTACATGTGTTAGTTATTCATTGAGCACTAGCGAGAGGAGATCGTTTTGTCAATTTATAAGGGGAGTTAGATTACTTGATGGTTATGCATCACATCTTGGTCAATGTGTCAATAATTCAAACTCGAAGCTTTCTGGTCTAAAGAGCCACAATTGTCATGTTATTCTAGAAAGGTTGTTACCTGTAGGTATTCGTGGCATATTGCCTAAAGAAGTCACCATGGCCATAAAAAAGATATGTAGATGCATTCTAAATGTGGAAGAGGTACAAAAGATGTAGAGTGGTATTGTTACCATACTATGTAAGCTAGAGTTGATCTTTCCCCCTACTTTTTTTTGACATTATGGTGCATCTAGCTATCCACTTGCCTGGAGAAGCATTGCTAGCTAGACCAGTTGTTTATCAATGGATGTATCCTATTGAGAGGTATGATATTGGGTTTCATATTCACCAGTTATCTATTAGTATTATTATACCTTCTGACACTTGTAAACACCCCATTTTTGCTATAGGAATTAATAATTCTCAATAATAATCAATTTTCAAAATTTTCCAATTTTTTCCAATTTTTCTCTAATTTACCAAAAATAATAAATATTCAAAAAAAAAAAAATAAATAGGAAAACACATCAATTTTGAAAAATGATTTTAGAAATAGCAATAATAAGTAATAAACAATTTTACAAATTAAAAAAAAATACAAAAAAAAAAGAAAAATAGCATTGCATATATGCAATTTGCGAAATTAGAAAAATCAGGAAATTGGGCCAGCTCAGCTGGTTCGTGTGTGTGCTTGGAACGTGTGAAAACGCCTGAGGTCCCGAGTTTGAATCCCCCCGCGCGCTCGGAATTTTTTTTTCTTTCTTTTCCTTGGAGATGCCACGTGGCAGCATGCGATTGGCCGAGAGAAAACGCGTGCGTTGCGTGTGATCGTCTTCCTCACCCGGACAAACACGAGGAGAAGCCGGAGCATATCCGATGAAGACGAAATCGGCCATTTTTCCTCAAATCTTTTGGATTGCTGTCAAGATAAAGCCAAATCCATCAGATAAATCAAAGAAAAACAAGAGATCAACATCAAATCGTCGGGATGAAATCGAATCCAAAAACGGAAAAATATGGGTTTATCCAAATCGGAGGATTTGAAATTATCCGGAGTAGATTTGAGGTGCCTATAAATAGAGGAGGAGGTGAGGAGGCCTGGGCACGAAAAAAAAGTGAGAGAAAGGAGCGAATCGGAGTACGCTGGAGAAGCTTGAAGTTGAAACCACCGACCGGAGCTAGAGCCATCACAAGGAGACATTTTGGGAGTGAACCGCTACTACCATTGGATTCAGCACCCTCGAGAAGCTAGGATTCGACACCTCACCCGTTGCAAAAGGCCACCGAAACGCCGTGATCGAGCAACCCCCGCCGCTGCGTCTGACCGATCCGATCCGACCCGACCCGACCCGCGCACCGACCCGGATCCAGGTAAGTCGGATTTTCTGGATTTTTTTTATATTAATTAATTTATTTTGTTTATTTATTTATTCCGAATTGATTTATTATTTATTATTTATTATTTGTGATTTAGTTAATTATTTATTTGTTGGTTTAGGTTTTATTTTCAATAAATAGAAAAATGTAGAAATTAGTTTTTTTTTTCTAGGATTTAATAATGTAAAATAATAAGAAAAAATGTAGAAAAGTAAGAAAAATATTAGGAAAAAATAATAATAATAAAATTTTAGATGTCAAAATAGGATAGATATTAACTTAGGATAAGATGTTCAACAAAAATTCCCAAAAATCACAAAAATCACAAAAAGTCCCAAAAATTACAAAAATCACAAAATAGCATAAAAATCATAAAAAAAATAAAAAAAATTCAAAAATCATGAAATAAGCATAAAGAATAAGTTTTAGCACTTAGAAAAATCATTTTCTTCAAATAAATCAAAATTGATGTTTTTTCCAAAAAAACCATTTTCAAGATAAAATCAAAGCTTAGTCTTAGATTTTTTTTGAAAAATCCAAAAAATGGTAAGAACATAAACCAAAAGAGATTTCAAAAATTAAAATCCACAAACATACTTAAAGTTTTCAGAAAAGCAAACTACGGCTTGTTTGATCCTGAGTAGCAGGTACGTAGGCACCCATTCGGGTCAACTCCTAAAATGAATGAATTTTTTTTTTCTTGAAATAATTCAAAAACATAATAAAAGGCAAAAAAAAAACAAAATAGAAACACATTTCTAAAGAGAAACAATTTTAGGAGATTAGGTGGTAACCGTAAAGGTTTTAATAGGTTAGCCTCCGGACTTAGAAACTCTGGTTTTTCCTTTTTCTCTTTTCACAAAAACGAAAAGAGGAAATAACGATGACTAGTGGTCCAAATTAAGACTAATCCACTCCTTTAGTCTTAATTCAATTTTCCCAACAACAGTTGGGTGGCGACTCCAAAAATCAAACGAAACTCCTAACTCAAGTCGAGGATCTAGATTAGATGAGCATAGGGTCTAGTTTAGATCGGATTAGGAATGGAAATTCAAAAATTAGACTCGACAACACTCTATGTAAATTAATGAGTGTAGGTAGCTGGGTTCGTTAAAGTAATTTGTTAGAAATAGAACTTATCCAGAAGGCTCCGTTGTAGAAGCATATGTTGTTAACGAGTGCTTGACTTGGTGCTCGCTTCACTTAAAAGACATTGAAACAACATTTAATTGTCCAGATATGAATTTTGATACCTTAGAAGAAGGTGGTGTTGATGTTTTCACCAACAGAGTTGGCCTCATATCCCCTCCTACATATGTTGTGTTATCAAACAAGGAGGTTGAAGTCATGACATGGTATATCATCAACAACTGTCATGAAATTCAGTCTTATATAGAGTAAGTGTGAATAAGAGCTTCTTAAATTTACAAGATTGCTATGAATTAATGACTAACCTAAGTTGAAAACTATAATGTAGGGAACATACGATCATTTTAAGAGCACAATATGGTGACAACATAGATGACATCCATAAAAGGGAATTTCGTCAATGGTTTATGGATAAGGTAAACATAATAATATAATGTTGTGTCTAATTGAGAAGTTAACTTTTTAAGATAAGCATTCACTTTTTAATTTATCGACGGTGCAGATGAGACCATACTATGATAGTTCTAACCCAGTGCTTAGTGCATTATATGCATTGTCCATAGGGCTCGATTCCTGCTACAAGAGATACATCAAGATGATATATAATGGTGTTCGGTTTCACACATCAAAGTTTGATAGTAGGAAGAAGACTCAGAACAGTGGAGTTCTTGTAGAGGGGAATCATGGGGATGTGTAGGCATCAATCGAATTTTATAGGGTTGTTATAAATATATATGAGTTCAGTCACATACGGAACAAGAGAGTGTTCTTATTTAAATGTAAGTGGTGGGATACAGATAGCCAACATCATAATGTTAGAGTTGAGAATAGCATTAAGAGTATTAAGGTCACTCATACTTGGTATGTAAATGACCCATATGTGTTAGCATCACAAGTAAAACAGGTATATTACTTAGAGGACATGAAGTTAGGTGCTGATTGGCATGTGATGTAATGTTTTGAGCATCACCATATTTACAATATGGATTATTTAATTGGTAACGTAAAGTTGTTCACCAATGTGGAGGCTCAATTGGCAGATGAGAGCCTAGATGATCTAGTCATCGAAGATGGGGGAAGAGGATATGAGCGACATTCAGTTGTCGATTGTGATGCTGATGTGCTATTAAGAATCGATATGTGTCTTGATACAATCCAAGGAGAATTAGTAGAAAGGACAGTTAAAGCATCTAGTGGCTTGTAGCACGATGCTAATATTGAAGCTAATGATGATGAGGATGTAGACGAGGCACTCGATGATGCACTTGTTGAATATGATACGACTGACAATGATTGTATGAATGAATGTTACTTATTTTTCTTCTGCATAAAATTTGTAATGTTTTGATTTTATTCACATAAGCTTTATCATACATGCTTTCACTTTATTTTACAGAACTCTAATGGTGGGGCGACAGAGGAAGACCTAAAGAAGGGGAGGAAAGTTAGTGGAGACACTTGACATGCAACTAGAGATGAGTCGGATTCACACCATAGTGATAACGAGGTTCGTGATAATGCTGTGACAAATGCCTCCATAAATCAAGAAAGGAAGCCCACAAATTCAACTGAGGAACATGCCACACCAAATGCACTGACACAAAATGTTGCTCCTGCTAATAATGCAGTTGATGCGTCCACAGAGGTCGGTGGCATTCCCTTTGACCCTACTCGATCCTTAGGTAACCAACATAATTGTGTACATTTAACTAGAGATTACAGTTTCTATTATGTTTGCCTCAATTATGATGGACTTGTTTTTCAAATATTTACACTAGCAATGAGCTCAGTGTCATATATAGGCAAGAGGAGTGCATATCGGGGACAAGCACTAGAAAGAGAAAATAGAAGACGAATAAGTAAAATAGTCATTCAATTCACGACATATGGTGGTTGTCCATTAACACCGGACCAATCAGCCAAGATGGCATCGGAAATAGGGAAGGCTTTTCAGGATTTATTACCACTATGTATTGAGGATTGGAGAAAATTTGATTTATCACAAAAACAACATGCTTGGGAAAGAGTACATGTGAAAACAACAACTAATTTGTCTTGTCTCTCTATTTTAATAATTTTCTCAATAACAAGTGAATGTCAAACTGTCCTTTTCCTTCTTATCATAACCCGTTGCATGGTGTTTCTAACATGTATATTACTTCCTTAGCCCATTTTTCTTTTTGTAGAATCGTCTAAATATTGATGACATCACAAAAAATCCTAAAAAGTTTCATGCTGCTGATCAATAGATGGGAAATATCCATAGAAATCATCGAAGTAAAACTAAAAGTGCATGGATAAATATTGGTGATGTAATCCGACTTAAGGGATCAAGTGATGATGATTGGAAATAGAAAACAGATGAATGGAGGAGAGAGATTGCAGAAGAGAAGGAGATTTTGCAATCAGGAGATCCATCTGCAAAGGAAATAATAATTTAGTCATGTTTTCTTAAGGTTTTGACTATATGATATCATTAACTTCATGATGTCTTGATAAATAAAAGACCAGGGCAATGAGTGGGAAGGTTGCATGTAGGAAAGTAAAATATTTACATAGGTTGGGATCCAGATCTTTTGAGAGCAGGAGGAATGAATATGTGAGTATTTCATTTTATTTAATTTTATAACACTTAAATTGATGAAGTCCTCAGCTTTATGCATATTGTGTGATTAGATTGAGAGGAATCACAAACCACTAGATGCAATCGAGTTTGAGCCAAGGTCTGATGGTGGTGGCGGTTGAATTTCCCAACAGGCTGGCTAGAATTATGTAAGTTGATGGGTTAATTTACAAATAAGTACTTCAACTATGGTTTATGTCTATATATACATTTCTATTATGTTTGCATTGTATATTGTTGTCATCGTTACTCTAGGAGGATATGGTTAAGACATATCAAGAATCTCAATCCTCAAATAAACCTAAGACTGTAGAAGAGATAGTTGATGAATTTATGGGTGTAAACGTGCGAACTGACTATCATCCTAGTAGAGGATACGGACCACCAGCCATTGAGAAAGGTACACATACACGAATTTATAAGGAAAAGATGGAAGTAGTGTTGCAAGAGACACAGGGAAAGCTTGAAGAGGAAAAACAAAAACGTAAACAACTGGAAGGAAAGTTCAATGATCAACGTCAACAACTGTTGTCAATGCTTCAAGAAGAAAGGGATCTACGTATTGCCCTAGCTTAAGAGGTTAGTTTAAACTTATACTTTTGAGTTAAAGGTATATGTGTTACAAGGTAAATGCATGCATATTGCTTTTATGTATAAAGTAGGATTGTTGTGGGTTTAGATGATGTAAGGAGTAATGCTGTCCATACTTGTGCAATATGTGTTGTCATGTAGTTGTTAAGGGACAATATTCTAGAATATTGAAGCATTAGTATGGTTATAATTCCTTTGGGCAAATATTCTAGAATATTGATGTTTTGCTTGCATGTTAGGGATGAATATGTGAGTACTTTGTGAATGTCTTACAACTATCTGAGCTTTCTCAAGCAGTGGTACGGCTTGTTGGGAATTTTCCAAGTACTTTAGGTCATAAAAATGTGACAGTATATTGTCCCCTACTCTCTCTCTGTATTAATTAAAAAAAAAAGATATAATTGTATGCTTGTCTTGTTTAAAGGTTGTATATTTTATGGCAGGAACAAAAAGTGCAGAAGACCTTGTTCATTCACCAAGTACATCTACTAGTGATGATACATCAAGTAGTGAAGAAAAATGTGATAGCGAAGATGATGAAAGTAGTGAAGACGAGGATGAGGATTGATGCGAGAAATAGGATATTAGACGAGTTTATGTAATGTTTAAGGTTGAACCTATTGAAGTTTGATGTTTTTTCATCTTATGTGGATTCGTTTGGTTAAGATTATCCTTGCAAGTTTTCTTGATGTGAAAGCATCATGTTTATGGAGGAGTTTATTTGAATATGTGGAAAAGAATTTTGTAAGGTATATATAATTGTGTATAATTAAGCATGTGCATTTTTGCGGATATGAAGATTGTGAATACAGGTTGAAATCAATGCCTATTAGATCATTACTACATTTAAACATTGCTAATATGACAAAATTGTGGTTTAACTACATTTAAACGTCGTCTATCATAACTTTCAGTTACGTTTAAATATTGCTAATGGTACTTTTTTACTACGTTTAAACATCACCTATCATAACTGTCAGTTACGTCTAAACGTTGCTAATGGTAGTCTTTTACTACGTTTAAATGTCGCCAATATTGCTCATTTGTCATGCTCTTTATGTCCAATAATTATTTAACTATGCTACTACTACGTTTGAACGTCGCGGATCCTATTTGTATTAACAACGTTTAAACAATGCTAATAGTAATATTTTACTACGTTTAAACGTCGCATGTAGTATTGATTTGCTACACTTTTTTTTTGCCTTTAAAATTGTAATTGTCATTTTACAACGTTTAAACGTTGCGTATAACCAATTATTAGCAATGTTTAAACGTTGCCCAATATAACACATTTAGCTATGTTTTCACCTTTAGCGATGTTTACGAAATAAACGTAGCGGATGTTTTTTGCGACGGACCTTTGAAAACGTTTATTAGCAACAGTTAATAAACGTAGCTAAATCTTTTTTGCGATGTTTATTTTATGTTTAGAAATATTTATTAAACGTTGTCTAACATTGAAATTCCTGTAGTGTATGATAAAGTATGTATTTATTGAGTAAATGAAAATCATTTTTTATTGTAGACAATTTGCAACGTCTTTTGATCATGGAAGTTAAGATAGATAGCTAAAACTCTTATAGTCTAGTGGTGTGAACACTTGTGTTGGAAAGATTGAGTTCAAATCTTCATTATCCTATTGTTATTATTGAAAAAAAAAAAAAGAAAAAGTGTTAGGATGTGATAAACTAAGTTGGAAATTGGCTTTTATAATTGAAAAGATTCAAAAATTATATATATGTACATCACCCTTATCAATTACCCTTTTTGGTATAGGTGGTGGATCCAAGTATCAATAATATACATGCATAAATATTGAACACATTGAGAGTATCAATAGTCAAAAGTTAAATCTACTATAACAACAACAATAGCAATAATGGTTAATTTTATAAACAAGAAATTCAATAAAAAAAGGATTACATACTTAACTATTGTTTTTTTTTAATTGCATAAATATTGTACCTATAAAACATATTTTTAAAATAGGTTGCAAAGGCGCGGATCACGTATGCGACTTTAGGAATATGTAAAAATTCCAGGCTAAAAACACATACCTCGTCCACACCTTCAGTACAAATACCCGCCACTTCTCACCGTCCAATTTTTTATTTAATTTATGCTCACATTGATTTATAAACATGTGATAACAGTACGAAAACTAAAAAATGTAAATACGAAACACATAGAAACACATAACCCACACAAAATACCCACTAACCCATATCTCATTTTGCTATCGTTCGCACACAGGAAAGAGGAGGAAGAAGAATGCGTGATTTTGCACAGGAAGGAAAGATTTGCCCAGATATAAATATTTCTGAACAGTTAATCTTAGTTTTGGTATTTTTTTTTAAGAAAAGTTAAAGTCTCTATATTTGTATTGAAGTTCTTTTATCTGTGTTTTCATCTGTATTTGTATTTGATGTAAGATTTTAGAAAAATATTAGTATAATTGCACTTTTTATAGAAAAGATTATTCGGTATTATTATATTATAACTTATTAAATATGATTTATATAGATGTTGCATGTGTAATATATTACATTAATTTTTGTATTAGAATGAGGATTGACTATTGTAAAGAATGTGAAATATATAGTATGTGGAATAATTGTTGTAGTATTATATGAAAATTTTGAAATATTTTGTGGAAAAATATAATTAAAAAATAATTTCAAACAAATATTTGAAAAAAAAATTTGTTTGGAAATAATGGAAGAAAATTGAAATTAAAATTAAAATAAAAGTGAAATTAAAATTAAAAAGAGAAATGACAATATTGTAAAATCATACAAAAATGGTTAGAATTTTTAGTAGCAAAAATGTTATTAAAAAATAATATCTAACAAATTTTTAGGAATAAATCATTTGCCAATAATGGGGAAAAATTTTAATATTTGAAATATTATAGAAATAATTTTTTTTTTTGAAATTTTTGGAATGTTGTTATTGACAATTTTCATATTTATTAAAAGCTTATAATTTAAATATACTATAGGTAGGGGAAAAATGATTGATTACGTGAAATTGATGATCTATGTATTTGGAAATATTGTGGCCGGTAACTAGAGGTCTAAGTACGATAGAGATCTAGTAAAGAAGTTGAAAATGAAGAAAAACATCAAGTAGAATGAATTTTTATACAAAATATGTCGCATCATTGGAGTTGATCTAACCAAAGTGGGGGTTAAGATAATTCACAGGCATCCTATGTTCCATGTAGGCAATACATGTTATGCGTTGATGGAAATTAGAGACAAAGAAGATATTGAAAATTTTATTGAAATGGTTAAATCACATGGAGATCGTGGTATACAACGATTATTCATCAGAATTTCTAGCAATTCGGGGGGGGGGGGGCGCTCGATAACATGACATTTGATACAAGCAATCAACTACAATCTTCACATGACATTGCAGAAATGTAGCCAGAGCTATTGAGATTTCAATCCTCAATTCCAACCTCGATGGAAGTGAACAATGAGGATGAAATTGATAGAGCAGTTACTCTAGTGTTATGGCAACTAGAGACATGGGATCCGTACATGGTTCATGTGGGAGCGGAGGCTACAACTGACACCCAATAGTGGAATGGGTGTTGAGCAGGACAGTAACGATAACAATGAGAGTTCCGATGAGGAAAATGAGGAGGGTGAGAACGAGAGAGATGAAGTAACGGAAGAAGAGTCTCCAACTGTACATACCTACTCAAGACAACCAATATATTGAGCAGAGCAGGCTAAACCACCTACCATGCTAGTTAGAGATCCTATTCTATATTGCAATTATGGGGGCGATAATGGTTACATTTATTTTGAGTAGGAGCAAACTGATATTTGCAATGATTCGAGCAGCAGTGAAAATTTTTATAGGAGAATGAGATTCAGGACGAAAGCAGATATCATTTAAGCAGTGAAGTCTTACCATGTGAAGAACCATTGCAACTTCATTGTTGTAGAGTTCAACTCACAATTGTGGTCTGTTAATTGTATGAGAAGGGATGACGGTTGTAAATGGAAGCTCCAGGCTCGAAAGAAGAAGTTGGAGGGTGTGTTCGTAGTGACGAGATTTGATGGTCCACACTCATCCAATAACCCACTGATTAGTCAAGATCACCCATAGTTGGATTATAATCTCCTTGCCAACCGATTTGTAAATCTTCTTAGGGAGAATCCTGATATAAAGGTAGCCAAGCTGACTTCTGTTGTCGAATAGGAATTTGGCTATAGGATCAGTAGGAGATAGGTTTAGGAGGGAAAGAAACAAGCCATCGAGTTCGTATACGAGAGCTGGGAGAAGTCTTACAATGAATTGCCAAAACGTCTCAATGCAATAGAAA
Source organism: Laguncularia racemosa (assembly GCA_037954665.1). Classification (NCBI taxonomy): domain Eukaryota; kingdom Viridiplantae; phylum Streptophyta; class Magnoliopsida; order Myrtales; family Combretaceae; genus Laguncularia; species Laguncularia racemosa. The sequence goes on from JBBMOL010000162.1 coordinate 1,522,551, forward strand.
ATATGAATCCCGGAACACGAATAGATTGGAGGTAGAGCAGATCGAACACCCCCGGTGTGTCCACTTTAAAATGGGTATTCTAGGCCTTTGGGCTTTGCATCACAGTGTAGAGATTCCTTAGAGTTGTTGTTACCATTGATGCCATCTTTCTGTATGGGAAGTACACCCACAAGTTGCTAATTACTTATGGCATTGATTGCAACAACTATATACTTCTGCTGGCATTCACTTTGGTTTATCAAGAGACAATTGAGATATGGGGTTGGTTTTTGTGGAAACTGAAGGAATATGTTGTCAGCGACCATCATGAAACCATTTACCTTATATCGGATAGACACGTAGGCATTAGATCAGCAGTCCGAGAAGAAGCGAATGGATGGCGGCCTCCATTTGCAGTGTGACAATTCTGCCTCCAACATGTTACGAGCAACTTCAACTTAGCGCATAATAACACCTAGTGCAAGAAGTTGGTTACATATGTCGAGTTGTAAGCATAATCTCGCAAGTTGAATTATGTGATAGAGTAGGTGAAGATGATTTTGCCAGATGCGTTAGATTGGTTCGATGACATGCCATTGGATATGTAGACGCTAGCTCATGACGATTGCTATCGATTTAGGTATAGGACCTCTAATGTTGTTGAAAGCTATAATTTCGTATTGAAGGGAGACTCGGGGGTTACCTGTAACTGCTTTGGTGAAGAAAACGTTTTACAACTGCATCAAGTGCTTTGTATAGAAGCGAATGAAGGCATTAAAGAATATTGCAAATGATAGAATTTTTACCAAATATATAGCTAAAATGATCGACCAATGGAGTTCATGAGTTAGCAACCATAGGGTCATCGACTATAACAGGCACGGCAAAGTTTTTGAAGTCTTTATTGGTAGTCGTCGCATCACCAGTAGGTTAAGGGGAGGGGGCCGAATGCATGTTGTTGACTTTGCCCACAGCACATGCAGTTGCTAGAAGTGGCAGATATATAGAACTTCATCTATACCCGATTGGTATAGATGGACACATAAGGACTAAACATATACGATGCACTTCATACCTATAGGGGACAAGTTGGATTGGGCGCTAGTGCACTTCCTAAGACTCTGCCCAAGGGGAGACCTCGTATGGAAGAGGGGAAAGCTGCGATGGAAAAGATACCACATGGAGATGGACATTAGGGAGCATCCAGATCAAATCGCATGTGGAATTTGAGAAGAGGGAACATAATAGAAGAATGTACCTATGTCAACGTGATAATGGTAACTGATGAATACAACTACATATTTCATCATGTTCGACATTGCATTTGTGATGCTAACATTAGCTTTTTCTCTTTTGCAACTTAGGTAAATCTTCAACTACTTCATCCAGTTTGTTTAAAGACATGGCAAAAGGGGGATGCTTTATATTCTATATATATACATGCAATTTTATCATTCATTGAGAAGTTATTTTAAATGTCAATTTGTTTAGACATTTATTAAATTTTATGAAATATTCGAAGACGTTAAATCGTACATGTATGCATTATTAGTGCACATAATGCATACTGATTTATTACAAAATGTAACAATACATAAATTTCATCTTTACAGTAGACCATATACATATGTAAATAATTAAAAACCTATCTCTTACCCTTAGTGAAATGCCTAGCTAGCCGAGCGAAGGTGTTAGACGACCTTGCACATGAATTTGGAGGAGATTCAAACTCTTAGGTGGCATGCTGGTGGGGAGAACTATCAAATGCTTGCGACTGCACTGGACTCCACTAATGTGGTTGAGTTGATGATTCACCCTACTCCATAGGTTGCTTCCCAGGGCATTGCCTTCATGGAGCCAGTGGTGTTGGTATAGGACCACTAATAGAATGCCGATGCGGCTTCTCATATTGGTTGAATGTAGGCCCTGAGCTAGGATGCACCGCATTGAGATCAACATGTATCTATTCGTCTTGCATGGGATTTTCCTCTAACTAACCGTGATTTCGAGGTTGACTTCGTCCCCCCGTTTGTCTCCATGTTGGAATCGATTCAGCCTCCTCCTGGGTGTTTTGCTACCGCGGTTGTAGATACAGTGTTACCCCCACATGGTGAACTATGAATTGAAGACCCTAAGCAGCTATTTTAACGGTTGTGTCTATGTTTAGCAATAGGCAAATTGATTGTAAGGTATCACTTTACAAGTATGAAGAAAACTTAAATTAAGGTTAACATGATCATGTAATTATTTTAATATTAGCTAGAGTGTTTGTAAATCGTTCTTACCAAAAAGCCAAGAATTGTCCCTATACGGCTAATGTATCCCTTACTTATCAACCTATACCATTATAGGTAGCTATCATGCACATTGCGAGGGCCCTTCACAAGAATGGCTCAACCAACCCGTTGTTCCCACATGTTTAAATACACGTCATGTAGGATGGTCTAGTCGACATCAATTTAGCCACATAGGTTGATTTCATGTAGCTCCGACTGCATGTTCATTGGCTATGGGATATATTGGAACTCGTTGAACTACTTGACCACTCAATCTAGGAAATGCCACTCAACAATATGGAAACAAATGAGTGGCACCCAAGCCGTCCAAACGTGCATGCCAGCTTTGCAGAAATATGGCAGTATATTAATCAAATTTGCGCCACATAACTCCCATTCAACCTGGAAATAGGATTTTTTTTTTTTACTTTAAATGATAAATATGATTAATTGCAAGGAAAGAAATATGATTATTGGTGTACCTACGACATATTCTATTTGTCTAGCTCATCTCGATATGCACCGACTACATGGGTGGGGTGAAACTACTTGTCCCTCCGCGTGTTCCACCATGCCTCTAGTGGACATCCGACTGATATAGATAGTCTTGTTGACTAATAGGTACGATGTGTGGAAATCTATCCCAGGCCCACACCTATAGCAATATGGCCACCCCTTTAATCTCATGTGCCTACAATGAGGACGCGACATATAGTTAGCGATATAGCCATGCCAAACACGCGACCTCCTAGCAATGTCAAAATGTTGCAGCAATGGTAACCACATTGCGTGCACAAGGGAGTTGGATTTATCAATGAAGATAAATCCCCTTAATAGCTATAGAATGTAAGCATGAGTAACTCGATGTATTTGCTCCACATCGGCGTCCGATGGGATTAGCCAGAACATATTGCGGAGCCATATCATACTAATGCACTCGCCTCTACCGCTAGACCCAGGTCTCGCCCCCAGCAGTTCTTCACATATTACTTCCCAATCTAGGTAGCTACTCCCTATAACTACCTATCCATCAACGAAGAGTCCCAATTGGATCTCCACGTTTTGTAGCGTGATGGTAAACTCCTCTATCAACATGTGGAATGTATGCATCTCTAGACATCATCTCTCCACCAGTGTTATAATTATGTGCCAATTAAGGGGTGCGTACGACAGCTGACTGACACTTTCAAATTCAACCAGTTGCAAATATGGCTCCATTTGCGCATTAAATGGGATCGTACGCTCAACGCAACAGAGTGACAACTCATGCCGTTGTATAGCGATGGTTACTTGCTCCTATGCTAACAACATGTCAAATGTTTTCCTATCTCTAATGCAACGTAAATGAATTGATAAGTAAAACGTCTGTTACCTCTCCATCTCATACTGCTTATGATCGATGACTGGCTTGCTACATTAAGATTGAAGGATCAAAAGGTTCAGGCTCTATCTATTATGCGAAACCGTACAAATAATTTACATTTGCAACTATTACAAAATTTTTCAGTAATTAATTCTATAACCCAGTCTACAAAAGCATACAAATAATCTCACCTTGCAAAAAATACAAAATTGTTCACTAATTAATTTTACAACAATTAATTAACGACTAATCATCTTTAATTAACAGATAATTATCAACTACTTACTTTTATGACTAATTCTACTAAACCATATAAATATTTTATATTTCTACCCAATATAAATTTTTTCACTAATTAATTTTATAGTAATTAATTAATGATATATTAACGACTAATTTCCTTTGATTAATAGATAATTAATAACTAATTAATTTTATAACTCGGTCTACAAAAGCATACAAATAATCCCACTTTACATTTTCACCAATTACTTTGACAACAATTAATTAACCATATATTAACAACTAAGCACTTTTAATTAACGAATAATTATTAAGTACTTACTCTTATGACTAATTCTACTAAGCCATACAAATATTTTACATTTCCACCAAATACAAAATTTTTCACTAATTAATTTCATAGTAATTAATTAACGATATATTAATGACTAATCCCCATTGATTAATGGATAATTAATAACTAATTAATTTTATAACTCATTTTATAAAACCATACAAATATTTTCACTTTGCAACAAATACAAAATTTTTTACTAATTAATTTTACAATAATTAATTAACGACATATTAACAACTAATAATCTTTAATTAATAGATAATTACCAATTACTTACTTTTATGACTAATTCTACTAAACCATATAAATATTTTACATTTCTACCCAATGCAAAATTTTTCATTAACTAATTTCTTAGCAATTAATTAACGATATTTTAATGACTAATCACTGCTAATTAATAGTTAATTAATAATAACTTCATTTACGGCTACGTTTACAAAAGTAAATTATAATAACATATATACATAATTCATTTACTAATGTTAATTAAACATATATTAATAATTAATTATTTACTAATTAATAGTTAATTAACAATAGCTACTACTCAATAACATTTATGCAGTATAAATATTTACATGTCTTTTTTATTTTGCATTTATCCAAAGTATAGTAACAATAATAAAAATAAATTTTTTTAGAAGAAAATATACTGAGATCTTGATGAAGAAATTTCCACACGTGTATTTCAGTAGATTAAAACCTGTGTAAAACACAAATTGTGAAAACAAAAATTTGCAAGGTGAAGTTTATAGAGGAAATTCAAAGATTAAAATGTGAAATGTGAACATATGAATTGAACAGAGGATTCGTATTTATATTTAAAAGTATCAATGCAATTTTTTTTTGCGTATTACTGTGTAAATTTACTATAGCACTTTTAAGTTTACAAACATACTTTTACAATAATTTTATAGGTTTGTAGATATAGTTTTATAATAATTTTATAGGTTTGTAGAAACTTTATAGGTTTACAGTAAAGATTAGTAAAGATAAGGAAAAAAAAAATTGTACTGAAGGCACATACTGGGTCTATGCCTTTAGCCTAGAATTTTTTCATATCCCTAAAGTCGCATACGTGATCTATGCCTTTGCAACCTATTTTAAGAATATATTTTAGGGATATAATATTTACACTTTTTTTTTTAAAAGCAATATTTTAGCACCTTAAAAAAAAGTAATATAAACAAGTAATAAGTAGCAAGAAAATAGATAAGTCTCACTTAAAATATATTATAGCAAACAACTATTAGTAAATGAAAAAAAATGGAATTTATAATTATAAAAAGTAGATAAGGATATTGGTACATCTCAAAACATTGACTAAGAATGATTGCTTTTAAGAATTGGGATGGCTGGAATTTGTGGGAGTACATATGGTTTGTTCTTATTGGTAGAGCATAAGAGGCAAAACAATAAAATAAAAGGATAAATACTTGCTATTCCCAATTCTCTATCTCGATTTTATCTCCATTAATCATAAGTATACATTTGGATAAGGAATTAATGTATAAACATGAAAGTTTGTTCAATTAGACCAAGTGTATGTACATAATTGGTGAGGACATTCGGGACAACAATTATTTATCGAAAATAAATGATAAATATTTGGTGTCCCTAATTCTTTCTTGAGTATATTCTTAGGAATCACAAATATACATTTGGACAAGAAATTAATGTATAATCATGGAAGTTTGTTCAATCAAATTAAGTGTATGCACATGATTCGTAAGGACATGCTCAAGACAAAGTATTGGGAGACAAGAAATATTCATTCAAAATAAAGGATCAATATTTGTTGTTTCCAATTTCTTGTCTCGAGTATGTTCTCACTAATCACAAGTATACATTTAGACAAGGAATTAATGTATAATGGTAAAAGTTTGTTCAATCATACTAAATATATGCACATAACTGATGGGGATATACATCAGATTGGGAGTTGAGATAGCAAATATTTATCCCAATTAAATTCTCTCTAAATTGTAATTTCTCTTAGTGATGACCATAATTAGTATATAAGTATACAATTTTATATGCTAATAGTTTGTGCATCCGTAATGTAAATGTAAGAATAATTATAAGTGAAATTTATAATATTAAAGTGGCTGGTTCTTCTTGATGTCTTAATTCATTCTATAATTTTTATAAAACATAATCATATAGAAATTTACATTATCATTGTTGGACCTTTTATTTCTCATTTGCAATTCCCAAAACCACATACAACTTTCAATTTCAATACATATATCTCTCACTCCTGCTAGTTGGTAGATGAATATCGATAACTTTTAATAGTAACTTATATGAATGAATATCAGTAAATTATGTACTTATGAAGGGCGTATCTCGAAAATATAGAATAAGGGAATACGAAGGATACAAAAAATGGGTTAATCCCGTTAGTATTACTAAAACCTAAAATAATAATAATAAAAAAAGTTTGAACACTTTTGCAGAATTATAACAATTTGATTACACATTAATTATATATAGTTCACTTAAGATCTAAGCACCCTATTTTCAGAATCTCTCACCTTAATTTCATTTTAGCAGAAATATTTGCAATTTTGCAGAGACCAGGTTACTACTGTTTCATGCCACTGAGAAAATTAAGTATTTTATGTCTGTCAGCTTCAACTCTAAAGTACTCGCATTATGGATATATGTTTGTCAACGTGATATGATGATAGACCGAGAGATATATATGTAGTATGTAGATCAATTGCATTTGTTGTTACCAATATTATATAATTACTTGGAATTGTCATATGATTACAACATACACAGTACATGTATTATAAGATATTTAAGTGTAATACTAGTTTAAGTAATAATGTTAATTAGTTATCCAATTTTTACATATATAGCAAACTACAATAATATAATTGTGCGTTTAAGCCTTTTCATCTTCCATATATAACAAGTGTTATATTTTATGTAGACATATACCATTTTTTAGTCCTCTAATTGTTATTATTATATGCCATGTTTTATATTAATTACACAAGTTGTGTATTTTATTACTTTTTTTAACATTTATAATATGTTTCATTTTTTTTTATCATATAACTTGTGTTATATTCCACCATTAAAATGTTAAGTTTTCATTAGTTAAGTGAAAGTTTTTACATCCTGATTGCATAACTAAAAGGAACATTGACAAAGTGCAAAGTACATGTAATGTATAATATAAGTGAAACAAGACATGACCTCGGTTATAAAAATGTAAAATCTCTTCAACATAGGGAGTGTAATTGTATAAAACATAACATAAAGAATATAAAATAAAGAAAAAAAAAAGAAAGAAAAGAAAGCCTAAAACACAATTTATGTTCCTAACGTATGATATAACCATAGGTCACAAAAGTAAATAAAAGCTTAAAATACAAGTGAATTTATTAAATTTTTCTTTTATATTATGATTAGATAGTGACTAAATGTTATGTAAATACATGTGCTTCTTTATTGCACTATTTTATTTTGAATGAATATTTGTTGTCTCTAAATCTTTGTTTTGAGTGTTGTCTCTACCAATATGTGCATACACTTGACAAAATTCTATGACTTATACATTAATTCCTTATTCGAGTAGTATGCTTATTATTAAGGATACACTTGAGATAAGGAACCACAATATCCAGTTAAATGGTTTTTTAAGGCTCACTCCCTCCTCCTCCTCCATTTAATACCCTCCACTAAATTGAGAAGTATGATTCCCCTTCATACCATGGTAATTTAACTATTCCATTTATCTCCTCAACATCCCCACCCTCTATTACCACAATATCACCCTACTAAAGATTATTGAATTTGAAATGGAATGTAAAACATCAATAAATTTTAAGACTTTTTCGGCATGGCTTGCACTTACTTAAAAAAAAAATACATAGGTAAGTTTGAATATAGTATTTCTACTGATACCTTTTATTTGATTTATGAAGCTCTTGTATGATTTAGTGGCATGAAAACTAGTTTTTTAGGTAAGATGATTTTGGTTCAAATCCCTTCCCTTATTGTAATAAAAATAAATAAATAAATAAATAAAGCTTGGGATTTTACTTGAAAATTATACCAACTTTTATATATAACGTAAATATAATATTAAATTCTCTAATGCAATTTCTAAAATAAAATTCAAGTGTGATAAATTGAAAAAGGTACCAATACCAAATATGTACGCCCAAAATTTTCCTATCAATAGTTGTTTCTCTCATGGTTCTGCTCTGTATATCTTTATTTTTTTTCCTATAACTACATAACAAAAACTCAAAACAAAATAGATGGTAGTCATTCTCAATGTTGACAAGTTGAGGAAAGAGTAAAATGGAGTTATGGGCAATGAATAAATTAAATATTAACACATAAATACATGATTATAAGGTAGTGTTTAGATTGTAATACTGGACAGCATAAAGAAAACTGGCCAACATAGAATAAGAAAAAAAAGACAGTACAACTTTCTTATACCATATTTGATGTGTGTAGCACTAGGTAAAGATTTTTGTAATGTTCAATATTTAAATATATAAAATACTGCATTAAACACGATATACAAAGTATTAGATAAGAATTTTGTGTTTTTGTCTAATGAATTTGATTTTTGCATCATATTTTGCATGAAATAAAAAACAAGCATTTTGTCTAATAATGAAGAAAATGTATAAATAAAAAAATGACAAAATGTTTTGTCAAGTCCATATTACAAAATTTTGATGACAAACGATACTAAAGACTCACTTTTATCGTTTGCATGATTTGCCTTCTGAATGTTTGTTTAACAAGCTAAAAGAGTGAAGGGAAGAGATAAAATAATTTTCTTGCATTGGTTTGAAAATGGATTCCAATTATTATCTATATAAAGACCATTTACATATAGTTAGTCCAAGATAACATTGTGTTAGCTCTAATAGCTGAAAATAATTCCATTTGAAAAGCATGAAGAAAAGGAATATTTAGTGCAATTAAAACAAGTTGGCTAAAAACAAACTAAAACAAATGCAAACTGTGTTTAAGACTTTTATAAATTCATCGCATGTGTTTTTTATTTTGAGAAATACATAACATACATTATATCAATATTTGTTAATATTAGTCTAGGGACATGTGTCGGCTTTTGGTCAATTTGTAATATTTAATCCAACAAACTAATATTATTAAATATATCCCATGTCTAGGTCTCTCCATTTTTAAAAGATTTTGAAGGCTATAGAGGAGAAGGAAGATGTATCATTCTTATCCAATCATCAAATGGATGGCATTGGAATTTGATGCTGCTCTCTTGATTCTAAGCATCTTCATCATGCCCAGCTATTGCGGATTAAACAAGCATACGGTGCTTCTTCACCCAAACTTTTTCCCTATTTATGCTCGGATAAATTACACTTTAGAAATCTATGTTTTCACACATCTTTCACTTTGTGTACTATATTTTTATTTTTTACACTTATCATACTTGAGTTTACTCCATTGAGAACATTAGTGACCATCAATTTTTTTTTTAATTAAAAAAAAGGATGAATACCTTCCTCCTTGAACCCAACATCTCTTTCCCCATTTCCCCAACATAAACTCCAATCTCAAATCTCTTACCTACTCAACTCTATTATTTATAGCCTAGATAAACCTTCTTACATATCGATGGATGAACACCTCTTAGAGCAAGTATAGAACTTAGCAATGTCGATATGTCATCACCATAAATCAAACTCAAAATAACTATAAGATCAAATGTGTTTGCCTTAGCCTTATTTATCTTCTCCAAAATGAATAATATCACCATGCTAATGGCAAAGAACTTCATATTTTAATTTTATAGTGATGTATTTTAATACACTTTATGTATTAGTGAATACTATTAATAAAAGGTAAATATTTATTATATTTGTATACTTTTTTACTTGTATATATTTTACAATAAAATCCCTTAGATTATTAGAGTACATATGGAATGACAATAATGGCATCTTACCATAGGGATTCCATGATATCTTATGTTAGGAAAAGAAGCTCACGTTCTCTTCCTCTTGCCTGTGCGATTCACTATTGACAAACAACAATCAATAATAAAATGCGGAACTTAAAAAGAAATCAACACCAAGGATTTACATGGAAAACCCCAATTTCCGGAAAAAAACCATGGGACTACCGAACGTAAAATTCTTCCACTATCAAAGTAATGGGTTATACAGTCTCACCACAAAACCGGTGGATAAAAAATATAATGAATTTCCCTCTCTAGAACTCTCATTAGGTTTAGGAATTACCCCTTTTGTGTTTTAGGTTCTCACTCATGTATTTTCGTTCTTCTCCACACTTTCAAGGGAATACGGCTATATATATATATATATGCATGGAAACCCTAAAGTCTCCCCAAACGGTCTAAACATGTGGCTTATACACGGCCATGTATGCAACCATGTATGTTTCTGTGGATCTTCTGCACTTAACACATGGTCGTGCCTCAGGCCGTGTATGCAACCGTGTATGCTTCTATGGATCTTCTGCACTCAACATACAATCGTGCCTCAAGCCGTATATGGTTCTATTTCGCTTGGTTTTGACAATTTCCTTCAAGCTTAATATTCCTTCATCCAAATATACTACATATACTTAGGATACCCTTGGTATAGACCCATATGTGTTGGATCTATACCCCAACAAACTCTCCCTCCAACTAATATGGGGGGTTCCATCACCCCTACAATCTTCCTGCAACAAATAATCTTCTCTTTGGGTAGAGCCTTTGTCATCATATCTGACGTATTATCATCAGTGTGAATCTTCTCAAGCTTCAACTGTTTAGACTCTAGCACATCCTTGATTCAATGATACCTAACATCAATATGTTTTGATCTGGAGTGGAACATCGGATTCTTATTGAGATGTATAGCGCTCTAACTATCACAGTACAACTTCAGCTCTTTCTGCTCTTGACCCAGCTCTTCTAAAAACTTTTTCATCCACAAGACTTCCTTGCAGGCTTCTGTTACAACAATATACTCAGCCTCAGTAGTGGAAAGTGCAACACACTTCTGTAACTTCGATTGCCAAGACACTGCTCCCCCTGCATAAGTAATCAGATAACCTGAAGTGGATTTCCTAAAATCCAAATCACCAGCCATGTCAGCATCTGAAAACCCCTCTAGTGCAGATTTATTGTCACCGCCAAACTGTAAACATAACGTAGAAGTGCCGCTGAGATATCTGAGAATCCACTTGATTGCTGTCCAGTGCTCTTTGCTTGGATTTGAGAGATAGCGGCTCACCACACCTACAACATGAGCAATGTCTGGCCTGGTACACACCATGGCATACATAAGACTTCCCACTGCTAAAGCATATGAGACTTTCTTCATATCTTCCTTGTCTGCCTCACTCTTTGGACACTGAGTTGAACTCAGTTTGAAGTAACCTGCAAGTAGAGAGCAGATGGCTTTTGCTTTACTCATGTTGAATCTCTCTAACACCTTCTCAATATACATCTCCTGTGATAACCACAACTTCTGGCTCTTCCTGTCTCTAATAATCCTCATACCCAGAATTTGGCTAGTGGGTCCTAAGTCTTTCATAGAGAAGGACTTACTCAATGCAATCTTCAGTTCTTTAATCTGCTTGGCATCCTTGCCAATAATCAGCATATCATCTACATAAAGTAGCAACATAATGAACTCACCACTGGTTAACTTTTTAATGAAGACACAATGGTCTGTAGCAGTCCTGATATAACCTTGATCAATCATGAAGGACTCAAACTTCTTGTACCATTGCCTTGGAGCTTGTTTCATTCCATATAAACTTTTCTTCAGTCTGCAAACAAGATTCTCCTTCCCCTTGATCTTGAACCCTTCAGGCTGCTCCATATAGATCTCTTCCTCTAGATCACCATGGAGGAATGTTGTCTTCACATCCATCTGCTCAACCTCTAGATTCATTCTAACAGCAATGTTGAGCATAACCCTGATAGATGACATCTTCACCACAGGTGAGAAAATCTCTTCAAAGTTGACCCCCTTCTTCTGACTGAACCCCTTTACAACCAGCCTTGCCTTGTACCTTGGCTGTGAAGTACTTTCATCAGTCTTCAATCTGTATACCCATTTATTCCTTAGAGGTCTCTTGCCCTTAGGCAGTTCAACTAACTCATAGGTCTTGTTCTCATGTAAGAATTTTATCTCCTTTTACATGGCTTTCACCCATTCTTTCTTCTTATCATGAGTCATTACTTCCTCATAACATTCAGGTTCTCCCCCATTAGTAATCATCACATACTCATCTGAACTATACCTCACTGATGGTCTTCTATCTCTAGAAGATCTCCTCACCTCAGCCTGTTGCTGTGGTTCTCGTAACTCATTACCTGAGTTCTCTATAGTTCTTTCATCAGTAAGATAAGATAAAGGTGTAGGATCTACATTTGTGGGAATCTGACTTGAGGATGCTGGCTTCTCAGTCTTTTCCATATCATCAATTGTCTGGTCTTCTATGAAAACCACATCTCTGCTCCTAATAATCTTCTTATCAATAGGATCTAACAATCTGTACCCATACTCATCATGTGCATATCCAAGGAAAATACATTGCTTGGAATTGGCATCAAGCTTTGCTCTCTCATCCTTTGGAATGTGCACAAAAGCCCTGTAACCAAAAACTCATAAGTGATATCTTTACCTGTCCAGACCTTTTTTGGGATATCACCATCTAGAGAATATGAGGGGGAAAGATTTATCAAATCAATAGCTGTCCTCATAGCTTCACCCTAAAATGACTTAGGCAACTTGGCTTAAGATAACATGCACTTCACTCTCTCAGTGATAGTGCGATTCATTCTTTCTACAACACCATTCTGCTGTGGTGTCTTTGGGACTGTCTTCTCTAGTTTTATCCCATGATCAACGTAGTACTGTTCAAATGGGCCTCTATACTCCCCACCATTGTCAGCCCTGACACATATCAACTTCCTGCTGATCTCACGCTCCACTCTAGAGTGAAACTATTTGAATACATTCAAAACCTGATCTTTGGACTTTAATGCATAAGTCCAAAGTTTCCTAGAGTAGTCATCAATAAATGTAACAAATACATTACACCACCCATTGTTAAATCCTTCATATAACACACATCCATATAAACTAGATCTAATATATGAGCTTTTCTACTGGGTGTATTTCTTTGAAAACTAACTATGTGTTGTTTACTAGCTAAACAATCAGTGCATGGTTTTAAAGTACCTTTCAAATCTAGTAGAAGCTTCTTCTTCATAAGCATTTGGAGTCCTTTCTCACTCATGTGCCCAAGTCGTCTATGCCACATCTCTACAGTAGCATCATCAGTTAAGTTCAATTCACCTTTACTTAGCTTTACTGGCATTAAGTAAAGTATGTTATCCTTTCTTCCTTTTGCTACAATCAGAGACCCTTTGGTGAGCTTCCAACTACCATCACCAAAGTAACTGTGAAAGCCTTCATCATCTAATTTTCCTATTGAGATCAGGTTCAAGCGGATATCTGGTACATGTCTCACATCCTTGAGAACGAGTTTACAACCTGTATTAGTTTTCAAGATGATGCTTTTAATGCCTGTAATCCTTGAGGTTTCATTATTTCCCATTCTAACATTTCCATAATCACCAGCAGTGTAGGATGAGAAAAACTCGACATGTGTTGTCACATGAAAGGAGGCACCAGAATCAACTACCCAGTCACTGTCATGACCTGCAAGACTAATATAACCCTCATCCCATGTAACCACTATCTCACCATTTGCTGCTGCAGTGGTGTCTTCATCTGAATCATCACCCTTTCCTTGCTTTTTCTTCCACAGTCTGCATTCCTTCTTGTAATGTCCTGGCTTGTAACAGTAAAAACATTTAATGTTCTTTTTGCCCCTTGATTAGGATCTCCCCATTGACTTATTTGTTCTGTCAGATTTTTCATTCTTTCCTTTATTCTTGCTTCTACCCCTCCTATCATACTTGTCTGTGACAAGTGCCCTGGATTTAGAACCAGTACCCAAATCTTTCCTTCTAGCCTCTTCATTGATTAAACTATCCTTAACCATAGACAAGTTCAAGGTTCTATATGAAGTTGAATTACTAACTGATACTATAAGAGTTTCCCAACTCTCAGGTAATGAGCTTAACAATAGGAGTGCTTGGATCTCATCCTCAAGCACAAGCTTCATTGCAGTCAGTTGATTCACGAGTCCCTGAAAATCATTCAAATGCTCTGACATATTCGAGTCTTCCCTATATTTTAAGTTAACTACCCTTCTTATCAAGGAAGTTTTATTCAAGGTAGTTTGCCTTTCATACATCGACTCTAATTTCTTCCATATGACATTAGCCCTAGTCTCTTGAGCAACATGATGATACACACTCTGATCAACCCACTGTCTAATATATCCTACAGTTTTTCTATATAGTATCAACCACTCTACATTAGATTTATCCTGTAGCTTTGCAACATCACCACCTAGAGGCCAATACAAATCTTTGCAGTATAACAGATCTTCCATCATCGACTTCCAGATAGAGTAATTAGAGGAGTTAAGTTTAATCATCGTACCTGAAGATTCAGCCATGTCTGTGATTGAAAAACACAAAATCATAATTTTTTTTTTGAAACCTGATGTTCTGATACCACTTGTTAGGAAAAGAAGCTCCCGTTCTCTTCCTCTTGCCTGTGCGATTCGCTATTGACAAACACCAATCAATAATAAAATGCGGAAATTAAAAAGAAATCAACACTAAGGATTTATGTGGAAAACCACAATTTCGGGAAAAAACCACGGGACCACCGAACGCAAAATTCTTCCACTATCAAAGTAATGGGTCACACAGTCTCACCATAAAGCCGGTGGATAAAAAATACAATGAATTTCCCTCTCTAGAACTCTCTCTAGGTTTAAGAATTACCCCTTTCATGTTTTAGGTGCTCACTCATGTATTTTTGTTCTTCTCCACACTTTCAAGGGAATACAGCTATATATATATATATATATGCATGGAAACCCTAAAGTCTCCCCAAACGGTCTAAACACGCAGCTTATACACAGTTATGCCTCAGGTCGTGTATGCAACCGTATATGTTGCTGTGGATCTTCTGCACTCAACACATAGCCATGCCTCAAGTCGTGTATGTTTCTGTGGATCTTCTGCACTCAACACACTGCCATGCCTTAGGTTGTGTATGTAACTGTGTATGCTTCTATGGATCTTTTGTACTCAACATACGGCCGTGCCTCAGGCCGTGTATGCCTGAGGCTTATACAAGGCCGTGCCTCAGGCTGTGGATGCAGCCGTGTATGGTTCTGTTTGGCTTGGTTTTGAAAATTTCCTTCAAGCTTAACATTCCTTCATCCAAGTATACTACATATACTTAGAATACCCTTAGTATAGACCCATATATGTTGGATCTATACCCCCAACATCTTATTTTTCTAAAAGTTATAATTGGTCGGATAAACATCTAGAGAAGACATAGATATTTGGACTAATATATTGTATGATTAAGGTCATTCTCATTGGAAGGAGGGAAAGATTTCCAAGTCATACAAGTAGGTGCCCAAAAAGGTCAAATAGGTATACTAGACACAACTAGCTAATAGAGGATACCACATATTTAATGTTATTAGTTTCTCCTTTATATAAACAAGCGTACATAATCTCTAAACTTAAGACATTCATATATTCTATATATGAAATGTCATGCTTTAATATTAGATATGATATGAAATATGGAGAGGATAGTGATAAGTCAAGATAAAATTCATCACTCTCTTGAAATGAGGAGTTGATATCCAATGGTCACTTGGTTGAAATAAGAGTGACTCATAAGCATATGAAGAGATTTAATCACACAACAATTGATTCATGGTGGTTTTCAGTTTACAACCTTTTTCTATTATGTTGGGCGGGCAATAATTGTTACTAAATGACTACTTTGATCTGTGTCTAGATAGACATTGCCATCATGTGTAGAAACCTAGAAGGTCACACACAAAAGCATGTGTAATAGGAAGAAAGTAATGGACTAGAGACTTTAGTGCACACTAAAATTATGTCAATAATTATTTCAAAATTAGAATTAACTATTAATTTTGAAAAATAATGAATATTTTTTTTAATTAGAAGCATTTAAATGATGAATTATAAACTTGCATAACTTGTGAAATGTGTTAATGATTAAGATAAAGAAAAGGCATTCTATTGATGGCCTTTTGTCCATTGGTGGGGAAAAAAAAGAGAGAGAAGAATTTTCATTATCCTTGTTAGTAATGTTCACTAGTAAATGATTTTTGCCATAATTTCATTTTAAGAATTGAAAGGATGAATATAAGGACATTTATTAAGTTTTTCTTCCAAGAATTATGATTTTAATTTGAGATACCTAGCAGTATGAAGTATTACGATTGGTTCCTCTTTTGTGTGTGTGGATATCGCTAGAGGGACTACAATTGAAGTCTTTATGATGAATTATATGTAAAAGGACAATGTGATGAGTCTGAACTCTCACTTGAACTCCATCCCTCGAAGAGATGGTATTTTTTATTATAGAAAAGGTACTTTGCTTATAAACTTGTTATTCGTTTCATTTTATTTTACATGTTGCACATGAATTATGGGATAGGTTTTATAGTATTTTAAATTCCGTTGTGTTTCTTCGATATACAAAACCTAACATAGAATCACCAACCACTATTAACATTTCTTAATGGAAATTTAGGGTTAGTTATTTTAAGGAATTTGGATCTTCTAAAGTACTATAGGTAAAATTACAAGATAATCAATTATTGAAATTGAAGAAAGAAGGCATCATAATAATATCACAAGATATATATAAAAAAATATAAATAATCTCAACCATTACATCTTGTAATTTAACATAAAATACTTTGGAGGATCAATTTTAAATTTAAGAATAGAGTTAGTCTAATATATAAAGTTCACATTGGGGAAATTGGGAAAGGGGATGCCAAGTTGAAGGTGGGGGTTAAATACATATTCCCTAACTAACACTAATAATTGTCATAAAATGCAAGTCATGTGTGATGGTAAAAAGAAATAGCATAGGCCATGAATTTGCAAAAAAGTATGACAACATAAGTTATATAACTGATCAACCTTATCGGCATATGAGAACTATTTAAGCAATATATATAATAGATTTTCAAGCAAAAGTTTCATTAAAAAGTATTATAATTAAATAAAATTTTTATAACATTATATTTACTAATCAATATGTATAACCTAAATTAATTATAAGTATTCTGGTTACTTGTCATTATTTTCCTAAAAAATTTAACTTCATATTGTATATTCAAAAATCTCATGGTGCGCTTCTTAGTGAAGTCCTTTTATATATATAAAATGCATTTTGATTATCAACCACTTGGCCATGCTAAACATTTATGACTTGCAATACAATGCATGATTGTGGATGTGAGTGTAGAAGAAACACAAGTATCCTTAATGTGAAAGTTTTGTTTTGTATTAATGTAGATTAATAGATAGGTTTTTTTTTTTTCTTAACAAAGAGAAACATGCTCTAATTTTATTATGAAATCAAAGAAAGATACAAGAACGAAGGAAACATAAACCTTACCTCCTTAAAATAAAGTAAAAACAAGCAGTACTACA
Source organism: Laguncularia racemosa (assembly GCA_037954665.1). Taxonomy (NCBI): domain Eukaryota; kingdom Viridiplantae; phylum Streptophyta; class Magnoliopsida; order Myrtales; family Combretaceae; genus Laguncularia; species Laguncularia racemosa. Next base: position 1,540,391 of record JBBMOL010000162.1, read on the forward strand.
ATAAAACATTTAAGACGTAAAAGGGTGATAGAACACTTTACTCATATTCAGAAAGATAAATAGAAATATTATTAATTGGTTATGGTATAAATGTGTTTAGTAAGCTAAGTAAAAGAGAATAAAGTGACAACACAATGGAAAACCTTTATCAATTTTAGAAAAACAATAATAGTAAAGCAGTAAATTCACCACGTCGAAGTAAATCCTACTCAAGCCTATATAGGCTTATATAAACTTAAGGAGAATGTGCATCCATAGTCCATAAAGAAAAAACAGGAATGGACACAGGTTGAACCGAAAATCATAATCATTCCCCTTCCACTTTAGTTGACTGACGTGCCTACCGTTCATCCGCCCCTCAGCTGGCATCGCCCCGAGTGATTGACCCCTCACCCCGGTTATTGATTGATCTATGTCTCTAGTTGCCTGAAACAGCAAACGGATTTTACAACGTCCAACATTATATTAGTCGTTAGACTTGAGATATGAATCACACTTTGATAGAATTAGAGGGGAATAATGGAGGAGTTGGCCTCTATTTGACCTTATTGATTCATTTTTCATTTCAACAACATATGATAAAGCAATCATCAACTGAATGTTTGGATTTTGGTTTAACAATAAGATGCATAATTACTTAAGAATATTATATTGGCTCGATATAGCTCAAGGGTTTTTTCTTTAGTTGGTTCCTCTTGTTTTTCCTTCCCTGCCTACACCATTACAGGTAAATCTCTTTTCCCTCAATGTTTTTCGACATCACCATGCCCGATGATAGCATCATCAGGGATATATTTTCCCCAGAACTTATGTGATTTCCAGGTTCCACTCATGTCTTCAATGGGAATTCCCTTAGTCTCCGGCAAGAAGAAGAAAATGAAAATGGTCATGATAATCACGAATCCGGCGAAGAAGAAGAAGAGACCGAACTTCATGTGGCAAAGCATGGAGAGGAAGACTTGACCAATTATGAAAGTGAAGAACATGTTGACGGACACGTTGATAGATTGCCCTGCGGATCGTACTTCCAGAGGACATATCTCACTTGGCACTAACCAACCCAAAGGACCCCACGACCATGCATATGCAGCCACATATCCACATATCAAGATCAATATGAAATCGGCCTCTCCTCTTGATAGTGTTCCTTCTCCATTGAGCCCAAATTTCAATCCAATCATTATTCCCACACCAATCTGCATTGTAAAAGAAGCATATTTAGAAGGGATTTAACTTGGATATAGATAAGAAATATGGCTTTATTTAGTTTTGGAAAGTACTAATCAATAAATGAAAAACCACATAAGATCTAATAGATTTATGCATTTAGGTCAGATGATTGTGGATTTAAAATTCATCGTGGTATTGAAGGAAAAGGTTTCGACTTATAACCCTTGGAAACGTTTCAGCCAAAGAGTATTGATCAATACATATAAGATCATATAGGATCTCATATTCCTATTAGATAGATTAAATGGCTACTGATAAAAAATTCATCAAAAGGGAAAATGCATATATATAAGTTACCTGACAAATGATCATTTGGAGTCCACCTTCCAGGAAAAGGGCCCTTCTTCCTAGCTTGTCGACTGAGAAAATGGAAACAAATGTGGCCAAGACATTGACGACTCCAGTGATTGCGGCAGACATGAGGGAGGCATCATCAGCGAAACCGAGTGTTTTGAAGAGAACGGGAGCGTAGAACATGATGACATTGATTCCCGTAAGTTGTTGAAAAAACGGAATGAAACTGCAGATAATGAGATGCGGCCTATATTTTGCTTGCATCATGTTCTTCCAAGGGTGTTCAACTTTCTTGGCAGCCTCGCTTGCATCGATCAAGTCCTGGAACTCCTCGTGGACATTCTCGGTGCCACGAATTTTCTGCAACATTTTCTTAGCTTGCTCGCTGTGGCCTCTTTCCAAGATTGAGTTGGGGGTGTCTGGTAAGAAAAGAGATCCGAGGGTCATCAATATTGCAGGGACCGCAGCAAGGCCTAGAGAGATTCTCCAACCCCATCCTCCACTGATTTTAGCAGTTCCGTAGTTGACAAAATTGGCGACAAGGATACCAATGGTTATGGCCATTTGGAATCCTATGTTCAGCGCTCCTCTTACTTTCGCGGGTGCCATCTCGGATAGATACATCGGAACAGACTGTCATGGACATAAAAAGTGCCAAAATTATAAGCAAATCGTAACAAATATCAATCGAATGCAATCAAGAAATTGAAAAACCAATTGAGCTCATACCTGATTGGCGAATCCAACACCAACACCAAGAAGCAAACGACCAATAATGAGTAACACGAAGCTCATGGCAATGGCATTGAGGACAGCACCGATAAAGAAAGCTAAGCCTCCTAGAAACATGGACACCTTTCTTCCGAACTTCCTTGTAGTTACGGAAGCCACGAAAGAAGCTAATAATGCCGCAAGGTAAAGAGAAGACGTGAAAAGTGTCAGAGTTTCGTCATCAAATTTGCAGTATTCATTTTCAAGATGGGTCTGCTTTGACTTGCGATAGACTTCTGGGAAAAACTTGAGCAAGAAATCATCCATAGATGTCACTCCTCCTGTAACCACACAAAACATCAAGCAAAAGAAGTTTAATATATCTATTATATGGTTTAGAAGCTTGATAATCTTCCTATTTAATGACTAAATGATAATAATAAGTACGATGAGATAAGAAGGCTATGGATATGGGGTCACCTGAGATACCGAGATCGTAACCAAAGAGAAGACCACCCATTGCAGCCACCACGCAGGTGATGACGACAAACACGGTGACACCACCTTCATATTGCTTTTGTGGTCCTTGACTAACAAAGCCCCCTCCCGCCATCTTAACACACTTCAATTATTCAACACGTCGAAAAACGTGTTAATTAGCTATGGTTGGATAAGCTTATGTTTTATGTTCGGAATTTGTATTGTTTATAAAGGGTACGGTGATGATAATAAAACCGCAAAGCTAATTTCCTTAACGATTTTGGTAAGAAAATAGGATTTAATGATGTGTATTCTCTTCACGTAAGATTTATCCTTGTAACTGTAATAACCTTAATTTTGTTTTTTTCATTTTGTCTCCAGCGTGTAGCAAATCCTAAATTAATATGCTAAATAAATGGATTAGTCCGTTTTTATTATTCATTATCCTATAAACATCTACATCATATATGTTGTGTAATTGTTGAATCTTTCAATCCACCTTATCTCATGATACCAGTAGTTTTCCAATAATAGTATTATCCATCATCCTATATATACCAAAATGCTTGATAAACTGAATTAGTGTAAGCATTTTGTCATCACTTTCTCAAAAATTATTCAAGTACTTTAAAAGACTACTCAAGTAATTTAAATATAAATAGGAATAATCTTTTGTAGTACTGCAACTGCAATATATATAATGATTTAGTGTATCAACAAATATATTAAATTATTAACAAGGTAATTCCACGTATTTATTAGTTACAATGTCATTGTGCGTATGTTTATGGAGCAAATGAAAATCATTTTTGATTGTTGACAATATTGTACCATTAAAAGTGCATTTCGAATGCTGTATGATTGAAAAAAAAAAAAAAATCAGGTTGCATGTTACTATTTACTATAACTTTTGTCACGTTGGATTCACCAATTGGTATGAGAGCAAATATTACTATTTACTATGACTTTTGTGTAATAAGTGTTGGATCCAGTCTTATTAATATCAATATTGTACATGCATAAATATTACAGCATTAATAGTATCAATAGTCAAGAGTTAATAAATCTACTATAATAATAATACATTTAATTCTATAAATAATACATTCAATTATAAGGTAATATAAATAGTAATATTTAAAAAACTACATGGCAAACAACTATTGGCAAAAAATTAAAAAAAAAAGGAATTTTTAAATTTAAAAAAGTTGAGAAGGATATTAGTACTTCTAATAAAAACGTTGACTAATGATGATTGCATTTAGGAATTGTGAACAGTTTTAATCCAATAAATAAGAAAACTATATAATTCTTAACAAATTATAAAGAGTAATACTAGTTTTATTAAATTCAAAATGTTAAGAATTTATATGCTATTATATTCGTACCTATCTAATCTAACAAAACCATGTAAAATGAAGATTTTACATGTGACCATCTCTCAACAAATATTCAGGTGACCTTTTGGTTATTTAAATAAATAATTATGGGAAGTTAGGAAAAAGAGAGAGGCGATGGGAGGAATATGTGAATAACATAAAAGAGAATTTTGATGACATAACTTGTGACTAAGGAAAATACTATTAAATATTGTAAATTTTTTTTAAAATTTTGTAAATATCATACTCAAAAAAATTATTACAAAAATAGGTTGTAAGGATACAGATCGGGTCTGCACCTTTATAAATTTGTACTAAAGAAGCAAATGATATTCACACCTTCAAGCAATTTTTTTGAAAGTGCTAGTGGTGTTCATGGCTTCAATGTAATTTTTTTTTATATGGTATTGAAGGCATGGATATTACTTATGTTTTTAGTACAAATTTATAAAGATGTAGATCAGATCCATGCTTTTATAACCTATTTTTGGAATAATTTTTTCAGGCATGATATTTTTGAATTTTTTTAAAAAAATCGCAATATTTAAGTGTTATCCTAAAAACTTATGTCAGATATTTATGTTTTAAGATTTCCCTTTTTTTCTTTACTTGTATATCTCATGTCATGTTTTGTACCATTATATCACTTGTGTTTAACGAATTTTTCATTTTTATAACTATGATATGTGTTTTAGCACTTTTTAATGTTAGATTTGGTTATACAATTAGGATTTAGAAACTTATAAACTCTAATATGTATGTGCATGTTGTGAATTAATGGAGGAAGACTTAAACATTTTGAAGATAAAGTATAATATAAGTTATGTGACCCAAAAATATATAAAACAAGTTACTTAAGTGAAAAAGAATGCTAAACCACATTGTTATATAGCTAATATAAAACATCACAAATGTTAAATATAATTTAAAGATGCTAAAACATAGGATATGTGTCTAACATAAAATATAACACATATTATATATGAAGTAAAAAAGCAATAAAAGCATGGGTTATGTTATCATAATTTTACCATATAAATAAAAACTACATAATCAAATAAGAGACAATATTGCTTACTTTCATCCCTTCTAAAGTGGGTCCATGCACTCAATAGAACTCTTCATGGACTTAGACATAAAAGAAACCTATGTAAGGACCCATAAGAAAAGAGAACCCATCTCATCCATCAACTAATCTAATAGGAAAAAGGACTCTACATGGAAGGTGTAGATGAGAGATCCTTCTCTAACTTCTATAAGTACTCAATTTTTCTATTTATTTGGAACAATTGAGAAAGGCAAGATATAGAATTTTGCTATAAAATTGCTCTACTCAATGATCAAAACAATGGTCCAAAAAATTCCAAACTCTTGCTTAAAAACTACAACATTAAAGCTTTGAGCTCCCTTAGTTGTCACGTGTGTATTGAAGCCCTTAAGACTACCTATTTCTCCTAATTATAACTCTTTCCTCCTCATTCCTCAACTTGTCATCTTGATGTAACTCCTCTAAGGTCAAGTGAAACATAAAATGTTAACATTAACACTACCTATTTCTCCTATCTATCGAATCCCCTCTTCTACAATAATTAAGAGCATCCTAAAATATTGACAACATTTGAAGACATGCAATATAATTCAAAAAGAGAAGACTAATCATCAAATGTTAACTTAATATTCATACTCATATTTACTTCTTCTTTTTTTTTTTTTTTTGCCAATTACATTTCGTATTACAACTTGGGGGAATGGAGATTTAGACTTAATCCATCCCATTAGAAAGTCAATGTTTATACCACTAGACTGCAATGGTATTAACTACACTCATATTGACTTTAACAAAAAGAAATTCATATTTATGCTCTCAACATCCATGGTCTAACTTTGCATTTTTATAGAATAAGAGTTTAGATTGTTTCCTTGACTTTTAGTATCATTGAAGGAAATTATGTGATTATGTAATTCATAATACAAACCTTCATAGTACTATAAGTATTAATAGGCAAAAAAAAAGGTATAAAAGGAACCTTTTATAATATTGATGAAAATGTAAAAAAATAAAATAAAATTTATTCATGATTAGAAATGGCTACTAAAAACTCATGACTTGCATTATAGTGCATGATTGTGAATATGTAGACTTTCAATGAGATACATGTATCCCTAGGGTAAGAAAAGGATATAGAACTATTTTACATAAACTCCATATGAGCTTGTGATAAACTACTGCAGTAGAGCAACAAAATCACTATGTTGAAATAATTGTTTTGGTACAAGATGGGAATTGCTCATATGCATAAATCCTACCAAAAGTTTGTATATATGCCCTAAATAAATGTAAGGCAAATTTTCATCCACAAAGACACCATATGAAACAAATTGAGACTAATATGAGGACCTCAATTGACCATCGATCAACCTCTTTGCAAATCAATTACCCCTTGATTAGTGTTGTCCCAACAAACTAACCCTAAGTCCTAGTTGATTGATTTATGTCTCCACTCACCTAAGACTGTGAATTTTGATATGATTTTGGATTTTACAACCTTCAACATTTAAATCATGCTCCAACAAACTCAAAAGAGAATAATGAAGGGGAGGACTTCCATTTGACTTGATTGTTGTCTTCATTTTCCATTTCAACTAACCAAATAGAAAAAAGTAACTGACATGGAATTTATTCTCTTGATACATTTTCGAGACTACTTATTTTAATATTATTTTGTAACTTCTAGATGATTTTCACCAAAAACTTCATAATGAATTAAAAGCTTAGAATTAAAACCTTAGAATGGGTTTTATATATAAAATTAAATTTACTTAAAGAAATTTAGTCTTTATTCTTACACTCTAGATGTAGATAGTAATTAAAATTTTGAATACGTAATAATAATATATAGTTTATCTTAGATAATAAATTGATAAAACAATTTTATAAGATTATAAGTGAACTTTAGAATCTTAAATTAGGATACATAAAGGTATAAAGAAAGTAGATCTCTCTTTGTTCAACTTGAATAGGTTAACCTACTAGGGAATCCAATTAACCTAGTTGAATACTAGGTTGACCGCATTTTGAACCTAGTCAACTGAGTTAGATGAGACACCACCTAGTGGACTCCTTTTACAATCTAGTTGACCTAATTCCTCTTAATTAATATTGTTGTAAATAATTCCATATTAATTAAAGGATTTGCTTAAATCTTTGAATGATGAGAAGTCAAAGAGTAATAGAGGAACAAAGAGTAAGTCAAAGACTATGGAAGAGCAAGAGTAGGTTAGTAACTACTATACTAGTTTGTTAGATGTTTGTGCTATGTTTAGTCAATGTGTCTAACATATAAGGGTTTTAATTTGATGTTGTATGTTTTGCGCTTACACCGAGGTTGTAACTAACTAAATAGGCGACTCATGGACTTAGTACTCGTGTTCAACTGAGGGTCAGGCGTTCCAAATAAAGTAGCTAATAGATTAGGTGCTAAACTATCATGAAGGGTAACATGTTGTTGATTTGGCTTACTACTCTAATGAGAAGTTGTTAATAAGTTAAACTAATAGTATGGGACACTATAGTGAGCAATAATGATGGATTGATTGCTCAATAGCAAATATGAACTATGAAACCAGTATGAGACAGTTTGTTCTTGGATCTTAGTTCTTTGGGTTTAAGAGCTTAAAGTTTTGTTTCTCAAGTTTGCTAGCTCAATAGTGGAGTATTTAGCTTTTTAGTGTGGCTAGCATCTTTTATATATTTGAATGAAGTAACAAATTTGTTTAGACCCTAGGTAAAGTTTGTAAGACGACTACTGATCTTAAAAGGACTGAATGGGAAAAACAGCATGCCTTATCAATAGAGAATTTTGAAAATGTTTCATTCTTACCAAATCGATTCAAAACCTTATCTAAATTGAATTCTTAAGATGAAAGAAAATGCAATTAATTATAATTTATAGTTGTGATTGATGTTTCCACATTAAGTAACGCTTTAACCAACACTATATATACTAATTAAGTAGTTTGTTGCATTTAGTAATTAAGTAAGTCACAAGCAAGTTGGTATATTCATGTGTACATTAGAGCGTTCATTTACTAAGCATTATTTGATCACCACTCTTTTTAGTACTTATTTTTCAATTAAATAAAATGACTAATAAAGAAACATAAATGTTTGAGGTATGACATGATATTGTATCTCTCCATGGCCATGGGTTTACCAAGTTCCTTTTTTATATGTAAGTCACCATAAGACATTAACATTCCAATCTTGGAAAGTAATAAATTCCTTCTTGACTTATCATTACTCTCTTTAAGCTTCAAATCGTACCCAATAATCGTATTAATGATATTCATATTTTAGAATCACTTTAGCTATGTAAAGTATGGTATTAATTGCATAAGATGTATGAAGGACTCTAGTCTAAGGATTAACCATCATTAATCAAATGAGAAAACAGTAACACAATTAACTTGTGGAATTCTCTTGATGATGGCTCATGTTTAGTATACCTTTAGTTGCACATCTATTTGTATGGTCTAAACCTAAGTTTCTTAATCTATTAAGAATGACCTAATCAATATAAGGTGACTTAAGACTTGTCCTACAATATGATATGTAGAACTTTTATTTGTGACTATTTCGATATCAATCTTCATATATTCTGTTTGTTTAAGAAACTATGTTGTAGATTTAAATTTGAGTAGAAAAGAATTAAATAGCCAATCATCTACAACCTTTTATTAATCATTGGATATTTACAAATACAAGATATGTGTCATGGCTCTTGTTTTCCCTATTGATGAGCTTACTTATCTCTAAGTCAAGAGCTTGCCACATGTCTTCCTCATATAAAGCTTTGGTTAGAGGACCTACCATACTTTTTTTTTTCTTGATAAATACAACGAGAATAAGGATTCATATTTGATCTATTTAATTAGGAAACCGGCGCTTATATCAATAGACATTACAAGGATCTTAAAACATTGCCCCATTTCAATCTTTAGTTAAAAAGACTTATTCTAACTAAACAAACACATCACAAAGTAATTATTAGATCAATTGGAAGCATCATTTATCTTCTTCTACCTAATTGACTTAGTGCCATCATACTTATATAGTAAGAAGAATTTGGATATAGGATTGAATAAAATTGAAAGTTTGCTTCTTTTTGCTATTTATTTATATGTTCGTAGGATCAATGATCCTATTTAAAATTAGATTTACTACTCAACTTCAATACACGAATTAAATGGAAACCAAACTTTATGCTTTGGTTTGACTTGGGGCATTTACTATATCAAATAAGAAATATTGTCTAAAAATTAGAGATAGAACTTGATCCAATTTTAAGCTAAAAAAAGTTTCGTTCTTTTAAAAAAGAAAAATCAATTGACTCATTGTTCCATTCTAACTTACTACCTCTATTATTATGAAGATATCAATGAAAATGCTTGAAAGAAAATTTAAAAACATAAAAGAGATATGACCTTTTTATTGAATAAGTAAATTAATATTATATGGCTCCCATAAGTAATGAGTCAAATGTGTTTAGTAAACATAAACAAACTAAGGTTTTCTCACTTCAAATTCCTAAACAAACCCTAATGTAGGGATCTAATTACTCCTCTTTTCCAAGTCTCTTTCCTTCCCTCATCACTTTGAATCTGTAGCCATTACTCATTTCAATATTAGTAGATCTACCATTATTAATCTTAAATGTATTATTTTTCTACCAATTCCACCATCTTTAATACATTATTATTGTGGTTGCTCTACCACAAGTCTATTTTTACAATTCCTGCTAGATTAAAAATTGTAGTGATCAGGTTTATATGAATTTTTCAGTAGTATTTAGAATAAATAGTTTTTTATATGGCTTTTCTTTTTCTTTTTCTTTTTTTAAGTCCTTAGATGGAATTGTGTTCTCCCACTTGTGGGATTTATTACATTAAGTAGTTGGGTGAATTTTGTTCTTTTAAAAAAAACTATTATCTCCTATATTGGACATATCAACTGTTAAAGAGAGATATGTCAACCTATTTGATTAGGTTTTCGTATTGCAAACTCTTTGTCTATCGATTCTTCATGTATCGATTAGTTTAATTGATGTTTTTTTTTTAATGAATGAAACTATCTATTTAGCCTGGAAAAAAAAAAAAAAAAGCACAAACAAAGAATTTGATTTTACTTAAGGCTAAATTTTGAAAATTTATGTGTTGAATGCATTGCTCTTCTTCTAGGAAAAATTCTAGAGTTTAGTCATTAAAAAATGACTATATAATACAATTATAATATATTACTTTAAACTACGGTATATATAATCCATGGGCAGTTTTTATGAAAGCTATCGATAATATCAAGGAAAGTGTTGATAGTTTTATTTACACTAATAGGATTTATATTCTGTAATTTGATATAATATATTGTGATTGTACTATATAATAACTTTTAAGTGACTACATGCTAGAATCCCCTCCTTCTTAACGTGAAAACTTGATAATCATGTAACTTTGATTGTGTTTAACATTGGGAGAGGCTGCGCAAACGGTGTTTTCTTGGGAGATCTTTCGTTGTTGCTTAATTAAGACTTGAGTTTTAAGTACTTCATCAATAAAAAAGAAAACAGCAAAAGAATTGGAATAATATACTACTAAATGAACCAAAAATAAACCAATCATAATATCATTATCGAATGGAAAAGAAACGCAATTTTGATTTATTAAACACTTCGCATACATATATCACATGTAATTCCTAGAGAGAAAGCCGTTTATATATAAACTAATCCGTATAGAAGATTTTATTTACATTGGAAGACACGAAATTTGAAACTTGGTACAAATGTGGCAGAAATTACGAGTATTATCTTACCATACATGCACTTCATTATCATCAATACCATTATTTTTATAGCACGAATCTTCATTTGTAGCAAACTCTATATAAAAATATTTAACTATGAAATTTTTTTTCCAACCACTATATATACTGTACCTTTTAGAATAATAGAAAAATTATTCAAGAATGACTTTTACTCTAATAAACTAAATATTTATTTTAATATTTACTCTACCTCATTTATTGCAATATTAAATTAAAAATATAAATTAAATAATGATATATCCTTTTTGGTCATTAAAAAATATAACCCATAGTTATTTATTGAGAGCATAACTATACAATACTTAAACTTTTTTATTTTTTATGAAGAGGAAATAAAAATTACTACCCTACCAAAGATAATAGCTATTTCCTATAATGAGAGAATTGAAAAATTACGTAAAATGAAAATTCCTAGGCTAATTTATAAGTAAAGTAAATAAAGTAATACAAAATATTCCAAAAATAATTATTTTAATCCATCTCTATTACCCTGACTCATAGGAAAGAAAAATTCGAATCCAATCCATTCCATTGAGATACCGATATTCATACCATTAAATATTACAAGGGCTTTAATTAGCCTTTGGATAATGTCATCCATTAAACAACTAATTGTTAGATTTAACCAAGATATCAGGGATTTTAAGGTTGGCTTGACTTGCTTTATAAGATAATACGAAATTGTTTTGAATAGCCAAAATAGACCACCATTGATACAAGGATTGTCATTACTTCCAACTGTTGTAACTGTGGTTCCTGATCCAATAAGGATTTAGAAAAATTCCGACACTAAACATAGTTGGTATAACGTGGATCAGATAAATTAGCAAATTGGTGACCCACACCCATAGCTAAATCAAGCTATGTACGTCCATTATAAGTAGGCTCGAGCGATTATGGATCCGGCTATATATACATCTCTCAAGTGGAAGACAACCATATCCGGTTCCTTCGACTTGTCACATACTCAGGGGGTTGGATTTGGTGATCGTTATACTTTGGTTTATGCTTCTTTGGGGAAAAAAATAATAAATAAATAAAATAAACTAAAAAAAAAAAAAAAACTTTGTTTATCCTTTCTGCCTGTGAATCAATACGGAGGTAACCGAAACAAAGCACCCTTCTTGTAAAATTCCAAATTGTTGAATTGGAAATTTGAAAGTATCTTATTACGACAATGGCGGGAGGAGGCTTTGTTAGTCAAGGACCGCAGAGACAATATGAAGGTGTTGTCACCGTGTTTGTGGTCATCACTTGCGTGGTGACCGCAATGGGTGGCCTCCTCTTTGGTTACGATCTCGGAATCTCAGGTGACCACCCTCATCCTCTACAGTCTCCTTCTCCCTTTATTCGCATGAACGTGATCAAGCTTTCATGGCTATATATAATACGATAAATGTATTGAACTTTTTTCCTTCCCTATTCAATATTATTTTGGGTATGGTGCAGGTGGAGTGACATCCATGGATGATTTCTCACGCAAGTTTCTTCCAGAAGTGTTATCATAAGTCTAAAGATGAAACCCATCTTGAGAATCAATACTGCAAATAAGATAGCGAGATTTTAGCACTCTTCACTCGACCTTGCGGCATTGTTAGCTTATTTCGTGGCTTCCGTAATTACCAGGAAGTTCGGAAGAAAGATGTCCATGTTTCTAGGAGGCTTAGCTTTCTTAATTGGTGCAATCCTCAACGGCATTGCCATGAGCATCGTGTTACTTATTATTGGCCGTTTACTCCTTGGTGTTGGTGTTGGATTTGCCAATCAGGTATGTGTGTTGATCAGTTGGTGTCCCAATCCCTCCTTGCACCTAATTGATATATGTTATGATTTCTTACACTTGAGTATTTTTCATGTCCCTGACAGTCTGTTCCGGTCTATTTGTCTGAGATGGCTCCTGCAAAAATAAGAGGAGCACTCAACATAGGATTCCAAATGGCCATAACTATTGGTATCCTTATCGCCAATTTCTTCAACTACGGAACTGCTCAAATCAATGGAGGATGGGATTGGAGGGCCTCTCTAGCCCTTGCTGCGGTCCCTGCAATATCTATGACTGTCGGATCTCTTTTCTCACCGGACAACCCCAACTCAATCTTGGAAAGAGGCCGCAATGAGGAAGCTAGGAAAATGTTGCAGAAAGTCCGTGGCACCGAAAACGTCCATGAGGACTTCCAGGACTTGGTTGATGCTTGCGAAGCTGCCAAGAAAGTGGATCACCCTTAGAAGAACATAGTCCGAGCAAGATATAGACCACATCTCGTTATTTGCAGTTTCATTCCGTTTTTCCAACAACTTACAGGAATCAATGTCATCATGTTCTACGCACCCGTTCTCTTCAAAACACTCGGATTCGGTGACAATGCCTCCCTCATGTCCGCAGCAATCAGTGGAGTTATCAATGTCCTAGCCACCTTCGTTTCCATTTTCTCAGTCGACAAGGTGGGAAGAAGAGCTCTTCTCCTAGAAGGTGGACTCCAAATGATCATTTGTCAGGTAACTTATATACATGTTTCCTTTTTGATAAATTCTAGATCAGAAACCATTTACAATCTAATCTAATCTATTAGGTCAGGTTTTATATGTAGTGATTAATACCCTCATGCACTTTTGGGCTATAATTTTTAAATTCAAGACCAGATGTTCTAGAAGTTTAAATCTATTAGATCTTATGTGGTGGTTATACTTTGTTGATTAACACTTCTGAAAAGTTAATAAAGGCAATTTTCTTATATACATCGAAGTAAAATCCTTTTGAATATGCTTCTTTGGCATTGCAGATTGGTGTGGGAATAATGATTGGATTGAAATTCGGGGTGAGTGGTGAAGGATCACCATCAAAAGGAGAAACCAATTTCATATTGTTCTGGACATGTGCATATGTAGCTGCATTTGCATGGTCGTGAGGTCCTTTGGGATGGTTAGTGCCAAGTGAAATCTGTCCTTTGGAAATTCGATCCGCAGGGCAATCAATCAACGTATCCGTCAACATGTTCTTCACTTTCATAATTGGTCAACTCTTCCTCTCCATGCTTTGCCAGATGAAATTTGGTCTCTTCTTCTTCTTTGTTGGATTCGTGATCCTCATGACCATTTTCGTCTTCTTATTCATACCCGACACTAAAGGAATTCCCAATGAAGAGATGAATCGGATATGGAAATCACACTGCTTCTGGGAAAAATACATCCCTGATGATGCTGTCATCGGGCATGGCGATGTTGAAATGGACAGGCATCGATAGGTATATCAAGAATTTACATTTTCACGTTACGTACGTTGGAAGAGAATGGAGGAGCAGCCAAAGAAATTTGAAACTGCTTTTGAATTGTAGGTCTATGTTTACAAAAATGTTGCCTGCAATGTCTTTTCTTATTTGAATAGAATCATGGGTACAATAATCAATTTAACTTATTAGGCTGTCTTCAATGATAGATAGACATACCGTGATTGCTTCTTTATACATAGCATGTAACACAAGCAATTGTCTAATTAGTAGTACTATATTTAAATAATAATAATAAAAAATTTATTTAATTCCAAACCCCTGAATTTGTGACATATATGATGCTGCTCCATTTCTATCATACTAAATTTGGTCATGCATAATTCAAAATGGATTTTACACCACCCATAGATTCCCAAATATTGCATTCAATTAGGTTGTTTTTCCCTCCGAATCATAACTAACTTGGGGAGTTTCTGCAAGATAATTGCGGTTTTGAGGAGATCTATGGAAGCAAAATGATTATTTTGGGTATTATTTTTTTTTTTTTTTCAAAAGATAATGGTCATTTGCTAAGATGTCAATCGACTAAAGTGGATTCTTTATTTTAGTTGCTTAATGGCTAACTAAGTTTACTCTTTGAGAGTCACATCTCATCAAAGAGGCTATTGAGCAATACCCAAAGTAGCCAAAAATTTGCCGACAGGAAAAGGAGCCATTTGTTATAAAAATGAAACCCAAAGGAATCGACAAGGGAACGTACAAGCAATGAAGCATGTGATTCCATTTGTTGCAAAGTGAAAAGCCATACTAGGGTTTAACATGCAATGAATACTTTCGAAAGAGAGTTATACTTTAGAAAGTGGTCGTAGATGGCTGTAATCAGCGCGTATAATAAGGTGTTGGGTTAAGTCCCGTAATGAGTGCAACGATTGGGAACAAATTTGAACTAATCCGAGAAGATGTATGCGACATTGTTAAGTTTTATTGGCTTTTGCATGTATACTAACAACTATTTTTCAATGATGTCTCGCTAGTAATAAGCATACACACACCACGATCCACACCCTTGGAGGCCTAGTGCTTCATGTACAGCATTCATGAAAAAAAAAAAAAAACAGAAAACGAAAAACAAAAAACGAAAAAAAGACCATACACCCTTCACCAAAAGCTTAATGTCAGAGTATGCTGTTTTGGTTCCATTTCTGGAGTAAATACCCAAGTGTTGTTACATGAAATAAAACAATGGAGTTTAATACAGAAATCCAACCCTTCAAATTTACCCAAGAAAACCAATTTAAAGCAACAAAAACTATCACTAACCAAGAACATTATACAACCTGAAAAACACAAATCCAGGAGAAGGAAACCTCATTTAATAGATCGCTTTCAACTATCAATTGATGCAGCAAATGTTATCTCACAACTGTTCTTCTTGAGATAGGAGTTACCGAGCCAGTGTCATCAGCAACATTATCAAGCCACTTCCAACTGGATCATGCGACTGAAATCAAATCTAAAAGACCATCAATATACTCTTTGAGCTTCACTTTCGTAATTGCACCTTCCCTTCTGCTTTCTGGAACTTCCTTCCCATCTTTGAAGAGAATCAAAGTGGGCAAGCCATAGACTTTGTATTCTTCTATTAGCTTTGGATTTGCATCGTGATCAATTTTTACAACTGTCAGTCTGTCCTCATATTCCTATTAAATGATGAGAAAATTTTCGATTTCATTGGCTCCCATAGATTTCCTTTAATATTCATGCCAGTTTCTCACAGGATGGCTATTCTTAAATTGCTCATAACTTCTAAAGTAATTCCAATTTACAATAAGAAGCATTTATGTGTAGCTCCAACGCAGCAACAAAATATTTTTGCAAAAGCGACTAATCAAAGCTGCAATCTTAATAGTGGGAAAGGAAGAGAGTGCAAAGAAATGGTTTTAACTAGCAGAAGTTCAATAGTTCATCCTGATAAACCATGATAGAACATGGAAAAGAAGAAAGTGGTGAGAGCTACTAGGACAAGTATCTGAGTTTCCAAAACATTTCAGTACCCCCATATGCAACACCTAGTTCTATAGCAATCTCAAACTTCAACCTCTCGAGCATCATGCTAACAGACTGAAAATGTTATACTAATTAATGCAGATAGAGGAATTTGTCATGGTGTAATGGAAGTGTTAAGTTTAGATTTACAATCAGCTAATGTAAAAGCTTAACCTTGTAAAATAGAGCGATTTAATAATTATTATTAACATTTCCCTTCACTTATAAATTGAGACTTCAATGAACTCCAAGCTACTGCTTCAATACCATGTTAAGCTTAAATCCATAACTAACTAGTCTAAAAGTTTAGACAAGTCTATGTATATATATAGATACACACACTCAATAATAAGTAGCATTACTAGTCAATAGATGCACCACACTATTTAATGAAACTTAATTAGACAATACAAGACCTGAAGAACCAAAGATACAGGGCAAGATTCTGGAAAGAAGACATTACAGCCAAACAATTTTTAAAGTGGCACTTGCATCAGCTTTTTCCTAAATCTTGTCGACTTCATCTTTTCTGCAGAAATCCTAACTGCGTTAATTAAGCCTTGCAATCACAGGTCTAGCCACTTGAATCTAAAATTGGTCTCTGGCTGCCAATACAACAGGCTTGCTCATTTCACCTCATGACACAATAATATTAAACAAGCATTGCTTAAGACACTAGGGCCTTGGTTGCTTCATTCCATCAATTTTTTACGACCCCATTGAATCTAATTTGTTATTATTTTCACTCAGATTACAGAGGTAAGGATAAAAATTGTGATTCTACGCCTAGAGACTCCATCATATAAATGATCATGAAAAGATGAAAGAGAAGAAAAAGAAACCTGAGCCACCCACTGCATGGCGGAAGATATCAAACGACAAGGACCACACCAAGCAGCAACAAACTCCACAAGAACAGGACGCTTACTCTCCAGAACCGTCTCCGAGAACTTACTCTCATCGGTTTCCACAATACTGCCACCAGCAACACCACCGCATTTTACCGACAGCCCACGTCTAGATACTGCGGGGCCAACAACTCCATGCTTCTGTTGCTCACTTTTTCTATAAAAATTCCTCGAATCCCCCGAACACCGCGAGTTCAAGGAAGGATGAAAAGCCCGAGCCTGAAGTGGAGGGACGATGACAGTAGGAGAATAGTAGTAGTAAGTGGAGAGGAGAGTATTAAGGGTGTGCATGGTTAAGGTGGAGTGAGGTACTGGAGAGGAGAGACAGATGAAGAAGGAAGAGTAAGCATTGCATGGACGTGGACGTGGAAGGAAGGCGATGAAAATCTTTTCATCATCTTCTTTCTCTCTCTCTCTCTCTCACTACCGTAGAGTTGTGCTGGGGTTGTGGCTCAAAGGAGCGCGACAAGGTGATCCATTCGTTATGTTTATGGTTAGTTCGGTTGCCTTTTAGATAAAGTGTAATGTTGTCACGTGACCACACGTAGCTTTTCAAAATAAAAATGAGAGAAATTCTTGGGAGCCGTCTAGAAGCGACTTAAAATAAATATATGTATAACTCATGATATAATTCATCAAATTATAATTTTATATAGAAAATTCTAATAAATATTTATATATATCAAAATTTTATATATAAAATTACAATTTAAGAAGTTGTACCATAATTGTATAAACTTAATTTCAAGTTTCATGTTGATAACTTAGATTAATAAGATTCCAATAAAATACTTTGGTAAATAAAAACTTCTCCTTCCAAACCATGTGTTCGGAGAATAAGGATAGGGATTAAATTACAGCAACAACTATGCTCTCACTCTCTTTTTTTCAAAAGTTAGTTTTCTCTCTCAAATTCAATGGACAAGTACTGAAAATCTTTATTTTTCCGTGATCTTTTAATTATTTATTTTTAATATTTTATACATCTTATGATATTTTATCATTACTTCTATATATCACTATAAATTTATTTAAATAGGTATAAAATTAGTTGGAATCTATAGTCATGGGCCATTGGCTAAGCAAGAAAAAAAAACTTATTCCTTATTTTAGAGAAAATTTAATCTTAATAATTCAAAATTACTCTTTAATCAAAGGATTTTTCCTCAAAATGTGTTAAAGCACAATAGTTGACTAGACATCTAGGGGTAAAGCACTATTTCAGTGCTGGGCTACAAGAGTGATACCAAATCAAGGCAAACTCTAAGTACTAGATATAAGCTCAAAATAATAAGAATTAAGGTTGGCTAGTGAGACGATGGGAGATATAGTTAATTTATTTATTAACCATAAATCCATTGAACTCTACTTCTTCTATTCATTAGAATTGATATTATATAGTTTAGGACTAAATTGAAAAAGAAGTGTAAAATTTTAAGACTTAAATTATGTTGTGTTTTTTTTTAATTGAATTGTGTTTTTAAGTTTAATTTTAGTTTTCTTATTTGTGAAAAAATTATCAAGTACCACACCAATAGAATACTTTTCTACACACTCAATTTATGAATTATTCTACCTTGCGTTTAATTTATTTTATTTTGTTTATTTTTTATGTATTCATCGTTATTTTGTAACCTAAAATGTTTGATTATTGACATAATGTAATTGTAACATGTTGCATATGATTGTAAGTGTATATGAAGGTAATCTTTGTTGTTTTTGTCATCAAAGTTTGTTTATAACACATAATTGTTAATTTTTTTATTATTATACTTATTCGATATTACTTTTGTTTTATAGTATTTCTTTAGTATTAATATTTTGACATTACTAATACCTTTTAGCCATTTATATTTTTTCTTTTATCATTAAATTTTTTTGCTAATGAAATTTATTTTCTTTTGATTCAACATGTATGTCCTCTAATATTAAATTACACAATTCTTAGCATATAAATTGTATTTTTATAATTTGAAGGGTTATATATATATATTCTTGTATCTTTTCGCAATTAACCATTCATTTATGTTAATTATGTGCCAAAAGGCATATGTTTATAAATGATGATACTCATTGAGGAGATTGTAATAGTTACATGACTTAATGCAAAATAACACCGTTATTCATATATGGCATTAAATTTGCATAATTTAAAGATAGTGTATAAAAATATAAGGGCTTCGACTAGCTACAATTAGACTGACAAGCTTTGTCAAAATTGTAGGCCTCAAAGATAAGTTTAGGTGAGATTGAGCAAAGTCAATATACTCCAAACATTAACTAAGGCCAACTCATGAGTCACCTTTAAATCATAAACGTTAACCATTATCCCTTACTATCCATCTCTCACTATCTTCTAACTACTAGGAAGCTTGACTATTTTTAGTTATTATGGCAAATTTTAGAATTTATGACTAATGAATACAACAAGTTTTAAGAAATTATTACTAACATTTTAAAACTCTACCTAAATTCTTAACATATTCATATAAGATTGTAATTTATATCTCATGCTAGATGTTTGTATAAATTAAACTAGAGATACAAATTATGCTGTGCGCTATTTTGACTTACTACAATCTCTTGATTTTTGTGCATTATGTGTTGCCTTTTTTTTTTCTTTTTCTTTTTTTATGGTGCCCAAACTAAGATGTATGTAGTTTTTTGTTAGCAAAATTTACAAGAAAAATAATATAGTATAATTCTCTTATACCATGTTTGATATGTATCAGAGTTAATCATCAAACATACTTCAAGAGTTGAGCTTGCACATGATTGCAAAAAGAAGACATCACTATGGTATGGTTAATTTAGGGTTTTGAAAATGGGTGTATTATGTACTATAAATTATATTTTGTACCACTAGATATATAGTAAATCAATAAATAAGGATTAAATTATAATTTTCTAAGGATGAAAAAAGAAAGGTATAATTAGTTCTTATTTTCTTCAATGTTGACCTGTTGCTAAGGTAAGTATAAAATCAAACTAAACTATAAATCAAATGGAGCTAAACTATAATTATTACTTGTTCAATTGGAGGAATAGTTATTCCATTCCCTCCTCATTCCATATGATGTTACTATTATGGTTTTTAGTTATATTTTAAACTTGTTTTAGTGATTCCCTATCATGTAAAATAATAAATAGCAATTTATGCCCCCATCATAACAAATTGCTATTCAATAATTCATTCACTATCTTTTTCATAAATACTCTTACCTTCGATATATCACCATCACTAGACATTATTTATTCGTCATAAAGAATATAATAAATATTGTGTTGATACTAAGATATAAAAGATATTTTTCTTTTATTCTAATTAATTCCCTACTTTTTTATTATTATTATGTCAACTAAGAAATGTAATTAAGATATAATAGCTATTATAAATCTATTGTGCTATTAGAGATCTATTATGTTCTTATTGAATTACATATCAATTCCTACTAACAGATTGTTATGGTTTTTCTTTCATAGTTTGGTTTAGAAAGTCTCTAAACTAAAAAAAAAAATTATGGTTAATTTAAAGGAACAAATCAACCCTATTTGGAAATGGTTTAAAAGGGTAAACCAAGTTAAAATGAAGAAAAGTAAATCAAGTGATATAGAAAAACGATATTGTTGATTGCTTTTGTTGCCTCAATGTAGTCTTGGGTTAATTTAGGTCCTCAAGTTGATGTAGTCCAACCTGCAAGATAAACAAATGTGAGCTATAGGGGCATCGGAGGTATCTACAACACTTGGACTCTGATTCTTAAGTCAGGAAAGCAATATGAAGGTATGGCAATCAAAGTGTGTAGAAAGTATTAGATAACTTACCTTATTAGAGGGACATTCTTTTATAATATTGCGAGGTTGTTATATCCTAAGCAAGTAAATCTTCTTGAAGATGCCCCAATTGAAATAGGAAATATCTACTTAGATCATATTCTTCAAAGGATTTAGATTACTTTTATAATTTGAACCAACTGGCTTAAGTACTTTCCTTTTTAATGGTCGTGCTTTAATAAAATGGCCTTGAGATCTTAGGCTATTTTAGGCATATAACACTTGCCCCCCTCCCCCCTAGCTCTCATTAGTGACGTGACATTAATGAGACTAGAGGTAAGAATTTATCTCTTTTCCGAGGAGACTATTCAATCTTGCTGGCTAAAATTTTACTCTAACTAAGAGGCATGAATCCAACCTGGGGAAGATGTTGGTTGATCTTGGTGTTTAGAGCATTCACCTTAAGACTTTTACCGAGCTTCATTTTATACCAGACTACCTTATCTGGGCCAAGCGAAGGTGAGGAGCGACCTATCTAAGCTGGAGTTGTCTTGGCAAGTTGCGAACATGCCAACATGTTGTGGTTAACAAATTCCAAGCTCTACAGATAAGCTCTAAGCTTAAGGAAGGCAAAGGAACTTGTCAAGTATGCTTTTGTCTTTTCAACCTTTAATTTCAAATCTTGTGTGTATATGCAAATCTATGCATTTAATGCATAAGGACATGTGGCAAGATGAAGTTTGAAGTATCAACAGAGGCTAGAATAATCTTAGCCCTTTGTTTAAGGAGCGCAATACGTAGAACAATCCTAAGTGTTCTCAAAAAATGCATATATCCTTCACAACCGCCTATATAGAGCACCAAAGTGTCACTTTTCACAACCTTTGCATCCAAAATTCTTCAATTCTCTTCTCTGATTTTTGCATTGCATTCATTCGTCTCAAACAATCCTTTACCTTTCAGCTTTCCTTCTCAAATCAATCTTTTAGATATGTCAAGTTCTTCTTCTTTGCAAACTCTCTCTGATTTTGTTTAAAGGATAGTGTCTTCTCTTGGTGTAGTAATGAATGGGGCAAAGCCTTCAAGTCAACCGTTAATGCCTACACCACAAGTAAAAGAGATGGATAGTAGGATCTTTAGATCTTTGAAAGAAGTGGGCAGTGAGGTGGTTCATGAGGAATTAGCCCTTAACGTCTATGCCAACGATGGGGAAGATTAGAGACCCATCTACCTAACCTACGATGGACACTCCTCATCTGGGTTAAGACTAGACAAGGTTAAGAGCGTTGTTTACAAGGCCAATGCTGATGTAGTTACATTATACTACATACCTCTCCTAAAAGGCTAGGTTATCAAACCTATATGCGAGAACAAGCATGTCACTTTGATGTCCAATAATCGGTTTTGTGTATGCCAGAGTTTTTGGGAATTCATATTGTGGCTACCCTTCAACAACTTTCAAAAGGAGTTCTTTAATTACTATCGCGTTAACCCATGTTGACTCATACCAAATGCATATACGTTGTCAGTAGCATTCAAGAGTTTATGTGAATTGTACGAAGTGAAGCTGACTCTTCGACTATTTCGATTCTTTTATGAAGTGAAGCAGACCGAGTCATCCCAGTGATGGCTTTATTTATTTAGTTGTCCTAGAGTGAAGCTAATGGATGGGCTAGTATCCTCAATGCATGATTGGAAAGAAAAGTTCATGATGATTGAAACACCTAAGGTGCCTGAATTCTAAGTTTGCTAGGTGAACTTGATATGAACAAAACCCATCAAACTCATGCCATTCAACAAATGTTAGTCCGAGATCCTTTTGAAAGCCCTCTAGGAGAATGAAGGACTCTCCAATGCCCTAAGCTTAATGCAGGTGTTTTAGGGGATCAGTTCAAGAACACCTATGGGGTCAGATGATGAGGTTAATGACCAAGGGGTGCTTCAAAGGGTCAAAGAGAGGTTGGGGATGTTCAAGTTAGAGGTAAAGGTTAGTAGTCAGGAAGGGGTTGACTTGAAGGTGAACTCGTCGATTGTAGCTTGGAGGCTTGGTTTCCTTCGTCAAGTTTTCTTTGGTAAGGGTTCTATTTAATTTTATTAACTTTTATTTGCTTTGCAGATATGGCCCCAATTCAATCAATCCAATTATTTGACCTTGTGGCTTGTCAAGCCACTTATGGTAAGAAGGAGGCTCATAAGGGGAAGAAGATTAGGCCAATACCTCCTCTAATGAAGAAAGCTACTATAGGGGGGATTGTTATTCAGGGCTTGGAGCTCCCACATGTCTTAGAGCCTACCCTTGATGTTGCTAAGAAAGAAAAAGCGCTATCTGTAAAGTCTAGTCGAATGTAGTATATAACTAAACAAAGGGATGCTCCTGGCCTAAAGCATGCTTGGGCCTAGGAGGTCATTACCACCCCAAGCAACATCAAAGTGAGGCCCATAAGCATAGGTAAAGAGGGTGATGTTGTAGCTGAGTGGAGATAAAAGAGGCATCATGACAATCCCCTGTGTTTGGAAGAGTGTTGGGGGAGCAACAATCTATTAAAGACCCCCTGAGTCTACCTCTTCTCGAGTACCACTACCATTAGTGGCTTGGACTCCTAAGAGAGGGTTTAGTTGAGTTGACCTATTTAAAGGGATCCTTAGCCCTTAAGAGAAGCGATAGGCAAAGAACATTGCGATAAGGATGTTCACCATAGATCTACGTAACTTATTTTCTACTTGTCTCATAGAGGTGAGTTATCATCAATAGTTCTTCCTTTGAATTCTATCTCATTTTGCTTTTTCGTTGTTCTCATCACAAGTTGTGCTTTGTAGACTGTTAAAGCTACCTACAAGGTTCTTTACACTTGTGCTGAGGGCGAACAAGATGTACGTAAACAAACTGCAGAATCTTCATCTTATTTTGAGTTGTTCAACTACCAATATTAGTGTAACAATACTCACTTTCACAAGCGGTTGGCAATAAAGGTTAAACTAAAGGAGGCTCAAAAAGAGCTCAATGCTGTAAAGGAGGACTATTGCTAGAAGGTTTCTGAAGTTGAGGAGAGAGTTTGGAGGAATAGCTTCGAACTGGCAAAGATGCGACAAGAGCTATAAGAGATTGTTAGCTACATTAACACACTATTCGAAGAAGTTTTCAACTATCATCAATGAGAAATTTACCTTACTAGTGAGCTCTTGTGGGAGAAAGCTATTGCATCAGACTATAAGAGGGATCTAGACCTTACACAGCAATACCTTGAAAATTTCAATGCAGAAGAGACAACAATGAAGGCACAAATCACGGAGCTTGAAAAACATGTCACTAATTAGGATGCACGAATCCAAGAATTGGAGGGGAAAGAAAGAATTGTAAGGAACTAGTATTATGGGAGATTAAACTCTAATGAGTATGCCAAGCAACTGGCTAGAGTGATGAAGAGAGGCTAAAGGATCATGAGGCATTAGATCTATGGTAGGGATCCTTCATATGATCTCTTATGGCCAAAGGAAGACATATGTGTACTAAACACCCCTCTAGAGGAGAAGGAGGAGTTAGAGACCGAGAGGATAGCAACGGAGGCTAAGGATGGAGCAAATAATAAAGATTTGTTTTTGTCGCTGGGTGTGATTGTGGTGGAAGATCCTCCTCTACCTCCTCCTACTACTAAAGAAGAGATTCCTCCCCTTTCACCTCTAGTCAAAGAAGAAATACCTTCTCCTCCACCTACCAAAGAGGTTCTGTCTCCACTACCTGCCAAGGTTCAAGCTAAGAAGAAGGTACCTAAATTTGCTCAAGAGTAGCCTGAACCAACATTAGCCCTGGTGGAGGACTTAACAGCCTAATCGTAGGATTTTTCTCTTTTTTGTTTTCTTTTTAGCATTCTATAATATGTTTGGTATGCCAACTTGAAAGCCTTGTAAAATTTTAATGAATGAAATTTAATTTTCCTTAATATTGTGTAAAATTGTATTTTCTTTACACTATATTTTCTATTAGATATTATTTGATTTCTATTTGTTGAGCCATTGTGCTTTTGATCGAGTCTTTAATATATAGTTTACTTTCATGTATATTTTGTAAGTTCTATAAACCAAAGTATAGCTAGTTGGAATATCTATACTAAAAATTAAGTTTTCGTGATTCATTGGGGCGGTATGTCCTAGTTGTTTAGGTTCGCCATTGGTCACTTAGGATATGCCTTTATATCACAATGGGTATCATTGATTGATATTTAATCTGATCGGTCATGGGTAGGCACTAGCTTGTTAGTCAAAGTGTTGTTGTCAGCTAAGCTCAAGCATGGCTAGTGAGCGGCTTCCATATAATGGCTTCAGAGTACAAGTTTAGCTAGTGATCAAAGGATGAGTGTTCGTTCACTAGTTATTTAGTAGAGTCCATTAGCACCTTGTCGAGGCGCATGACTTTACTTGTTAACCATAACCCCTTGTGGTTGAGTTTTAGTGTTTTTTTTTAAATCTTTGCAAATAACAAATGCAAGTAACTAATGTAAATTGTAATTACATTAAGTAATAGGAATGCCTACAATCATCAATGATACTTTAAAACATGTGCTAAAACATCATCTAGAAATTACTCAAAATATGGTCTTAATTTCTGTATGAACATGACCACGTTAGGATACATTTCTCTAACTTAGAGTATTTGACTTTTGGGCCCTATAAGATTTGGCTTACATAGTACACTAGCCAATGCTACTATGCCTTCTGCTTAAACAAGTGCAGAGGAGAGGGTTCGGTCACTAATGAAGAGTTAGAGATAGAGCTCTTCTCCTATAATGAGCTTAGATGGGGCAATAGGTGTCATAAGGAAGCATTTCAACTCGTCAAAGGCTTCTTAATACTCGTAAATCTACTGAAAGTCTGTTGGATTCTTCAAGACTTTGAAGAAAGGTGTAAACTTATCCACTAACTTGAAGATAAACCTATTTAATGCGGTAATCCGCCCTATTAGTCTTTAAACTTCCTTGACTGTCTTAAGAAGTTACATGTCCAAGATTGCACTAATTTTTCAAGGTTGGCTTCAATCTCCTGCAAAGTATTGAGCCAAGGAATTTCTTGGATGTTGCACAAAAAATGCATTTATGAGAGTTCAACTTCATATTGTATTGTTGGAGTGTTTGTAATGTTCATTTTAGGTCTGTAAGGTGCTCATGAGGCTCTTTGCTCTTGACAATCATATCATTAACATAAACTTCCACATCATGATTGATTTAGTATATGAACATCTTTGTCACCAGTCTTTGGTATGTTGTCCCCAGCATTCTTAAGCCTAAAAGGCATAACATTATAACAATATGTTTCAAAGTTGGTGATGAGGGAGGTGTGGACATGGTCAAGCTTGTGCACCTAGATCTGATCGTAACCTAAAAAGGCACCCATGTAACTTAGTAGTGCATTGCCCAAGGTTGAATCAACTAGTTGATCGATTCGAATGAGAGGAAAACAATCCTTTAGGTAGGATTTATTGAGATTGGTGTAGTCGATGCACATCCGCTACTTCCCATTGGACTTCTTTACTAGCACACAGTTGACTAACATTGTGGAATAAGGCTTTTCTTATATAAATCCAGCCTTTAAAAGTTTTTGGACCTCTTCCTTGATGGCCACACGTCGTTTGGGTACAAAACGCATTTTCTTTTATTTGACCACCTTCATGCCGGGGTCAATATTCAACCTATGTGTAATCACTTCCAGTGAGCATGTCAAATGGCAACCATGCAAAAATGTTTATATTGCCTTAAAGAAATGCATTTAGTTGTTAGTGAAGCTCAACCAAGACTGTTGTATCAATCTTCGTAGTCTGCTTGGGTGAGCCGCTAATCTGGATTTCTTCCATCTCTTTAGTAGATTCCTCTATCGATCCCGATTTTTCCTTATGAGAATCAAGTCATCTCAATTACAGATGCATTTGTCAATGCTTCGGGATGACAACTGATGACTCAAAGCAAGCATGGAACATTGCCCTTAAAAGTTGGCAACTTATGTTGTTAAGCTGGAGGCTTACCTTGAAGAACCGACAGTGTAAGAATGAAGGCCGGCGACGTATCTCCATAAAGGTCGGCAATGTACAATTTATGCCGATTGCTTTTATGTTGTTTCAAGCCTATTTTCTTTGTACTATAAATACCCTTTTTTATAGAAACACAACAGACTTTAGACATTTAAGAATATACAAGTGGAGTTTACTCCCATTTTCTTATACTCTTATTAATCTTTGGATTATGGCAAGTGATAGTATCGAGTTTGTTATGCGTCATATCAACAAATCCGTGCTAGGACTATCCTCTTGCTAGTGCGTCATATCTAGTAAGGGTTTATGATTTTTATCTTGTTATTGTTATTTGTTTGATTTCAGAATTGTTTGTTGCGAATTGTCGGTTTGGTTTACAATTGCTTAATTCTACATTGAGATTAGGCACAACATTTCCTCAAAGGTAGATTCCACTATAAAGACCTCCCACTAAGAGAGTGCCTATAAATACAAATTCTTAGATGCTTGCTAGTTACCATTGTAAACATC
Organism: Laguncularia racemosa; assembly: GCA_037954665.1. Classification (NCBI taxonomy): domain Eukaryota; kingdom Viridiplantae; phylum Streptophyta; class Magnoliopsida; order Myrtales; family Combretaceae; genus Laguncularia; species Laguncularia racemosa. The sequence goes on from JBBMOL010000162.1 coordinate 1,567,846, forward strand.
AATGCCTATAGCAATAATGAACTTAGCCTTCGTATGCTTTGCGGAGATTATCATTCCTACTATATTTTGCGATAGGTGCTCGAAGATGACATTGTAAGGGGACCGCACATTAACAACAAAGAAATCAACCAAGATTTGCGTCTTATTAGAACATCTCCAAGCTCTACATGGAGGGTTATGATGCCTTCTGGCTTTCTAGGTTAGTTGTTGAAATCGAAGAGCTCATTATCATATGGTTTTAGCTTTGCCCTGACTTAGTCTTTCATCTGGTTGTACACTTTTTTTGTATATAATGTCCACAAAGTTGTTGTTGTCTATCAAAATTTTGTGGACATCAAAATCAGCAATTCAAGCTTAGATTATAAAGGCATCATCATAGGGGAACATAATACTTTCTAGGTCGTCATTTTAAAAAGTGATTGTAGTGTTAACCTTTGGGAGTTTCATCCGTGCTCAATACATTCTAGTAGCTCCTCAATCAAGCATAAGCTTTACTTTAGGAGATGGATCGTCCTTTGGATACTAGCCCTTTGACTATTATATTGACTGTACCTTGCGTAAGGCAAGCTTCTTACTTTGCCCAGTTTCTTCTTGTTTATCTCTTCTTCTTCGCTTTGAAGGCCTGTCATTCTCTATAATATATTCCCATAGATAACTTCATCTTATGAGGTCTTCAAGGGCATTCTTCAAGTGCATTCAATTTTCAATGATGTGACCCGTATCTTTGTAGACCAAACCTATCTTTTGCAAGAGGTCGGTCCTTGCCATTCTTCTTCTTATCAGAGGACTCTTGCTTGGCTTGGCGTATTGCCAATATAATATCTTCTTGAGCAATGTAATTAGTGGCTCTTTCTTGGAACTCCTTGAATTTTTTAAGCTTAGGTAAAGGAGTAGAAGAACTGGGATTTATCTTTTACTCCATTAACTCCTACATTTAAAGCTACACTTATATCGATGTTAGGTATCTTAAGCATTACTCAGTGGAGCCTAGAGATATAATCTTAGAGTGTTTCATCTTGCTTTCTGTCATACATGATTGAGAGTTAAGGAATCCCGTTCAGGCACCTTACTCATCAAAAAATGCTAATAAAACTACATGGCAAGCTCCTAAAAACTGGAGATAAGGTTTAGCTTGAGGCCTTAGAATCATGTTAGTGCTACCTTATTTAGTGTTCCTGGAAAGGCCTTACAAGCTATGGCATTAGAGACATCAAGGAGATTCATCTGAATTGTGTAGTAACTCAAATGCTCTGTGGGGTCGGTTGTCCTATTGTAGAACTCTAATTAGGGAATTCAAACAAGTGTAGGGAGTTGCTAATCTCATACCTCCTAAGTGAAGGGAGAGTTTCTAATAGTAAACATGTCCCATTGATTAGGCTTTTTTATGTCTTTGAGTTTGTTAAGGCGTTTGATCATGTTGTCTATATCATCAATAGACTGATCAACAAGGGATCTTGCTAACCGTACCTCAAAATTATCATTCATGTTATTGTTCTACTCAACCTTTAAGTTAGGGGCTCTATTTGGGTTTGTTGGCACATTCCCATGGTGTTGTGGAACATTATCGCCCTACTGCTTAGTTTATGGTTGAGAATGTCGTTGGGAATGCTCATTAATGTTGTTAATCTGTTCTCACAAATGACAATTTTCAACCAATAAGTCGACAAGTCACCCCTCAAGTCTCACCACCTTATCTTCAGTTGCCTGTTGCACATAAGTTGGATCTAGAGGGTAATTGTTTCAAGCATTTAGCAGGTTGCGATCATTGGGGACATTCTTGCCAGAGTTTCTTCCAAATCTTATGCTAGCGATAGTCATAGTTGGCCTTTAGACGGTGGGCGCCAATTGTTAATTGCTCTAATTACATCAATTTGGTTGGCCTTTAGATGGTGGGTGCCAATTGTTAATTGCTCTAATTGCATCAATTTGGTTTTAGACTAAATCAAGTCCTCAAGTTGATGTATAACATATTAGCTTAGGTACTTTCCTTTTCAGTGGTTGTGCTATAATAAAATTAGCCTTAAGCCTTAGGTTATTTTAGGCATATAACAAAAATATGCATTTTTTTTCCCTAGAAACAAAGAACTTACAACAATAGCATATTAAAAACATAATAGTTCCATCGTCATATTATATTTAATAAGATAGTCGAAATAGAATCCATATTCTCCTTCCACATGCTTTCACTTTAGTAAAACTTAGGAGCAATTTAGTTTACCTCTACAATCAAACCTTCCATTTTGTAATAGACCGGAAGAATGAATAATTTAGAATTTTTTTAATTTAAAAGTGCATTGACATTAGATTAATAATTTTGGATTAATTTGTAAGCTTCTAAGGAAGAAAAGAATGGGAATAAAAAAAGTTGTTTCTTATTTCTCAAAGTTGTCTCACTACTAGAAGATAGGTATAAAATTGAAGTAAATTATAAATCAAATTAAACCAAAGCATAATTATGGTTCTTCTTTTGTAGTTGGAAATTGTAACTCTCAATTTTAATCTTCTTAATTTCTATCTATTTACAAATCAATGATTAATTCAGATATTTCATGATAAATCCTTTATAGTTTAGCATTGGAAAGTCTCCAAATCAAACTGAAAATTTGTAATTAGTTTGAAGGGACAAATCAAACCAAGTTGAAAATGTACAGTCGGTTTGGAAGCGTGAAGCAAACTAAATTGACAAAAAAAAAAATGAATTGATCCATTTAGAAATAGATATAAACATTTTCTTTCCTAAAGATAAAGAGCTTATGAAATAAACAACTTCACCCTTAAATTGATAAGATAATCAAATATAGTCAATAATCTCCTTCGTATTTTTTATAAATGTAAACAAAATATTATTTGTTTTTCATATTTTCTTTTATTCATGCTTTCCATATTGTGTTTCTTAATTAAATAAGAAGAGCTAAGAATAATGATTTGTGATGGGATGGGATCAAATTTTAGGACGACATTTCAAGGACGAGCTGTAGGCGAGATGAACCAAGACAAGATGGACTTTAGAAAGCGTGTGGAAGACCCGGGAGCAAGTCAGGCTAACCGACCGTGACCAGCCAACGGCAATCGGTCTAGGGAAGTCGATCCTTCTTAGGCAAGGTCGATTGTCCTTTTTATCCAGTTGTCTCTTATTTCATTATTTTGCATTATTGTATATTATTTTGTGTCATTTAGTGTTCATCTATTTTGAGTGTTTAGCTATTTTAGAAATTGGTCTTTAATTATATATTTTTGAAATTTGTATCCTTTTTAGTCATTTTATATTCAAGGAATATAAATAAACTTTTTTGTTATAATTTTATAATTTAAACAGCTGAAATATTTGATATTAAATACTATTTTAGAGTTTTTCTCTAAGGTTTTTCTTATCAATTAAACATCCATTGTTGTGAACTATTGATTTCTCAATTACTATGTATCATATCAATAATCTAACGAATCTCTTATTTATATTATTAAAGTCACACATCCATATTTAGTATTTTACGTGCATTTAAAAAAAATAAAATATTAATCACATTACTAAATTAAATCCATACAAGATATTTTTAGAGAAAACCACCCTTATTTTCTATAAATAATGCTCATAATATACTTTTAACCTTCAACTTTTATTCACTCACTTTTTAAATGTAACTATTTTAAAAAACAATTCCTCCTTTTTTTGTTTTTTGGAATTGATGCTTCATTCTCCACAAAAACGGTCGTATTACAATTGTATCGTTTGCTAGCATTATCCTTAAACCGTGGAATCATATCGGTATTTGGAATAATCTAATCTCAATTCAATTTGACAATTGGTAAGTCATATTCAATTGTTGAACTGTCCATATCTTTATTTTTTTATTTATTACATAAACACAAAAACTAAAAAATATTTCTCTTTTATTCATTGATCATTTAGAAAACCTTAAAAACACATCTTTTAATATAGTATTAAAACGTACATAATAATAATAACAAAAAAAAAAAAAAACCAGATTATTTAACTATGAATTTCATCAACAACTTGATTTAGTTTCCAGCTTTGGAATACTTCAACGTCAATTTGTCAAATCTTGCTTTATGTAGTGTGTACCTTAACAAGCATTTCTTTTTCTTTTTCTTTTTACTTGAGCTTTTTTTACTCAACTTATATATATATAATAATAGTATCTTTTTATGAGTTTAAATATTATATTTTATTGATACTTTCATAATGGATATGGTATTTTCCTTAATCTCTAAAATACATAAAAGAACAATTAAACATAGAGTTTGTTTGGATTGCTATTTTAATTTATATCTTTATCTCATTGGCGAACAGGAGGGAAGGGGGGTCAGGTGTTGGGGAGCGAAAGGTGCTCCTACCCTTCCTCGGACCTAATAAAAAATTATTTAATTAATTTTATTTTAAAATTAAAAATATATATTATATTTATATTTTTAAATATAAATTTTATTATAAAATTTAATATAATCTAATAGTTAGATGGTTATTTTTACATACTCAAGGTCATGGTTTGATTCTTATTAGAATCATTTTTACTTTTTAAATTATATTTATTATTCATCTCTCAATAAATGATTTTCATTATCTCTCTCGTTTTTTGTTATAACATATAATATTGAATTTTATTGATAAAAATATAATAATTAACTAAATAAATTTTCAATAAATAAGATTTATTTATTAGTAACTTTATGATAAATAATAATTATATCCAATACTATAAGTGTTTCAGTTACATTGCATAAAACATTAGTAACCAATAGTAGTTTATATTACTTAAGGTATTAACCTTTTTTTTTTACTATTAATATTATGAAAAGAAATAAGCATTATTAAATAATCAATTGCATAATTACTTATATATATATATTATGATATTATTAATAATATACTCTTATAAAGTTAGTGTATAATATTATAAAATATTATATTATTTTTTATAATCATTCTAAAATATATATTTTTTAACATTTTATAAAGTATATCAAGTATCACAATTAATATGTAAAAAAGTTTAAATTAACTTTTTTATTTAGTATTAGATTTGTTAAGAGTATATTTATTTTTATTATTGCAATAATAAGTGAATATTTTTCAACGAATAATTCTAATATTGATTTTAGTACTATATAACCTAGCCTCCAATAGTATAATTATGTATTCGCTCTTATCCTATCTATATCTATTTTGTATTTAATTTATATCTATATGAAATATTACATTTAAAAAACCATCTTATCTATGTTTTATTTATTTATTTTGTTCACAATTATGATGAAAAATATTGATTGTGAAATGAGAATTGGAGGATAAATATTTACTTACATTTAAGAAAAAATATTTTATATTTTATTTGTTGAAAAAAGAAATTTTAATTAGTATTTTTATAAAAATAAATAAATTAAATAGTGGATATATCGACTTTATATAAATTTATTATATAGTTAATTTTATGAGAGGATTATTCATGTATTTATATTTTCATTATTTTAATATTTCATTTTTGATCAATTAAATAAATATATTAGACATGTGAGTCAAATGAAGGGAAATATAATTCAAGGTGTAGCCGTTAAAGAAATGTATAATGGATTAATATTAATATATAAGATATAAATACTAAACATACTAGTTTGGTGTTTTTCCCTTTACTGATACATGTGTTTTTCGAGTATAAAAATAAATATATGTAAAATTATTAATAAAAAATAGTAAAAATATATTGAATCATTAAGGTAGGTATCTAAAAAGTATAAAATAGTTGCGAAATTAAAAATTTAATATTTATTTTAATTTTTTATAATATTTTTAAGTTATGAAATTTGATAAAAACATAAAAATTTTTATAATTGTTTTTTTAATTTAAATTTTGTAAATGTTATTACATAACTATTCATTGAATTAATCTTTATAATATATTAAAATAATGGAACATAATAAAATATAGATTTTTTTTATTATTATGGTGATGAAGTTTGAATTATATAATCGCGGTTTTCATAGGCATTAGTGAATTCATTTTATTGATGGAAAAGTAAGAAAAATAAAACTTAAAATAACAACAGTGCCTCTAGCGTTGATAATATAGATGATAGTACATGATTTCTCGGAAGAAACCGTACGAATTTTTCTCTAGAAACTTCTGCTTTTATTAGTTGTGAATCTTCAGATCCTTCTCTCCGTCGCTTGCTTTCCTTGTTTATCATTCCACGAAAATGTCATCCGCTTCCGCTGTTACGCCACCCACCGCCGGTGGCTATCTGAAATCCTTCTTCTGCCACCTATGCAACCGCTCGGTAAACATCAACCTCCTCCCCTCTGCCGACCCCCTCTGTCCCCATTGCAACGAGGGCTTCCTCGAAGAGTACGACTCACCAAACCCTAGTCCCAGCCCTAACCCTAATTTTACCGATCCTTTCTTTGCCGATCCTTTTTCCTCTTTCCTCCCTCTCCTTCTCCCGTCGTCCTCCTCCTCCGCTACGGTCGATCTCCTAAACCCCAGTTCCTTCTCGAGCCCGGTACCGAACACTTCGCAAACCCGGTCCGATAACTTGTTCGATCCATTCGCCTTTCTCCACAACCACCTCAATAGCCTTCGTTCCGGGGGTGCCCAAATCCAATTTGTAATCGAAAACCGCCCCTCTGATCCCACTTCTGACCCATTCCGAGTCCCCGCAAACCTTGGGGATTATTTCATCGGCCCGGGACTCGAGCAGCTCATCCAGCAGCTAGCTGAGAACGACCCAAATCGATATGGGACGCCTCCTGCATCGAAAGCAGCCGTCTCGGCACTCCCGACTGTTAAAGTGTCGGGGGAGATTATGAATTCGGAGATGAACCAGTGTGCGGTTTGTCAGGATGATTTCGAGGAGGGTATGGAGGTGAAGCAAATGCCTTGTAAGCATGTATACCATTCTGATTGTTTGTTGCCTTGGCTCGAGTTGCATAATTCTTGTCCCATTTGTCGACATGAATTGCCGACGGATGACAGTGATTACGAAAGCCGGAGGAGTAGAGGAGGAGGGAGTGGAAATGGGAACAATATTGGGGGCGGTGAAAGGGAAGGAGAACCTAGAAGTATTCGGAGGAGTTTTAGTATCATGTTGCCCTTTCCTTTTCAGGGCTCGGGGAATGGTGCTGATGGTGGGCAGGCTCATACTGGGAATTGAAGAGGATTAAAGAGGCAAGATCTTTTGATTAAATGGTATTTTGAGATATACCCTTTGTGATTTTGATATTTGATGTATCGGTTCTTTTTAGAATTTATTGAGTTTTAGATATATAATATCCGAAGGGGAGAATACGTGCATCCTGAGTTTTCATCTTTCTGTTTCGTGCTCTTGTTACAGTTGACTTTTTTGAACTTAGGATATTATACTTGTGCTACTAGTGTGGATGTTATGATGGGCTAATTTGGTTTGGCTCTTTCAGGGTTGTGAAGTAAAAGTTGTTATGTTGGAATACTCAACATTGAGTTCGGATATATTATCTTGAGCAATAATATTAATATGAGCAAGGAAAGAAACGAGAGCTTGATGTGAGGAGTTATGGTTGGTTCGACATGTCAAGGGTTTAATGTATTTTTGTAGGTATATGATGTTGGGACAGATAATATGTTGCTGTGAAGTTTGCGGAATTGCGGTTAGAAATGAGAGAACTTCTCTTTGTTTCAGAGTTTATAGCTCATTGAATTGGGTTACGTTTTACATTTATAGAGGTATAGGTTTGGATAGACTTCATGGCACCATCTAGGAGCGTTTCCTTAGAAAAGGGTGCCGTTTTAATAGGAACTAGTTAAACTTTTAAACATATGGAGGTTATTGGATGCTTGGAAAGAAGTTATTATCTGAATAGTTATTCTTGGAGTTCTTTTATGTCAGATACTAGAAAAATAAATCCTTATGAATAAACAAGTGGTTAAAGCATGCCCATGGAAAGAGCAACTAAGCTCTATTAGAATTTGCTTTGCAGCAGTAAATATGAACTGCAACTGTCATGCAACAAGAGATGATTTTCTATGGCCTTCTTTGGAAATGATATTCATGAAATGTGAAAGTTGAATAATATTTGAGATCCTTCCTTCTAAACTATTTAGGTAGTTGGCTGCAATTTAGTTATAGGGGTTAATCAACAAGTGAATATTCTTGGTAGTATAGTGTAATAATATGACTACGGGTGGGTGTGGGATCTGGGGACTTGTATTGGAGTTATCTGGGTTTGCTTATTCTTTTGTCTATGCTACTTTGTTAAAGAAAAACCACTTAATTGCTTAGTGGCCAACTACCTTGATTTCCACTCTGGTCCTAACACACATCTGAAGCTAAGGGGACTTGGTTTTGTGTTATTGTAATGTGTTAGAAGACTAAGAGGAAGGTGGAATTGTGTAGGAAAAATGAATTGAACTTTTAGTTGAAGTAATTAAAAAATTGAACCGTAACCCCTCCCGCGTCTAGCTGCTGTAAATTCTCCTTCTATTATTTAATGAAATCACTTACCAAAAAAATAAAAAATTGAACCCCCAAGGGGTTGGCCTAATGGTTAAAGCCCAAGAGACTCCCATGACAGCTTGCATGAGGTTTGAGGATTCATTCTGATGAGCCATCAATAGACAAGCAAGAAAGTTATTTAGAAATTAGTCTTAGCAGTTTAGGTTAGTCTAAAGTAATTTATGAGATTTGAGGGTTTGTTCTGATAAGCATTCAACCCTTTTCATATAACTATCGGCCTTGACTAGACTGTGCACCTAGGCCCATAACAATTTAGTATTAGAGCCAAACGTCATGGGTAGTTCCTTGCAATGATTGGTTGCACTTTATCCAACAATACATATAATAGCTTAAGTATGTTAGGGCCGAGAAGTGGGCCCGTGCCACCTAACTAGCAGAGGTGAATAGTTAATGAAAGACCCTAGCTGGTGATGCACGTTGGTCTTGGCTCAAGGCACTTGACCCAACATGCATCTAAAGCGTTTTGTTCCACAATGCAATGAAGGCAGCCTTTGCTAGCACAATCTGGCCTGCCACCTCCTGGTGAGCCAGTTGATTCACAAGCATGACCTCTTTGTTAGTCATGATCCTTACCATGGCACACAATCTCCTGAGCGGTGTAGATATCAGGCTTTTGGAATTTGAGGGTAAGCTCGTTGTCTAGATGTGTTAGGAACATTATAATAGGAAATTATAATAAATACTATTATTATTTTTTTTAAATTTCTGTATATTTTTGGAGATATTGTTAGATTTGCCATTATCTTTTAAGACATATTGAGAGATTTAGCATTATCTTTATTTAGGAAAAGTGAAGGTAGAGAAGCTTGTATAAATAAGTGATTTCATTATGGAAATACAGAAGAAGTATTATTAATATATTTCTTATAGTTAGTGCTTTTGAGATTGGAGGGTTTTCTATAATGAGGTTTCAATATTATGAAAATAGAGGATTCTCTAACGAATTCTCAAAACTGAAGATTCTAGGCCCCTCTTTATTGAGGTCTCAACCCTTTCTTTATGTGTATTTGCTTGTGGACCTGGGATTGTAACACAAACAGTGAGCCTATAAATACCGAGAGAATGATGATGACTCTGGAAAACTAGAGATTGAGCATGTTTGAATAGATTGATGAAAAATGAAGATGTAGAGCATGCAAGGAAGTTGCTTTGACCATTTAATTATGGCTAATCAAGCCATATCCACTGCTGTCTACAAATAGTGGGTGCAGAATTGCTGATACATGTGGAAAAATGGATCAATGGTAAATTGAAAACAAATAGCAACAACAGATGCTTCTTCAAACTTACAAAAGGTTAAGACAATGAAAGCAACTAACTGCGAGGATGTTATTGAACAAAATCTAATACTAGAGAAGTTTTTTTCTTTTGGGGTTAATTCAAAAAATTTTATTTAACCAAAAGAAAGGAATGCAACTGCAACGTGCAGGATGGTGGGTCTAAAACCCCAAAAATTACAAAACTTAAAGCTAGGACAAAAACACTATGCTATGGATACAAAATTAGCTACTATTTGGCATATCAACATAGTTTAAAATAAACCTAGCTAGGGACTGATCGTTTGGGATGTGTTGACAAAAATGAATTGAGTTGCGTGGATGCTGTAATTTGAAAGAAAATCTAATCTTATTTCATCGCTTTTTCATATAGGAATTGATGTCTATATATACAGGATTGATCTATCTATTTTAAGAAATAAAATCCTCTAATAATAGCTAGTTAATAATACACATTAATGTAAGATATTATACATTAATATACATATTATAACACTCCCCCTCAAGTTGGAGCATTGATGTTGATCATGCCCAACTTGTTACAAATATAATTGACTCTAACCCCATTTAAAGCTTTAGTAAAGATATCTGCCAACTGTTCTCCAGGCTTAACATGCTTTGTAGATACCAAGTTTTGTTGTATCTTCTCTCGAATGAAATGACAGTCAATCTTGTGTTTCGTTCGTTTATGAAACACGGGATTAGATGCAATATGAATAGCTGCCTGATTATCACACCACAATTGTGCAGGTATTGGCACCTTAAAGCCAACTTCAAGTAAGAGCTGATAAATCCACATTATCTCACATACTGAGTATGCCATAGCCCTATATTCCGACTCTGCACTTGAGCGAGACACAACATGTTGTTTCTTGCTTTTCCAAAAGATCAGGTTTCCACCCACAAATACATAATACCCAATGGTGGATCTTCTATCTATTTTGGATCCTGTCTAATCTGCATCTGAGAAACACTCAATATGATTATGTCCCTGACTACCATAAACTAAACCACGTCTTGAGGTACCTTTTAGGTAACACAGAATTTGCTCTAAAGCTGCCTAATGATACATGGTAGGAGATGACATAAACTGACTTACCACACTTACGGGATAAGCAATATCGGGACGAGTTACTGTGAGATAATTTAATTTTCCAACTAAATGTCTATACCTCTCTAGATCCTGAAATAACTCACCCTCTTTAGTTAGCTGCATATTAGGGAGCATGGGTGCGCTACATGGCTTAGCACCTAATTTGCCCATCTTTGTTAATAAGTTAAGCACATATTTCCGTTGAGAGAGGAAAATGCCTTTCTTACTCCTTGTCAATTCAATCCTCAAGAAATATTTCAATAATCCCAAATCCTTGGTATGAAACTGTGTATGAAAAAATGACTTCAACGATGAGATTCCTGCACTGTCACTTCTTGTAATGATAATGTCATCAACATATACAATAAGAAGAATCATACTCGAGTCAGAACACTTAAAGAATACCGAGTGATCCAATCTACTCTTGCTATGACCAAATGTCTCAACAGCCTAACTGAATTTCCCAAACCAAGCACGAGGGCTCTGTTTCAGTCCATATAAGGATTTCCGAAGACGACAGACTTTACCCGACTCCCCCTGAGCAACAAACCCAGGTGGTTGCTCCATGTATACTTCTTCTTGCAAATCACCATGTAAGAAGGTGTTCTTAATGTCTAATTGGAAGAGCGGCCAATGATTAGTAGCAGCTAAAGAGATAAATAAGTGAATAGCAGTCATCTTAGCCACAAGGGAGAATGTGTCAGAGTAATCAACGCCATAGGTTTGAACATAACCTTTAGCGACAAGATGAGCCTTTAGCCGAGCTATTGAGCCGTCAGGATTAACCTTAACAGAAAACACCCATTTACAACCAATTGCCTTCTTGTCTACGGGCAAATTCACGAGATCCCAAGTACCAGTAGTATCTAAGGCAGTTATGTCTTCAATCATAGCATCACGCCAACCAAGATGAGAAAGGGCCACATGAATAGATTTAGGAATTGTCACAGTATCAAGGGATGCAATAAATGAAGATGATGATGATGATGATGATAAGTTATCATAGGAAACAAAGGATGAAATAGGATAGGTACAGTGACGTTTACCCTTTCGAAGAGCAAAAGGAAGATCAAGATCGTCTGGAGCTGGATCCGATGAGGAAGAAGAGGATGGTTCAGGACATGAAGCAGGCAGGTCTCTTCGTCTAGAGTAGACATGTCAAATAGGAGGCTGTGGTGGAAGTGGCGGCGACGGTGGAGGCGGCGAAGGCATATCCGGAGACGAATAAGTAATATGATAGATTAGTATATCATCATCCTCATCCGGTGTTAGTGTTCCAATAGGTGAAGGAAAAAACATATTGTTTCCTACAAATGAAACATCACCTGACACCAAATACTTATCAAGATGAGGGCAATAACATCGATATCCCTTTTGAACCCTGGAGTAACCCAAAAAGACACATTTTAGAGACTTAGGATCTAATTTTGTTATTTGGGGACGGACATCACGAACAAAGCAGAGACACTACCAAATATCCTTAGTTCAATAGGAAATAATGGTTTTGTAGGAAACAATGCTTTGTATGGAGTTTCACCTTGAAGAACAGATGAAGGTAAACGATTAATCAAGAAACAAGCAGTAGACACTGCATCGGCCCAAACCGTTTAGGAACATTCATTTGAAATAAGAGAGCTCTCGCTGTCTCAAGGAGATGTCTGTTTTTCCTTTCAGCCACTCCATTCTGAGAAGGTGTATCAACACATGAGGACTGATGAATGATGCCCTTTTGAATCATATATGTTTGAAATGAGTGAGACAAGTATTCTTTGGCATTATCACTTCTTAAGGTTTGGACAGAGATATTGAATTGTGTTTGAATTTCAGCACAAAAACTAGTAAAATGGGAAAATACCTTAGAACGACTTTTCATAAAATAAAGCCTAGTCATGCGAGAAAAATCATCCACAAAAGTAACACAAAGTATTTGAAACCAGTCTGTGACATAACAGGACAGGGACCCCATATATCAGAATGAACTAATTCAAATGGTACACTTGCCCTTTTTTTGACTCGAGGAACATAAGATAAACGATGGTGCTTTGCAAAGTGACATGACTCACACTCTAAGCTAGAGACTATTAAAATGAGGAAAGAGCTTTTTCAACACAGGCAAAGAGGATGGCCCATTCGGTAGTGTGCTTCAAAAGGTGTCTGAAAACTGGAACATGCAACAGACTTAGGCACATGAGTATCCAAAATATAGAGACCTCCCAACTCATGTCCTTTACCAATAATCTTCTTCGTCATAAGATCCTGAAATAGACAATGATTAGGAAAAAATGATATGCAACAATTCATAGCACGGATGAGTTTGCTCACAGATAGTAAGTTAAAGGAAAACTGTGGTAAACTCAAAACAGAAGATAGGGAGATCTGAGAAGTGGGATTAATAGTGCCAGAGCCAAGAACACATGACTTAGAACCATCAACAAGAGTAACATTTGTAGGGGATGTGTATGGTTGATAAGTTGAGAAGAGATTAAGATTACCTGTCATGTGATCTGTGGCACCAGAATCTATGACCTAGTTGGAAGATGAGGAAAGGAGACATGTTGGGTTTACTTGTCTCAGCAATGGTGGACACATGATGAGATGAAGCCTTTAATGCGTCTTGGTACTGAGTAAATTTTGCAAATTCATCTGCAAAGACTGTAATTTTCTTCTCAGAGGAAGAGCCATCAGTAGAGTTAGTGGAGGTAATGTGTGCAAAAGGTTTCCTCAGGTTGCGATTTTGCAATTTCTTACAAGTGCGCTTTGTATGACTCGACTCATGACAATAATAGCACACAATCCCCCCCCGGAATTATGCCCTCGAATATCATCCCCTCCTTTCCTATAGGTGGAAGAACGGCCAGTATTTTGGCTGACAAGAGCACTAGTAGGATGAGAAGGAGCAATAGATAATGGATTTTCTGTGCGAAGTATCCGAGTAAAGGTTTCCTGCAAAGAGGAAATCTCAGGACTAGAGAGGATCTGAGATTTGGCAGCATCAAATTCTGGATAAAGACCTGCTAAAAAACTCATTACTGCCATTTGTTCTCATTGAGTCTACTGTACTTTCACATTAGGGCTACATGGTAATAAGGCATTCAGTTCCTCATATGTTTTCTTAAAGCTCATAAGATAAGCAGTAAGGGATAATTCTTGTTGTTCAGTATGATAAAAACCTTTGCAGACCTCATAGATACGAGAAATATTCCCCTTTCCAGAATACATAGATTCCAAGTAACTCATCAACTCTTTAACATATTCACAATGATCAACCAGATTGATAATCTCACTATCAATGGAATTTTTAAGCTGCAAAAATATCCTAGCATCATCACGCAACCATACTTGTCTAGTGTTATCATTTGGTGGATCTTCAGTAAGATGGTATTCTTTTTCAATGCTTCGCAAATATACTCGCACCGTTTTGCTCCAAGCCATAAAATTATTTCCATTAAGTTTATGTTCCTTGATCTTAGTTGTCACAGAAATCATATCAACAACCAAAGATTTTAAGCTTTTATCATCTGTTTCAAATAGCAAAAGAAAAATTCTCACAATAGTAACAAAAAAAAAAAATATAGCCAATCATAGTGTACTAGGAAAAACGTAAAATCCAAGCCTCCAACGAGATCAACCCACAAACGCCAACCAACAGACACCAAGACCAATCTCCGGTCCATGCTCACCGCACCAATCTCAATCAACTCCGACAAGCCAAATGACTCCAGTACACGTCGTCGGCCACGAAGCACAACACCGCACCAATCTCAATCAACTCCAAGAAGCCAAATGACTCCGGTGAACCAACACGACCAACCAACGACAACCGCAAAAGACCACGGACAGCCCAGCGATGTCACAAAACCCAACGCGGATCAAACACACTACTTCAATCGAACTGAACAAACCTTCGGCCAATCACCAAACGCAATCAACTCCGACAACCATAACAAAACCTACTTCCCAAGATGATGTATTCAACCAATGCAACACCAAAGGAGAGTAGAACGGACTTACCAACAGTGCGTTGAAGCTTCTGGTGGGCGAAGAGTCGACACATGCACCCCCACGCGCCGTCGACGGAAGGGGAAAGCGAAACCCTAAAGTGGTGCGTGAGCCTCACGCACTAGTCGTCTGGGGCTTTGGTTTCGGGGTTCGGCCGATCGGATGCTGGTCTTTCCTCCTAGACTGGTGGTGATGAAAAAAGAAGATCCCAACAGTGCTTGCTCTCAAGGGCAGCACGTCCTTGTTTATAGGACAAGATGGAATTTTTTTTTTTTTTCCCTACATATACTTATGCTCTGATACCATGTAATTTGAAAAAAAATATAATCTTATTTCATTGCTTTTTCATATAGGAATTGATGTCTATATATACAGGATTGATCTATCTATTTTAGGAAATAAAATCCTCTAATAATAGCTAGTTAATAATACACATTAATGTAGGATATTATACATTAATATACATATTATAACAGATGCCAAATACAGTAAAATGTAGCTGAGAAAGTGGCTCTCCACTTGTTAAGCAAATGATTATTTGATGATTGCTTGAGTTCATCAATCATGCCATTCCATGAGGAGAATGAAGCAGGGCAGTTGAGAGCAGCAAGAATATGAGACCAAGCTAACTGTGAGAAAGAGCAGGCAAAGAAAAGATGATTGTGTGATTCTTGGTTAGAGGAACAATGGTAGCATGAGGTTGATGTAGGCAGACCCCAAGACCTTAGCTTGTCCAGAGTATGTAATTTTTGATTGATTGCAAGCCAAAGGATGAAATTGTGCCTTGGGAACGATTTGTTGCTTCAAACTATCTTTGACGAGGACACTATGGAGCCAGCTGGGCAAAGTGTTTTGTAGATTGAGAGGTAAGTGGATTGAGGACTTCTAACAATTTCTCAACTAACTCTAGAAACTCAGAACTATCCAGAAGATGCAAGAAATTTTATTTTATTTTATTTGTTTTTTTTTATATTTTTAGGTAGGCAAAAATTTTTCTAAGGAAGAATATACAACCGTCAAAAGACGAAAGGTTGCACAGCAACTCTATACTATGAGTAAGAGTATATAAAAATACTATGGGAAACAAGAGTAAACTCAACAAAAAACTAGGGTAGGCAACTATTTTGCTGTCTGGCAAACATGGGGTTGGTGGGACCTTCCCAAGGTGCACTTGATTGCATGCTCTCCTAATGCAATATACTCAAGTGGCTAGAGCAGACCTCCCAAGTGCTAATCAGATGGATCTTAGAGTTGGCAGTGGCAATGAGCCCAGATGTGACTCCTTGCCAAGATTTGCCAAGATAGGATTGGGGCAGTGTGTTGCATTGAAGGATCATTAAAAAATAAATGATCATGATCTTCAATGCCTTGAGCGCACAAAAAACATTGAGTAGATGTTTCAATTCCCCAAGGGGACAATCTGTGCAATGTAATTTTTGTGATCACACCAGCCACAAGCAGAAAGCACATCTGGGTTTGGTGTGTGGTTCCATACACCCTGTACCACAGTATGCTGGTTGTTGTGGGACTAGAGAGTTGTAGCTGCTTTTAATGGAGAATTCCCCATTATGTGGAGGGGCCCATTTTAAGAATATTTGCTTGAGTGGTGTCCGGCCTAATTGAGAAAGGGATATGGAGCGCCGGTAGTTTCCATTTGTCTCCCACCATGAGAAAGATGTGAGAAATTTTATTTACGATAAGTAACTACAACATGAGAAAATCTTTACATAACTATTATATAAGGAGGAGCAGAGCTAGAGTTGGACCTTCAAACCGATGTTAGTTGTCAAATAGTGGTCAATAAAAATCTGCTCTTGCTTGGTTAGGGTGTTCTCATTTGCTGTCTGCCAAAGAATTTGAGCTCATTTTATAGGGGATTTTCTCATATTTTTCTTTTGCTTGTTTGGGAAATGTTTACCGCTGTTTAGATGTAATGAGACAGTTCAAAAGACACCAGCAGTGAATGTAGCTGTTCAAAATCATTCCACCTGAAATAAATTGGATAAGGAATCTTGTAAGAAGATGAACATGTCTGCAGTCAGGAAAACCACGTTAATTTTTGTACATTGACTAGTAACTTATGTGGGAACTGCTAATGAAACGCGCACATGTCCCTCATGTATTAGCTACTGGTCAGATGCTATCATTGGTCTAACATACCGTAACATTTTTTATTTATGCAGTAAATCCTTATCTTGAGTAGAAAAGGTTTGAGATGCAGTTTCTAGTGTCCGTTGAATACACTGAAGTTGTAGGTTAAGCAAGATGCTTTATTGCTTTACTGCACATCCGAGCTTCGTAGGGGCCATATGATGCTTCTCTCGGGAGAAGAATAAGTTGCTGCTTGCCCAGGGGACATGTTTGTGTGTGTGATTTGCTAGTAATATATGTACATGGGCATGAAGGTCTATTATGGGTTTCCCAAGATAGGATGAGACTCCAGTGGATTTGAACAGCATCCGATAAATCATTTGGTAGTCTGATCTGACTTTGCTCCAATTTTTTTTGCAGGTCAAACGTGGATAAGAAAGAAGCTTTAGCGACTCTTTGGCTGTCGAAGGTCATGCTTCATTTAGAGAATTTCTATTGTTTAGGATTTACTCATGTAAATAGCAATCAAACCATTGACTGCGAGATGGAGACAATGGGAAGTGTTTAACTCCCAAGTTCAATTGATATATCTTATAGATCCCTAGATATGTAAAAGAGGGAGCCTTTATTCGGTGGTAAGTCTACTTTTCTTTTAGGTGGTCAGGAATGCACAGGTCTGTTATCCGGCATATTTTCGATGCCGTTTGTGGAGCTAGGGACTCTCATGACGATTTCGAAGATCCTGTTGATGAGTTGCTCTCTTACTGGATGTGCGGCGTGCAGCATGAACCGTGATTGTTGTTGGAATTTTCTTATGTTAAGTGATGGTGATATTGAAGACGTGTTGAAGGACGGCGAAATAGGTAATTGCATCCGGTTGCATTTGTTTCGGGTGCTACTTTCATTATTATTATTATTATTTAATACACACAATAATTGAAACCGCATTTAGAGAAATAGACTCGGATATGGGTCTATTTTTTCTACTAAATCCGTGGAAGTTGTACGTGCCAACAGGACTTACCCTTTTCTCCTCCCCGGTGAAAACATATACTACGGTTGAGTGTATTTATTAAATCTGATGTGGGTTAAGGGATCTGTGCATCTGACAATCCTGATATATTTGCTGAAGTTGGCTGATAATTTTTTTACCATCTGGTGAACTGAGAATCAGAAAATGGTTTAAGTTTTGATTTGATTCAGTGAGGCTTATGCACAATTCTTATGTTAATGGAAAATGTTCTTGGATTTTTCTATGGAAAATATTAATGGATGTGCCATGATACAGCATTTTTCTTTTTTTTTTTTCTAATAAATAATATATTTTTAGTTTTTCTTGTTTCATTGATTTTCTATTTAAATTTATATATTTTTCCTATTTGTGTCTTAATGCTTGTAAGGTTGATGAACGAGGGTTTTTTTTTTTTTTATAAATATCATAAATTTTTCCCTTAATATGCAACATGTGGGGAAACATACTTAAATAATATATATTTTTTTAAATTGCAGAATAGTATATTAAAAAAAATTATTTTAAAAATAAATTGTAAATATATGGATTTAGTTTATACCTTCAAGGTAAATTTTTTTTTTAATTATCAAAAAAATTTATGAAAATAACATAAAAAATAATTTTTTAATTTTAAGAAATTAAAAGTTTAATAAAGAATTATAAAAAAATTATTTAAAATTTATTAAAAAAAGTTTTACACCTCTGTGCTTTATAAAAAGAAAAAAAAATGGGTTTATTTAGTCAAATTTTTGTTCGTGTAGAATTATTGAGCTTATAATATATTAAAAAGAATTAATTTTAGTGTATTATAGTTGAGAATAAATTGAGTTGTCATTTGTTATTTTTATGAGGTCAAATTGTTATATTTTTTATAGGATATTAACTATTGAATTGATTAAGAAAAAAGGGCAAATTTCTTATTGTATAGATTTTTTTGTGTTATATTATAAAATAAAGTGTAAAGGAGGTGTGAAAAATAAATTTAATAAATTTTTGTAATTTTAAAATTTATGAAAATTATTTTTTTATTTTTATGTAAACTTAAAATTTTTTAAAACATAAAAAATTTTCATTTTCTTTATATGATTTTTCATAAAAAAATTCAATAATTAAAAAAAATTGTATTGTTTTTGCTTTCACAACCCATTTTTAAAATAATTTTTTTATGTATATTATTTTATAAATTAAAAAAATAACATTATTTAAGTGTGTTTCCTCGACATGTGGTGCTACCTATTTCATGCACATAATTAATTTAAAAAAATACTATGATTAAATTAGATAAATAAAGTAAATTAATGATAAAATTTTAAAAATAACATATGAAAAAGGCCAGAAATTAAAAAAAAAAAAAAAAATCGTTTGTAATGCCACATGATAGTGAGTGGGTTGTGACCTAAAATAGGTTGTGGCTCTCAAGTGCTATTAGTTTTCTTGCCTCCCTTTAAGTTTTTCATCCTTCTTTTTTTAAAATTATTATTTTATTTAATTAGTATAAATTATTATATTTCTTAATTAAATAAAAAATCGTATTTTTTTTAACGTATATGTTTTTACCCCCTAAAGTGAGTTGTTGATGGTGCCACTGGCTCTTTTTTAAGGTCATAACAAGTATGTGGCAAAAAGGGAAAAAAATTATATAATAAGTATTTCGAGAAAAATCATTAATCTTTTTCTAATCCACCTGTTGAACATGCTTGTGGCTTCTTCATTAACTATTGCTACTTGTTATTTCATTCACAGGAAATGTCCAATTCTATATGAAAACGATGCTTATGTAATCATTAGGTATTTTTCATATTTTTTTGCCCAAATAGTTAAGACATTGTATTAATAGGTGTCATTTTGGCATAGATGTCTCTTGGATGAGATTTGAATAAACTCATGCATCTTGAAACTCTCTTCTGTGGGTTATATTTTTATGGCCAAAATTATTAAACACTCTTTATGAAAGTAAAGGTTATATAATTATTAGGTATTTCATATTTTTTTTGCCCAAAATCATTAGATATTCTATTAACAAATGTCTTTTCACTCAAAAGTTTCTTAGATGAGATTCATATGAACCCACCCATCTTGGGACTTTGTCTTCTTGATGTTATTTTATTCAAATTTTTACTTAAAATAATTCCAATGGAGAGACCATTAATGTTTTATTTTATGGGTTTATTGTTCAAGCTTAAGATTTAATTCTAGTACTACTTTAGTCAATATCAAGTTTTTTTTTTTAATAAAGTTAGAAATGTGGGCTAGCCCACTTTAACCCGCGCTAAAAGTGAGTTAGATATATTGGCTCAATCTATCTAGCGGGCCAATGTGGGTTAGGTAGGCTATATATATATATATTTGAAAATTATCTATGTTCACTAGATACAAATACAATTATTAGGCCACATTCAATATGAACAAAATCAACAAAATTCAGCATTTCAAAAGAATTAATGAAAAAAAAATCCATGACACTATCAATCTATAAATGAAATAAATAGCTACAAGAGGATGAAGAGATTGGAGTGGAGAGTTGAAACTAGAGAGGAATCAAAGCTGGGTTAACCATGGGCCTACGACAGTAGAAGAGTGACGAGTGAGGAGCAATGAGCGAGGCGAGGAGACCAGAGTGGAGATGAAGAATGGAAGAGAGTAGAGGAAGGTTAGGACTTACGAGGTTACTGCTGGGAGTGGGAGTTGAAATTAGGAGATTGGAGTTGGGACTTTAGAGAAGGAGTTCAATTGGTTTGGGTTTATCACAATTGCAAAGGACAAGGAGAGTGGAGTGGAGTGGAAAGTGGAGACTAGAGAGACAAACCAAAGCTAGGTCGACTATAAGCCAACAACAATAGAGGAGTAACGACTAATGAGTGAGGAGCGACAAGCGAGGCGAGGAGATTGGAGTGGAGAGGGAGACTGAAGAGAGTATAGGAGTTTTTTTTTTTTAATTTATTTTGTAAATTGGGATTGAGACATGAATCATGATAATGTTCTTTTATCATTTTTTAAAAAATAATTATGTGGCCCATTGTGGACCAACTCGCCCCACATCCAGTTGGTTTGCGGGTCATGTAGAGCTGGTCAAAAAGCATGCAATTTATGCAAGTTTCATTTTTCTAGCTCATCTTGCAAAAAAAAAAAAAAAGGATTAAATGGGTTGGCTCACCCTACATTTTCAACTTTATTCTTTAACACTTAGTTAAGTTTCAGATGTTGAAAAATAAAACTTGAGTCTATGTTATGAATTAACACTCATTAACGAAAATGATGGATAATTAGATGAGAATTGAATCCCTTTTTTTGTTGTATTTATTTGAAAAAAAAAGGAAATTACTTTGAAATTTTCTTCTCCCCTTTTCTTTCTACTATATTATTTTTATGTTTACAATATAATTTATAGGCCAATCTAATTAGATAGGAATCATTTTTGGAGTTAGAACAATTATGGAAGCTAATTTGCAAAAGGATTTTCCATTTTAAAAAGCTTTAAGTAGTTAATATTTCAACTTAAAATGCTATTTTTAACTTAACAAACAAATGAAAATAAAGAAAATTTTTTGTGAAGAATATTTACCCTTCTTCTTAAGAAATATTATTTTTTTTCTTCAAATAAGAGTCATTAAATTAAATAAAAAAAATTATAGTATGTATTTTGCGTATACACATGAAAATATTTTATGAGTGGTGATTTTAAATAAATAAATAAATAAGTTCTGGCGGAGGCATCCCAGTAGCATCCCGCATCTACGCTTCGCTTCTCCTGCTTTAGTGTTATCAGATCTCGACCGTGTTCAGTTCAAACTTCAAATCCATGACTTTTGCTAGTTAATCAGATAAGAACTGGAGTTTCTAAGATTCTTCTAGTTCTAGAGACATATTACTACTCATGGAGAATGATAATGGAAAAAGGGACGATGCTACGTACCAAAACAAGGAGTCCCCAACCAATTCACAGCAAACTGGTAATCTGTTCAAACACTCCAAGCTTATTGTTTGATCTTTACGCATACTTGTTTAGGGGCATTTTTCGAAAATTTTGAAGTTCGTGTGTGTAGTGCGGATTCTAGGCACCTTGTGTTGGCTCCCTGCTTGTTTGGTTTGGTGCATGGTCTGAATCTTTGTTATGGGTTTTCCCTTAGCGTGCTCATGTTTAGCTACGTCAAAATGGGACGGAATGAAACAGAGAATCGAAGAGTCTGAGTAACAGGGGACTGAATTGTACCAATGAGATAGCCATTCATGTCAAATTGGTTTAATGTTGAAGTTAGAATGTCAAGTTGTTCAAGTAGACTAAAGGAAATAAGGCATAGAATTTCGAATCAATAAATATAGGCTTCTTCTGATTAGTTCCTTGAAATAGGATTCCATAAAATCCAATTAACTTTTGTTTTTGACAAAATGTTAGTGAGGATGTAATGATGGGTGCTGAATCTTGGAGTCGTGGTGGTTAATATGTATTAGGGCAGTTCACCGGCCAGTGTATGAGTTAAGTGCCACATAGGACAAAATGACATGCTATGTGAGGCAACTTGGAACCTATCCAGGACAAAGTACTCTATGGTGGGCTTCTTGCACCTTTGAAGGCCACCTCTAGAGTTGTTCTTACCTGGTATGGTCTTTGACATAGATAACGATATTGACAAAGATGTTATTGCTATAAGAATAGTAAATTAATGGATAAATTTTGTTAAGAAAATTTACAAAATTATTTTAGGGGCATTTTTTGAAAATTTCAAAGTTTGTGCTAGTGAGCATGGATTCTAGGCCCCCTTGTGTCTGCTCCCTGCTTGTTTAGTTTGTTGCATAGTCTGAATCTCTGTTACGGGCTCTTCATTTTCCCTTGGCGTGCTCATGTTTAACTATGTGAAAATGGAACGGTATGACACAGAGAATCGAAGAGTCTTGAGTAATAAATGTCTGGATTGTACCAATCAGATATAGCCATTCATTTCAAATTGGTTTAGTGTTGGAGTTAAAATATTAAGTTGTTCAAGTGGACTAAAGGAAATAAGGCATTGAATTTTGAATCAATAAATATAGGCCTCTTCTGATTAGTTCCTTGTAATAGGATTCCATGGAATCCAATTTACTTTTTCTCTTGACAAAAGGTTAGTGAGGATGTAGTGATGGGTGCTAGATCTTGGAGTCATGACAGGTAAAGGTACTAGAGCAGTTCACCGGCCAGTGGATGAGCTAAGTACCACATAGGACAAAGTCACATGCTATGTGAGCCAACTTTGAACCTATCCTGGACAAAGTACTGTATAATGGGGTTCTTGCACCTTTGGAGGCCTCCTCTAGGATTGTTCCTGCCTGTTATGGTCCTCAACATAGATAGCAATATTGGCAAAGATGATATTGCTATAACTAGAGGGGAATGTAACATCCCTTGAATAGAGTGTGATGAAACTTTTAAATATCGAGGTGCCTTTTGTTGTAATAATTTAGATTTTGCTAGAACAATAAGGTTAAAGATGCTTAGTATGGAGCACTCTCAAGATGGGTGGCCTCCTAAAAAATAGCTGCGTTAAGAACAAAAACATGTGGCATCTTGTGGACAATAGCTCGATATAAGGAAAGCAGTGAAGACCTCTACAACTTGTTGGTGTCATTGCTTCTGCATTGTCTACTATATATTTCATGTAATGACCGTCGACTTGGTTTCCTATCTATGACCGTGATATGTGATGGAAATCTTTCATTCTTTTCCACCTTCTACGAAGAATTCCTTTAGCTTATGGTTTTATATTACTCATGCCAAAAGCACAACTGGCCCTTTGTGACAATTCAATTGGTACATGTGTACAGAGTTTTGGCACATTCAAGCTTTAACATGATCGAAAAACAGAAATACCTAATAATATGTGGAGAATTGGGGTTTGAGATAATTGAGGTTGGAAGGGAGTTTCTTAGCATATGTAGGCACCTAAAATACATTTGCTTTTCTGAAGAAGATGTAGGAATGTAAAATGGAGTGGCTTCATTGTCATATTAGGAGACATTTGATAGAGTACTTTCAGCAAGAAAGGTATGAAAAGGGACATAGCAAGAAGTCATGCTTACAACTCATGTTACTTATCATAAGCGTCTTTCAAGATTCCCTAGAGTATACTTTAGGAGGTACAAAAAGTGGTAGAAAGTGTGGAATATTGGAGAAACAAATAGAGTGACCAGAAACCTACTTTTCTTGGGAAAGATTTGTGCGCAGATATGGTAAACAACTAAAATGAATATAAAGTTCTGGTTTTGGTTTGTTGAAAAGTGAAAGTCAATATGAGATTTTGAATTGAATGTCCTGATTGCATGGGTGTGCTTGAGTGTTTCAGTTTTGCATCTGTACTAAAAAAGATAAAGTGTTAGTCAACAACCTGCTACCACTCCTATGAAGGTGTACACACTCAAGAATAGGGAGAATGATCAGAAGAGTTGACTCTCTAGCGTTTGAGTCTAAGGGTGACGTGTCAATGTTAGGTGTACATGCAGTAGAAATGTGTGTGTCGTGTAGTCTGTGTGTGTGTGTAGAGGGCTGCCGGATGTGTGTATGGGCTGTTAGGGTCATGCCGTGTAATGATAGTTGTTAGGATATGGCATGTGGATAAGGTAGTGGGAGTGAAAATAGGAAGGTGGTTAGTAACCACCTCCCCCCCTCAAATTTGGATGTATTTAACAAAAAGAAAAGGAATAAAAGGGGCTAACTTTTGAATCCTAACCAAACTAGTCTTAGAGATCTAGAGTTCTCTCTAATGAGCCCTCACATTTTGTAAACATAGGGAGATAGGGGCTGGATTCTCGTTCTAAGGGGATAGAGCTCGATTTAAATCTTAAACCACTGATAACTAGGTCCTCGAAAAGATTCGCTAACATATTGGTATTAGAGCCAGGCATGGAGGACCTGAGGAAAGTAAGACAGCAATTGGAGACTCTCGTGGCAATGTATCAGGAGACAGGTCGCGCATGGCGCAAATGGAAGCTTGGTAGGAACAACTAGCAGCACAAGTGGAGACCCTGCCGAGAGAAGGGTCAACGTCCAAGTAGCCTAAGCAAATGTCGGAGACAGGAGAAAACGCTCGGGTGGAAAAACGGCGTGAGCGTAGATCAGCGGTTCCCAAGTACACCAAATGGGACTTTCCTAAATATGATGGGAGCACTAATCTGTTGGCGTAGCTTAACTGTAGTGAACAATTCTTCAAACACCAACTCGTAAGGAATGGAGATAAGGTAGAACTTGCAACCTTCCACTTGGAAGGGGACGCGTAGCTATGGTTCATGAAACTGGAGTGCGAAAACGTGGTTGGGAGTTGGCTGGAGTTCAAGTGCCTGTGTGACTTAAGGTTTGGCCCTCCCATTCGAAGCAATAAGATAGGAGAATTAGCCAAATTGAGGCAGGTGACCACGGTGAACAGTTACCAAAGGAAATTTGAACAGTTGTCTGCACAAATCGCGACACTCACAACTGAAAATGAGATTCGTATCTTTATCAGCGGGTTGAAGGAGTTCATTGTGGTGGAAGTAGAACTCCACCAGCCTTCGAGTCTCTCGGAGGCCATGAGCCTGGCAAGGCTGTATGAGAAGCGAGGGCCACTGGCTAAAGAAGACATGGGGGGAAAGCGGTGCTTGTCGGCCACCAATCCAGGGGCGGTGCGGCCACCCTTCATTTGGAGGTTGAGCAAACTGGATCTACAAGAACGTCGAGCCAAAGGCCCATGCTTCAACTGTGATGAGTCTTTCACAGTGGGGCACAAATGCAAGCAGCTCTTTTGGCTAGAGTGTGAAGAAGAAGAGAACGAGTTGAACACAAGGGTAGGAGATAACCAAAAGGAAGAAGCTGAGGCGAACTGGAAATCTCACTCCAAGCCATAGTAAGGTTGGCAAAGGCCCAAACAATGAAGTTTCCGGTACATGTTTTGGGGCAGGAGATAAGGGTACTAGTGGATTTGGGGAGCACCTACAACTTCATCAGCGCCCCACTAGTGTCATAGGTGGGTTTATGAGTGGAGCCCCGTGCCAAGCTGCAAGTGGTAATAGCTAATAGAGAAAGGATTAGAAGTGAAGGCATTTGTCGAGAGGTGCCTTTGCTGATCGACGGAGTGCCGTTCCACTTGGATTTGTACTCCCTACCCTTGTGCGGAGTAGGGGTTGTCCTAGGGGTTAATTGGCTGAAATCCCTTGGACCAATTGCCTGGGGTTTCGAACGTTCTAGTAAGGGGCTAAGATGGTTAAATTGCAAGGGATAATAGGGCCATCTGAACCACTAAAGCTCGCTACGGCTATCAAAGAGGTTGATCAAGCACATGAACTGCAATAGCTACTCATCACGTTTGAGGACATCTTCCAACCCCCATCGGGTCTCTGTTAGTAGCCGTGGCTTGCTGCCTAGTGTGGGGTCTATGGGATTCGCTAGAGGTTGCCTTAGTTGTGGACCCAACCTTGCGTCCTGGCTTTCCTATGGTAACTAGTTGTTTAGGCTCGTTAAGAGAGAACCTAGGATCTTAAGAAAGTTGAACTGTATAAAATTTCCAGATAGATCTTTCATTGCCCTGGCGTACATATATATAGCCAAGTGGATAATTCTAGTAGTTACATATTTCCCCCCTATTTCCTAGCGCACAGGTGGATCACTAGCCTACCCACTACCCCACTACTCTGCCTCTTTGAGGGCTTGCTCCACATCCTTCTCGTTATCACGTTGTCCACTTCTCCTCATGTTCTCCTAGTTGCTGCCACTCCTTCCATTTTCCTTGGGCTTGGCTCCACTTCTCTGGTACAAGAAGGCGAAGGGTGTTATTCCAGGTGGAGCCGGTGACTTAAGTGTAATAGTTTCCCTCCACCTTAATCCTGTGACCATGCCATCAGCTTCCTACCCGGAACACCACCCATAGTGGTCCACTCCTACCGCCCCCCCACCCCCCCACAACCAAAAAGACAAGATTGAGCAACAATGTGAGGAGATGCTCACTCGAGGGATCATTCGGCCCAGTTGCTCACCTTACTCCTCTCCCGTGTTGTTAATCCAAAAGGCAGACCACACCTGACACTTTTGCGTCAATTACCACACCTTGAATGAAAAGACCATTAAGGACAAGTTTCCAATCCTGGTCATTGAACAGCTCTTGGAAGAATTACATGGGGCGTGCTATTTCTCCAAGCTAGACTTGGCTTTAGGGTATCATCAAGTAAGGATGTGGCCAGCGGATGTGGAAAAGATAGCCTGCCGAACTCACCACGGCTACTTCGAATTCTTGGTCATGCCCTTCAGGCTTACCGACACCCCCTCCACCTTCCAAGCCCTCATGAATGAGGTATTTAAGGGATTCCTTAGGAAATTTGTTTTGGTATTTTTTGATGATATCCTCGTTTATAGTCACTCTTGGGTGGAACACCTACAACACCTCAACCTGGTCCTCTCCATGCTTATATAGCACCAATTGTTCCTTAAAAGGTCAAAGTGTAGGTAAGTTGCTTACCTTAGCCATTGGATATCTGCTGCAGGTGTGGAAGTTAACCCCCAAAAGATTGCAATAGTGTAAGCTTGGCCAAAATCGACAACCATCACAGCTCTGTGAGGATTCTTGGGACTGACCGGGTACTACCGCAAATTCATTCGAAACTATGGCATGATCGCGGAACCCCTGACAAAGATGCTATGTAGAAATAGCTTTGAGTGGACCGAAGAGTCAAATCAAGCCTTTTGTTAGCAGTGGTGGTTAGTGAGCATGTGTGGGGTATAGTTGGCTTGCTCAAGGATGCCTTAGCTGTAGAGCCGGCCTTGCGTCTTAGCTTTCCTATGGTGAATTAAGTGTAAGGCTCGTTAAGAGAGAACCTAGGATCTCAAAGGGGAAGTTTTTTGTTAAATTTCTTCTTGCATTCCATTTAAATTCCATACATATTTATAGGCAAGATTACATGAATTCCCTCCCTTTTCTTCCTAGCTGCCTAACCTGGAACTACCTCCTACTACCCCACTATGCTTGCTCTTCGTCCCTTCTTATCCCTACGTGTGCTGCCACCACGTCTGGAGATGTTTAGTTGTTTCCTCCACGATCTCCACTACTGCCCTTGTCCTCCTGATGGTCCCCCTAATCTTGATCCTTAGTTTTGGTGGTATGGGCTCGATGTCTGTGGTACACGTGGGCATATGGTGTGGTTGCTGACATGGGGCATGTAACATCACACCCCCCTTCGATGAGGCGCGTGACCTTAGGCGCCATGCTGGGATAGCGATCACGCATCATTTCGACATCTTCCCAGGTAGCTTCAGCTGGGGAGTATCCCTTCTAGTGGACGAGGACTTCGGGTCGTGAGGTCTTGTGTCGTGCTTCTAGAATGGCTTGGGGTGCTGGTATGAGATGTCCCTTGATGAGATCGGGGAGAGCTGGCTGAGTTGGGCAAGTGCCTATGAAGCATTTTAACTTGGAGACGTGGAACATGGGGTGGAGCCTGACTTCTGGGGGTGGAGCCTGACTTCTGGGGGTAGAGCTAGCTTGTATGCCACGGTCCCGATGCGTTCAACGATGTGGAATCGTCCATAGAACTTAGGAGCTAACTTCATTGAGGTGTGCCTTCCCATGGATTTTTGTCGATAGTGTTGTAGCTTCAAGAGCACTAGGTCGCCCTTGTCGAAGCTGATGTCCCTGTGGTGAGCGTCGTAGTGGTGTTTCATCAGTTGTTAGGCTCGTTCAAGTTGCGTTTGGAGTTCCTTGAGCATTTAGTCTCGTTCCTTGATCGCTATTTCTACTGCTACCACTTTGGTGTCTTCTGGAGTAAATGGAAATAATCGAGGAGGAGCATGGCCGTAAACCACTTGGAAGGGAGTGGTTTTGAGGGAAGAATGGTAGCTAGTGTTGTAGCAAAATTCTGCCCATGCCACCCATTCGGTCAATTTTTTAGGATGGTCTTCCGTGAAGCAGCGTAGATAGGCTTCAATGGTCCGGTTGACCACCTTCGTTTGGCCGTCACTTTGCGGATGGTACGCTGATGAGAAGGAGAGGGTTGTTCCTTGAAGTTTGAATAATTCCCTCTAAAAGGTGCTTATGAAAGTGACGTCTTGATCACTTACTACAGACTCGGGAATTCCATGGAGATGAACAATAGTGTTGAAGAAGATTTTCGCCACGGTGATTGGTGAGTAGGGGTAGCTTAAGTGATCCACCACCACTAGTAAGACTAACTTCCCATTCGAGTGAGGAAGGCCTTCCCCGAAGTCCATGGAGATGTCTGCCCATATTTGGTTCGGTATTGGCAGTAGCTGAAGGAGGCCGGTGGGTTGCAAGTGCTCTGCCTTAGAACGTTGGCACGTAGGGCAGCTGCGTATGGTTTCCTTCACTTGTCCTCTCAATCCCTTCCAATAGAACTCTCTTGTGAGTCGGTGGAGAGTCTTTTGATAACCCTCATGGTATTGATCGTGGAATGCTTGGATGATCGATGAGCACAACGGAGAAGTGGGAAGCAGATAGACACGGTCCTTGAAGAAGATGAATCTGTCTCACCATGTCCACTCCAATCTAGCTTCCTTGGCTTGGACACAGATTTCCAATTGTTGCAGCTCTGGTGAAGAGGAGAACTCTTGCCGCAGCAGCTCTCTTATCTAGGGTTGTGGGATAGATATGGCGATGGTTGCGGCAAGTTCCTGATACTGTCGTGAGAGTGCATCCACGACTTTGTTCTCTCGCCCCACCTTGTATTCAATCACATAGTCGAACCCTAGGAGTTTGCTGATCCGATGCTGTTGTGGGGATGTTGACACCCGCTGTTCTAGTAGGAATTTAAGGCTATAATGGTCCGTCCTCACTACAAATTGTCTCCCCCATAAGTAAGATCTCTAGTGGCAAATTGCTTTGGCCAGACCAATTAGTTCTTTCTCATATGCTGCTAGCTTGAGGTGTCTTTGGGCAAATGGGTGGCTGAAATACGCAATTGGTTGGTGCCGTTGTTGCAATACCTCACCTATGCCGGCGTCTGATGTGTCGCACTCCACTACAAAGGGCTACTCAAAGTTAGGCAGAGCTAGGACAGGTGCGCATGTCATTGCTTCTCGGAGGGCATCAAAGGCCTGCCCTACCTCTTGGGTCCACTCGAAGTTGCTCTTTCGTAGCATCCGGGTCAGGGGTTTCGCGATCATTCTATATCCCTTCATGAACTTCCTGTAATACCCCGTTAGCCCAAGGAACCCCCTTAGTCCGCGGACAGTGCTTGGCTTGGGCCATCGCAACACTGCCTCAATCTTCTGGGGATCAGCCTCTACACCTTTGGACGAAACCAGGTGTCCTAGGTAGGCAGCTTGCTACTGGGCGAATGAGCATTTGGAGGCTTTCAGCTAGAGTTGGTGTTGTCTCAGCAAGGAAAACACCTTGCTCGAATGTTGGAGGTGCTCTACCCAAGTCTTGCTATAGATCAAGATGTTGTCAAAGAACACCAATACAAACTTCCGCAGCTGCTCCTTGAAGACTTAGTTCATAAGGGCTTGGAATGTGGAAGGAGCATTCATGAGCCTAAAGGGCATTACCATGAACTCAAAATGCCCGTGATGTGTTCGGAATGCGGTCTTCTCCACATCTTCTTCCCTCATCCTTACTTGATGGTACCTTGGGCAAAGGTCCATCTTGGAGAAATAGCAAGCCCAGAAGAGCTCTTCCAAGAGTTCATCTATGACAGGAATGGGGAATTCGTCCTTCACTGTCTTTTCATTTAGTCCTTGATAGTCGATGCAAAACCTCTAAGAGTTATCCCTCTTCTTAATGAGCACTACTAGTGACAAGAAGGGAGAGCGGCTTGGTTTGATCCACCCCTTCTGCAGCATATCCTCGCATTGCCCCTCAATTTCATCCTTTTGTCCATGCAGGTACCGATATGGCCTAATGACCACTAGGGGAGCTCCTAGCTGAAGCTTAATGACATGGTTGCACCTTCGGATCAGGGGAAGCTCTGTTAGTGGCCTAAAGATGTCTTGAAATTCTATTAATAGGGATTCCGGTTTGTTCCGTCCCTCTCCTTCCCTCACTATGGATGCAATTCCTAGGAGCACGGCTGTCCTCAAGTTTCCTTGGAGCTCCACCTTTTTCCGTCCCTTCTAGAAGCACATTTTCATGGCTGTGAAGTCCCACGTGATCGGGCCTAGAGATCGGAGCTAGTTTACCCTTAGGACTACATCAACTTTGCATAAGGGTAAGGAGTACAGATCAAGGGTGAACACACTTCCTCCTAGTTCCAACTGGTCTCCCTTGCAAATCCCTTGACTTCCCACCTTATCTCCATTTGCCACCACTACCCTCAGCCTCTCTTGTACAAGTAGGGGTGGGTCCATTTTCTTGACTAACTCTGCACACATGAAGCTACGTGTGCTTCCCAAGTCCACCATAACTTCCACGGATTGCCCCTTAATCTGCCTTCGAATCTTCATGGTTTGATTTTGCGGAAGGCCCGCTATAGCTTGTAGGGATATTTCAGGTAGGCTCTCCTTGTTTTCCTCCTCTTCCTCTTCCATGCTGGCTGAGTCATCCCATTCTAGCTAGAGTAACTTCTTGCATTTGTGTCCCACGGTGAAGGGCTCATCGCAATTGAAGCAAAGCCCTTTGCTTCGCCTTTCCTCCATCTCCGCCCTGGTCAGCTTCTTGGCGAAGGAGGGTTTCAGAGGGACCTCGAGGGTTGTGGTTTGCTTTCTCTTGCCTTCCCCTTCATATCTCGGCCCGAGAGTTCTTTTTTCATACAACCTTGCGAGACTCTTGGCTTGGGTTAAACTGTCGAGGTGGTGGAGTTCTACTTCCACCGCTATTGCTTCCTTAAGGCCACTAATGAAGATGGCTACCTCGTGCTTTGGAGCTAGATCCACTACTTGGGCGGCCAGTTGCTCGAACTTGCGTTAGTAGCTCTCCATAGATCCCAGCTAGCGAAGTTTAGACAATTCGCCCTCCTTGTTGCTCCGTATCGGAGGTCCAAATCGCAGATCACATAATCGCTTAAATTCTGGCCATGCCAAGGAAGGATGTTCCCTTTTCAGCTTGAGATACCATAGCTGTCCATCCCCTTCCAGATGGAAGGCAACCAATTTGACCTTGTCTTCCTCGGCTGCGGGTTGGTGTTTGAAGAATTGCTCATAGCGACTGAACCATCTAAGGGGATCGCCACTTCCGTCGTACTTGGGAAATTCCCATCGAACCATCGTTGGCATGGCGCTTCCTCGATCAGAGGCTCCACTGTTAGCGGACGTCTCGCTCATCCCTTCCTTCTCCACTCCCTGCTCTCGCGGCTGGGACATGTCCCTCGTTAGACTATCCAGCATGTTGGCAAATCGGTCCTGCCTCGCCTCCATCCTTTCCAAATGAGCCCAATCATCTTGATGCATTGCTAGCAAGGCTTCCAACTATTGATGCACCTTGTCCCAACCGACCATTGCTTCCTACTCTGATATCGGTTTATTAGCAGTGGTGGTTAGTGAGCGCGTGTGGGGTCTAGTTGGGTTGCTCGAGGATGCCTTAGCTGTAGAGCCGGCCTTGCGTCCTAGTTTTCCTATGGTGAATTAAGTGTAAGGCTCGTTAAGACAGAACTTAGGATGTCAAAGGGGAAGTTCTTTGTTAAATTTCTTTTTGCATTCCATTTAAATTCCATACATATTTATAGGCAAGATTACATGAATTCCTTCCCTTTTCTTCCTAGCTGCCTAACCTGGAACTACCTCCCACTACCCCACTATGCCTGCTCTTCGTCCCTTCTTATCCCTACGTGTGCTGCCACCCACGTCTGGAGATGTTTAGTTGTTTCCCCCACGATCTCCACTACTGCCCTTGTCCTCTTGATGGTCCCCCTGATCGTGATCCTTAGTTCTGGTGGTATGGGCCCGACGTCTGTGGTACACGTGGGCATATGGTGTGGTTGCTGACATGGGGCGTGTAACACCTTCATTGTGCTAAGAGACACCTTGACCTAAACCTTGGTGTTGAGACTTCCAGATTTTCCCCAGACTTTCATAGAGGAGTGTGATGCTTCCGATAGTGGCATCGGGGCTGTCTTGCAGCAAGAACAACAGCCCATTTCTTTCTTTAGTTTCCCCTTCGCGCAGCGACATCTAAAGTTACCAACTTATGAGAAGGAATTGATTGGCTTGACAAAGGCCGTGAGGCATTGGAGAGCCTACTTGTGGGGGTGAAGGTTCATTGTCAAGATAGATCACTATAGTTTAAAGTTCCTCTTGGAGCAGTGGATCACTACTTTGCCCTAGCAACATTGGATTAGCAAGGTTCGACTTTGATATCCAATACCAACTAGGAAGGCATAACCGAGTAGCTGATGCCCTTTCACGTTGAAAGGAAGCTGGAGTTGAAAGTTTTGCCATTTCCACCCCGTAGCTGCATCTGTTTGACTTGATCAGGGATGAGACCGCTCCTTCCCCCACCATGCAAGATCTTTGCCAGTGGAACCAAAACAACTATAATGGTCCTTAGTGGCGCATGGAAGCAGGCCTTGTTTTTTTTTACAAAGATAGAGTTTATTTAGAGTCGAACTTCGCACTTTGCTCCACCATTATGCATGCCATCCACGACCATTGCCATGAAGGCCATTAGTGTACACTCTATCGCATCAGCCGGGACTTCTACTGCAAGGTTATGAATCGGTAAGTAAAAGATCTGATAAGTGCCTGCCCCACCTGCCAACAACACAAGGTTGAACACCTCCAACTAGTAGGCCTCCTACAACCCCTGCCAGTGCCCCACCAAGTCTGGTTCGACATCTCAATGGACTTCATAGACGCACTTCCCCTGTCCTATGGTAAAACTGTCCTCCTGGTGGTAAAGGATCGTTTTTCTAAATATGCTCACTTTATTCCCATGAGTCATCCCTATACTGTTGTTTTAGTTGCCAAGATTTTCTTTGACATGGTTTTTTACCTTCACAGACTCCCTGAGACTATTGTAAGTGACCAGGATGTCACGTTCACTAGTTTGTTTTGGCAGGAACTCTTCAAGCTTAGTGGCACCAAGCTCTCTTCTTCATTCGCCTATCACCCCTAAAGTGATGGTCAAACTGAAGTCATCAACTGCACCATTGAGATGTATCTCCGTTGCTTTACAAGTGATCGACCAAGATGCTAGACTAACTGGATCCCTTGGGTCGAGTATTGCTACAACACCGGGTATCACTCATCCCTTAAGACCACCCCCTTCTAGGTAGACTATGACTGCCCTCCTCCATGACTCATCTCCTACACTTTCGGCTAAACTAAGTTAGCGGCGGTGGATCAAGTTGTGATGGACTAAGATGCTGGGCTCATTGACTTGCGCAACCAATTGCTACATGCCCAGCACCTCATGAAAGTAAAATATGATTCCAAGCACAGGGATGTTTCCTTCAATCCAGGCAACTTTGTTCTCCTTCGATTGCAGCCATATCGCCAATCCTCTTTATCAGCTATAAAAACTCACAATTTGTCTCTGAAGTTTTATGGCCCCTTTCTAATTGATGCGTGTATCGGGTTTGTGGCGTACAAATCGTGCCTGCCCCCCACCAGCAAACTCCACCCAATATTCCATGTCTCCAGCCTCAAGCGCTTCATTGGCTAACCCCCAGCTCAGCCCCGTATTCCTCTCACCAACCAAGGATACGCTGTGCCCTCACCGCAAGGCATCCTCTAAGCTCATCACAACACCTCTTAGCCTGAAGTCTTGATCCATTGGGAAGGTTACGCTCCTACCGAAGCATCCAAGGAAGATGCGATGATGTTTTGTCACCACTACCCTCACTTTGCACCTGAGGTTAGGCGCTATCTTGAGGGAGGGAGCCATGTTAGTCAACAACCTTCCACCACTCCTATGAAGGTGTACACATGCAAGAATAGGAAGAATGATTAGAAGAATTGACTCTCCAGCATGCGAGTCTAAGGGTGACATGTCAATGCTAGGTGTCCATGCAGTAGAAATGTGTGTGTTGTGTAGTCTGTGTGTACGTGTGTAGAGGGCTGCTGGATGTGTGCATGTGTGTGTATGGGCGGTTAAGGTCATGCCATGTAGGGATAGTTGTTAGGATATGGCATATGGGTAAAATAGTGGGAATGGAAATAAGAAGGTGGTTAGTAACCCCCCCTCTCCCTCAAATCTGGATGTATTTAACAAAAAAAAAAAAAAGGAATAAAAGGGGTTAACTTTTGAATCCAAACCAAACAAGTCTTAGAGATTTAGGGTTCTCTCTAACGAGCCCTCACCTTCGGTAAACATAGGAAAACAGGGGTGGGATTCTCGTTCTAAAGGAATAGAGCCCAATTTAAATCTTAAACCACCGGTAACTAGGTCCTTGAAAAGATTTGCTAACATAAAGCCTTGATAAATTTGTTGAAAGATAAAGAAAAACAATTTTTTATGAAGAATTTTGTGTGTTTATTTTATTGAGATTTCACCTCTTTAAATAGATTACAAGAAAATAAAATTACAAAAGGAATAAACTTAAAGAAGGAAACAAAGATAAACCTATTTAATAAAATTTCCTAAGAAGGTTACAATTAAATCCTAATTATAAATAATTCTAAATATATACAAATCTGACTTTGACTACACTTTCCCTCAAGCTTGGCTATATATGTTGATGAGACCCTGCTTGCTTTCAAGACACTCATATGTCTGTTCTGAAAGTCCTTTTGTGAGAAGATCGGCTAGTTTTTATTTTTTTTTAGGTAATTAATAATTTTATTAAATTGTAGAAATACAATGCACAAGTGAGATAAAGTTACAAAGAGCACGTAATCGATGATTGTGCTTGCATGCTAAGTGTCACGGTCCGGGGCATTCTCAAATGCACTAAGACCGTGCGGCGCCGACTATCCCACCCCTGTGATAGTAGGCAAGCCTTCACGTAACTCTAAAAGGCAATCGGGCCCAAAAACCTGTGTATCAAGGAATAAGCAACACAATGTAGGCAATAATAAGTAAAGAGACACGGGTAGGAATCAATGAATATGAATACACTTTTATTAATATTCACAAGGGACTTGCTATAGCTAAAGTGTGTGTGAGGTTTGTGTAAAATGGGAAAGCCTTGACTGTGATCAATCAAGTGGTGAGTAAGAGCTTCAATCCAGAAGAGTACTCACTCCCCCACGTAGAGCTTTATATGCATTCTTAGCTCTAGTAAGAGAAGACATTACATTTGTTGAGGAAGCAACACCTCCAAAAATAGAAGTAAAATAAAATACAATAAAATATCTATGCTAAGATTGCAAGAGGTTCCCCACCTTATTTACAAAGATTACAAAAAAAATGGTCACACTAAGCCTAGGCACTAAACTGAAGCAATACATTAGGATTACAAAACATAGGCTCGTATTTGGTGTGCTAACATGCTAATCCCTAGGAGGTCTTTCCCTAATCGCACTTGATTCCGGATGCGCCATATGCAGTAGACTGCTGCTGCTAGTGTAGCTCGCCATCTCTGATGAGTCGGTGAGTCTCCTAATGCCATCATAAAACTGGTAACACTATCTCAGCTATTGGATGGGATTGGGCAATGCAAGAAGTCACAGACTATACTCCAAACTTGCGCTGTGTAGTCGCACTGGAAGAATAGGTGGGCATAGTCCTCCTGATGCCGGTTACATAGAAAGCAAGCAGTAGATTGCACTAGTCCCCAATGGTATATCCTATCAAAGGTGGAGAGCTTCCCTAACCAGGCTAACCGTAGTATAAAGGAGTGTCTAGGTAAGGAGGATTTATTCCATCTCTTTGCCATGGTACAATGGGTCTTGGGGGGTTAAGGAAACTATAGCCACTGAATATGTGCCTACATCTCATCAACTGGCTGACTCAGTTAGTTGATGAGATGTAGGCACATATTAAACTTTGATAATGTTTTTATCAAGTTTTTCTTTAATAAAATATCGATCAACCTCCACATGTTTGGTCTTATCATGATGAATAGGATTACAAACAATACTTATTGCTGATTGATAATCACAATAGAGCAACATAGGTTCTTCAAATCCAATCTTCAATTCATTCAATACTCTTCTTATCCAAATAAGCTCACAAACTCTATGAGCCATAGCTCTAAACTTAGCTTCCGCACTACTTATAGCAACCATTGTTTGTTTCTTACTACTCTAAGTCACTAGATTTCCCCGTAGTAGCGTGCAATAACCAGATGTTGATTTGCGCTCATCAATTGATCTAGCCTAATCAGCATTCGCAAACACTTTCACTTTCCGATTGTTGGTCTTGGCAAAAAATAAGCCTTTCCTAGGTGTTTGTTTTAAGTTTCTTAAGATTCTATATACAACATTTAGATGACCTTGACATGGTGCATGCATATACCGACTAACCAAGCTTACTGCAAAGGCAATATTTGGCTTCATATGTGAGAGAGAGATGAGCTTTCCAATTAGTCTTTGATATTGTCCTTTATCAATCGTCTTTCCTTCAAACATTTTTCCTTTGTTCCCGAGTTCAATTGGTGTTTTACTTGGCTTGCATCCTAGCATTCCAATTTCTTTTAATAAATCTGAAGTGTACTTTCTTTGAGAGATAGAGATCCCGTTCTTACTCCTTGCAATCTCCATTCCAAGAAAGTATCTCAATGCTCTTAGGTCTTTAACTTCAAATTCCTTTGCCATTATTTGCTTCACTCTTTTGATTTTCTTGTTATTATTTCCCGTGACAATAATATCATCAACATATACTATAATAATAGTAATCTTCTCTTTCTTTGCATGCTTAACAAATAGTGTGTGATTAGCTTGCCCCTGGATATAACCAAATTTCTTGATGACTTTAGAGAATTTATTGAACTAAGCTCGTGGAGACTGTTTTAAACCGTAGATTGATTTATTGAGTTTACAAATAGTTTTGCTCCCTAGATTTTCTTCAAATCCTAGAGGTTAACACATACAAACTTCCTCCTCAAGTTCACCATTTAGGAAAGCATTTTTAATATCGAGTTGATGTAGAGACCAATAAGAGTTTACAGCTAAAGATAGAAGAATCTGGATACTATTAAGTTTGGCAACAAGAGCAAAGGTCATAGTATAGTCGATCCCATATGTTTGACTAAAGCCTTTGGCCACTAGTCGTTCTTTATATCTTTCAATTGAACCATCAGCCTTATGCTTGACGAAGAAAACCCATTTACAGCCTATTGTATTTTTTCCTTGTGGTAATTCCATCAAACTCCTAGTATTGTTCTATTTAAGGGCATGTATTTCTTCAAGAACAGCAGCCTTCCACTTAGGAACAGATAGCGCCTCTTCAATAGATCTAGGAATCATAATACTAGACAAACTTAAAGTGAAAGTATGGAAGAAGGAGATAGATTAGAGAATGATGTAAATTTAGAAATAGGATGATGAGTGCAAGATCTAACACCCTTTCTAAATGCTAACGGTAAATTTAGATTTGAAGTAGGACTTGTTTTACCTGATTTGTTGGGTGAGTGAGACCTTACCATTAGTTCATCCTCTTGACTGTGAGTAGAATTCATGATTTCTTTATTTGTTTGATGCCTTTTTCTTCTAGAGTAGACTTGCAACTCTTGCTATTTAGGCATTAGAGATATTGACTCTCCCCCTGTTTCCAAAACTGTTATGTGGTCACGTGAAGTTGGATCAACTATAGGAAGATTGATTATTGTTGAGTTAGGTTTAGGGACAGTTGCTTCTAAAGTGACATCAGGTAGAGGCAGGTTAAGTGTATCCCAAGGACAACAAGTTTCATCCCAATTCTCCCCCTGAAGCGAAGTTGGAGAAAAATATGGTGTTTTTTCAAAGAACGTGACATCATAAGAAATATGCGTTTTTCCAGTTTTTAGACGATAACATCGATAGTTTTTTTGATTGGGAGAATAGCCAACAAAAATTGTTTTGATTGCTTGAGGGTTAAGTTTGTTCCTATTGTGGTCATAAATATGGACAAATGCTGTATAACCAAAAATTCTTAATGGGAGGATATTAGATTTAGACACTTATGGATAGGCTTTAAAGAGAATAAACAAAGGAGTTTCAAAATTGGTTGGATGACTTGGCAACCGATTTATGAGATAGATAGCAGTTAAGATAGCATCCCTCCTCAAGTACTTTAGGACATTCATTGTAAACTCAAGAGCCCGAGCTACTTTCAATAAATGACGATTTTTCC
The DNA here is from genome assembly GCA_037954665.1 of Laguncularia racemosa. Classification (NCBI taxonomy): domain Eukaryota; kingdom Viridiplantae; phylum Streptophyta; class Magnoliopsida; order Myrtales; family Combretaceae; genus Laguncularia; species Laguncularia racemosa. The sequence goes on from JBBMOL010000162.1 coordinate 1,606,909, forward strand.
TTTTCGATACTCCATTTTGTTGTGAGTCTCAACACAAGAGCTTTGATGTTAAATCCCATTTTCTAACAAATAATCACCAAGAATGGAATTGAAATATTTTTTTCCATTATCAGTTCTTAGAACACAGATTTGTGTTTGAAATTGGGTTTGAATCATCTGGTAAAAAATTTTGAATATGTGACTGGTCTTGGATTTGTTATGTAAGAGATATACTCATGTAACTCGTGTGTGATCATCAATAAAAGTAAGAAACCATCTTTTGCCATGGCAAGTGGTGATCTTTAAAGGCCCCCATATGTCACTGTGGATCAAGGAGAAAGGTGTGGAAGGTGTGTAGTGTTTAGGAGAAAAACCATGTAAGTATGCTTAGCTAATTGATAGATTTCACATTCAAAAGAAACAAGATTTTTATCATCTAATAGGGATGGATATAGATGCTTTAAATAAGAAAAACTAGGATGACCAAGTCTATGATGCCATAACATTATTTCATTGGTACTAGAAACCGACTCAGAAGTAATTCTAGACATAAAATTTGACTGACTCTTTGATTGATTATTATCAAAGTAATAAAGTCCATCATGAATCTTATCACTGCCAATCGTCTTCCTTGATTATAGATCCTGAAATTAACAAGATGAAGACAAGGAATTAGTAACACAATGATTATCACGTGTGAGTTTACTAACAGAGATTAGATTGCATTTTAGAGTAGGGACTTGGAAAATAGATTTGAGAGTTAGACTTGAAGTTGATTTTATGTCACCAATTCCAGCAACTATTGTCAAGGATTCATCAGTAATTTTAATAGTGATATGGATATAGCAAGGGACGTAAGAGTGAAAAAGATTAGAATCACCTATCATGTGATCAGAGGCCCTGGAATCAATAATCCAAGGGTTTGAATATTGAATAGTGTTTAAGGCTGAGTGGTGTTTACCATGCTGAGTCTCAGAACACGATCTAATGGTATAGTTGGATGGTGGAGTGTTCTATGAGATATTAATCGAAGACTGATTTAGGAGTTTGCATAGGTGATCCATTTGTTCTTTGTTGAATGGAAGAGAGACATTAGATTGATCTGGATTGGATTGAGTGTGATATACATTTCCTTCATTTTTCTTCCGAGGCTGCTAATTTGCTGGCTTCCCATGAATCTGCCAACACTTGTCTTTAGTATGTCTAGGTCTATTACGGTGATCACACCATGGTCGCTTGCTCGAATGATGATCAGGATGTTGTTGTCCATATGAGTGAGGTTTTTTTGTCATTAAGGCAAATCCTTCTGGTGCAGATGGAGCAATAGGTTTGTCCTTTGGGAGAATCACTTTTCATTGGGCTTCCTTACGTCGTACTTTGGCAAAGGCTTCTTCAGTGGAAGGGAAAGGGTCTCGGGATACCACTTTGCCTCGTACCTCATCTAAATTTCGATTAAGACCAGCAAGGAAATCAAATGCTCTTTCCTTCTCCAGATTATGCCTTTGCTTCACACTGCACTCAGCACAAAGAGAGTCCTCTTCAAGGAACAAATCCAATTATTGCCAGAGATCTTGGAGATATGAAAAATACTATGTGATGTAGTTGGATCCTTGCTTCATCTCTTTTAGTTTTGAACGGATCTAAAAAATTTGGGAAGCATTTCCAAGATTGGAATACATATAATGAGTTGCATCCCACACGTCTTTAGCTGTCTTGAACCAGAGATAATGACGACTAATTAGTGGTTCCATCAAATTGATAAGCTAGGCAAGAACGATAGAATTCTTAGATTGCCATGTTGTATATGATGGGTTAGTTGTCTTGGGAATTGGGAGTTTGCTAGTGATGTAACCCAATTTTCCTCGTCCACAAATCACAATCTTCACGGATTGTGCTCATTGTAGATAGTTTCTTCCATTTAATTTGTGGGAAGTAATATGTAGAGAGGTATCCTTCTCGAAAAAAGGAGCTATTGGAATGGCCATAGATTTATTATCATCAAAAGGAATATCACCGTCGTTTTCTTTCATAAGAGACAATTAGTCCTTATAGCTCTAATACCATACAAAAAAAAAAAACAAGTTTTTTATGAAGAATTTTGTGTATTTATTTTATTGAGATTTTACCTCTTTAAATAGATTACAAGGAAATAAAATTACAAAAGGAATAAACTTAAAGAAGGAAACAAAGATAAACCTATTTAATAAAATTTCCTAAGAAGGTTACAATTAAATTCTAATTATAAACAATTCCAAACATATACAAATTTGACTTTGACTACAAAAGATATAAACAATGAGGAGGAGGAAAAAAACACTTTAAAAGAACCTTCATAAACAATGAGTGAGTATCTATTTGGGAAATAGACCTCAATATTGGAGTAAATTGAAAATGTTCCTTCACTAGTTGGCGTATAGATGGAAATCAAAACATTTTATTTGATAGTTGAGTAATGAGAAAGGGAAATTTTCTGGCAAGACTACTCTGCTTGTGTACCATATGCTATGGTCAATGATTGATTATTGTTGTCATGCATGAACTAGCATATTGTATGCTTTTCGTAGCTGGTGACTTATGACACCATCTTGAAAAAATCGTATTTATTGAAAGAGGTTACAGGACATAACCTCATGTTTGGAGGCCAAAATACTGCTGCCATGCCATTTTTGCTAGGATCTATATTTGGTCTTATAGGAGCTTTTGGCTATATCTTGATATTAATGTGGAGAAAACATAAAACCCAAATATATATTATATTTATGTTTATATATGTATATATATATATATATGTATCATTTATGTATTATGTATATATGGAGAAAACATGGATATACAGTAATTGTCTTTGAGTGTAACAAGCAATTTGGATAGATAAAATTGAGTGTCTTATTATGTTTGGTTAGCTATCCTCTTTGCTTATTGTCTATAAAATGAGTGCCTCTAATTTTTCTATTTTTGTGGTATACTCAGTTTCTGATGATGATGAAATTGATTATTCCATCAAGCCAGAATTTTATGATCCCGATCTTGATGATAAAGATGAGTTATGGGTTGTAAAGAAGAGAAATGGCCGAACCACTGATGCTGTGCTTAGCTGTCCTGCTTGCTTTACTACTCTCTGCCTAGAGTGTCAAAGGTGTGTGCTTTGGATGGAATTTAATTCTTGTTTGAAGGATAGCATGCTGGACTGCAGGATTATTGTAAATTAGTAACAAAAGCAAACATTGCAAATAAAGCTACAAGGTAAAAGTGGGCAATTTAGTCTGATGGAATTCTGGAATTTACTTGGTCATACAAATTGATTTCCAGAATCAGTATCCAACTTTCCAGCAGCTGATGGGTCAGAAACTTGATATCATGGAAAATGCTTCACCAGATAGTGATATGCAGATCTTGTTGTGAGAATACCACTATGCTTGTAATGCCAAATAAAGCTCTAATGATGCATCAACCTAGGGGTTGGCATGGATCGATTTCTCTGAAGCAATTGGGAGCCTTGGGACACATTTCTTTATCCATATCCTGATATCCTCACCAGGCTTCCATCAAAATCAATAGGAAATTGCTTTACATGTAATCCTATGTCCATGGAATCCATCAAGCATGACTGTAGGGCCAATTAATAATGGTAGTATTGCAACACTTGATCTGTAGCATAGGCATATTAGGAATTTTGTAAGTGTTCTTTATAGTTTATGGGGAGATTTATCATAAAGCTAATATCAAATATCTAGCTAAAGTTTTATTATGAAGAATTCCTTTTGCTAATTATATTGTGCAGAATTCTTAAGGCAGACTACTAAAGGAACTTTGAGTTTCTTTTTTTTTTTTTTTTTTTAATTTAATTTTACTCTTGAAGTTTAAAATTGTTAAATGTTATACTCAATCAAACTTCTATTAATCAAATTTACTACTTCCACCATTGTTAAAAGGATGTGGCGAATTGCTTATTGATCCAAAAGTATAGGTGTAAGTGATGAGAAGTGGGGCATTAAATTTAATAAGTGAAAGTTCGATTGAGTATGATATTCAACAATTTCAAACTTTCGGTTGTATTGAAAAAATATCTGAAGTTAATGTATCAATTTTGCCATTGCCCTTTTAGCATTTACTGAACTTACTAGTGTCTCACCCCTATTGATATTTTATTAATATGATATCATGATTCATTGCTTTAATCTGTTGTGATTTTTTTCTCCCAGGAAAGGGTTTATCATCTTTTTTACTAATGTATTTCTTCTACGAATTCATATGAATACTTCCCTGTGCTTTATGCTTGTTTACTAGGGAATCATGTTTGTTCTGATGGTGCTCTAACCTAGATATTGGACTTCAGGCATGAAAAATATGTGACCCAGTACAGAGCAGTGTTTGTTATGAATTGTACGGTGAAAGATGAACCGTCATATCAACATGGTGGTTCAGGACGAAAATGGGGAAAGAGAAGGAGAGAATCTTCAAACAATGAAGCTGGTTCTGTTAGCGGGGAAACCTTCAAGCATGTCTGCTGCTCAGTATGCTCGACTGATGTTGGTGTCATTGATGAAGATGAGGTTTATCATTTCTACAATACGCTTCCAAGCGAGTCCTGAGTGGCCCATGGCTCCATTGACTTGACAAGCCAATCAGTATGCTCATGTGGTATTGTAATCCCCTTTTTGCTGGTTTTGAAGTTTCAAGCTCTGAATTTGATGATCCATGAGACCATGACCCCCTGCCATAAGGGGTTATGCCGTTTGTACAATTAGACGTGCAGTTTTGTTGCTAGTTTAGATTTTGCCTCCTTGAGGATTTCTTCAGTTTTTAATGTACATCAGCACTGAGCAGATTTATTCTTAATCCTTCCATAGCTGTCTTAAGAACAGGCTTGATTAATCCAAAATGACTATTATGGGCAAGAACTAGGGAATGTCAACCCAAATGATCTTGAAAATTGGGTACTATAAACTTAATATCATTCCACTAGTCTGGCTATATATTCCCTATAGGCAATAACTGTCTAGATCGCCGAATTATGAACGGTACAAGGTTATTCTTTTGGTTGCCTAGAAGTTTAGCGAGTTCAACCCAAGTCTCAACTATGATTTAATGGATATCTAGCTTCACTTAATAGTTTATTGAATCAAGTTTAACCTTATGAATTAAGGGCCGAGCTGAATTTGAGTCCTAATGGAGGTCTGATTGCTATAAGAATAAGAAGTTGGAGTCTAATCTAATTGCTTCAAGTTAGAACTTTGGGCATTGGCCTAGCGAACAAATCATGAAGCCCTTCAATTTTTGAATTGTATAAATGAGCTTCTGCTACTTTGCAGATTAATTTGAAGAAACCCTTTTATTGTAATACAGTTTGATAAAAATAGTTACGATTTATGAGTTTTAAGACTTCTTCAATGTTGTTAGGATTATTTGAATGATCTATGAGGTTGAGGGGAGTATTTGCAGTTTGCACCATCCAAAGCCCCTGAAATTTCTTCAAATTTTGTAGGACCTGATTCACGTATGGAAAGCCTTAAAATTTTCAGTGCACAAACTCGTAACTTTTTTTTTTTTTAATAAAATTTATAAAATGAGACAAGTTAAGTATCTTTATTATTACAACCGCAATCCTAAAATGGGACAATGACGGTGGATGTGTCTTTAACTTTTATTTTCTTTCGATTTTAGTACTTAAACTTTTGCGCTGTTCTTTTTGGTATCTTTAACTTTTTAAAAGTGAAATAAATAAATGATTTATTTATATTTATTATAGATATATTGTAAAAAAATTGTCATATTCTTGTTCAATATAAAGTTTGTAAAAATTAAATATTGCTTGTATAAGATTTGTGCGGTTAAAATCTTAAGATTCAAACACATTTTTCGTTTGTTTGTTTGTTTATTATTATTATTATTATTATTTAATTGATTTTTTTTACAATAATTTCATAGCCGTTGTTACAGTTTGAAGTGTATCTTCCTACCATTAAAGAGGACCACCATGTCCTCGGGCATGAATCCTGTCCCAAGTCCCAACTTCACCTATGCACATGGTGTGTTAATTCATTGAATTTGAAGTGTCACATGATTTGTTAGGATTGGATTAATCCTCGTTAGGATTCATTGCAGTGATTTAGTATTTAGTATTTTTTGATGTTTCGGTTTTCTATAGAGCTCCACTTGAATAATAATGCTGGACTTATACTGGGATGGGTTCAAAGATTTTTAATATTTTGCTTTTATTAAGTGAATGGATTATGTGTTTTTCTAAAAAAAAAAAAAATAGAATCAGTTAGAAAGATATGAAGAAATGAAACTATTAATATTGAATAAGAATTGATGATATATAACTTGATCACTTATAACAATAATTATATAATAAAATTTTAGATCAATTGTTTTATGTTTTATTATTGGTACGAGTAAAATATAAATGATTGATTCATAATATTTATTTGATAAGATAAGAAAGTAATAGTTAAAATAAGAATGCCCCCATGCAGGATCGAACTACAGACCTTCAGTTTACAAGACTGACGCTCTACCACTGAGCTATAGGGGCAGATGACATGGCGGGGCCACGTTTATTTTATATAATATAAACTTTTTGTGGCCAATAAATAGGGAGTCATAAAGGGCAAAGTTTGTTTCTGTGGGAAACAGAACAGAGCGAAGCGCTGAACAAGAAGTAGAAGAAGATGGCGAGTTCGAAAGGAAGCTCGACGACGATAGCAGCAGAGATGGAGAAAATGAGCATCGACCAACTTAAAGCCATTAAAGAACAAACCGATCTCGAGTTCAATCTCCTCCAAGACAGTCTCAATAACATCCGCACCGCCACCACTCGTCTCCATTCCGCTTCCTCCGCTCTCCACGATCTCTCTCTCCGCCCTAAAGGCCAGAAGATGCTCATCCCTCTCACCGCCTCTCTTTATGTGCCCGGCTTTCTCCATGATGCCGATAATGTCCTCGTCGATGTTGGCACCGGTTTCTTCATCGAGGTCCTTACTCCACTTCTCTCTCTCTCTGTCTTTCATATTTCTTGATCCTTCAGTTGTTCGATATGGACATGACACGACAAAATGCGACACGGTTTTTTGTTTACTTTTTAAGCCATGAGGAAATTTTCAGTATAGTGAAGATAGAGCTCTTTTAATATACATATTTTAATTCTGAATAGAATTAAGGTTTCAGTTGATTGAATTACGACGCCAAGGTATCAAACTGTAAAGACCCGGAAATTGATGGACCTGTTTGTGGCTAGTAGGCTTGGAGTACCTTATGGTATCTAGGTTATAGTTCTAATTTCTGGTAGTTTATAGTCGTAGGAGTTTGTTACTGACGTAATTACATGGATGTATTTGTATTTACAGAAGACGATGCCTGAGGGAAAAGACTATTGCGAGCGTAAAATCAAATTGTTGAAATCTAATTTTGATCAACTCGTGGAGGTAAGTATGATACTCCGGTGGTGAATTGCTTTTCCCTGTTTGTAAAATTTATTGTTGAAAATCATGGAAGCCTGCTGTGGCGATTGTTTTTGGAACGGAACAGTAATTTTTGGGATAAAATGTAGTGCTTGTATAAGCACTATATGTTTGAATTTAGTCCAAAAAAGAAAATGGTGCTTGTATAGTTTGGAAATTAGATTACATCCAATAAGAAGAATAAGTACACACTAAAATCAAGATTAAGGTGTGTTTGTTTCATGGAAAACATTTTTTCTATACTTTTTGTGCTGCTTGTCAATACAATGCAATTATATTATCTTTTGAGTAATCTCTTGATGTTGCAGTTATTAGTGACCCGTAACAACCAAAGAGATGTTAAGGGTTATCACTGGCCGCTATCTTCACATCCTACCATCATCCATTACTAAAAACTACTACTTACCATCACCTTATTAGATAATATTTGACAATTGTAAAGTTTAAGTTATGGCAAACGTAATCACAGAAAAAACTATGGGAGACATTAAAGATGTTTAGAGAACATTCCAATAAAACAAATGCACTGCTATACCTTTTTGCAATTTTGTGCACCTCTGAAAGCCTGTGGAACTCATGGTGAGATAGGTCATCTGCTGCTTGTAGTTGTCAAACCCAGGGGAAATTCTTGTTTGATCTGTGTTTATGGACCTCTTTTTTCCTTTGACATCCATCAGATGATAATGAAATTTAATGTTTTACATATCCTCACCATCTTCTCTCTCTCATCCAATCATTCACGTAATTCTTGATATGGCCTAAGTGCATTGAAAAAATATGTAGAAGAACATGACTCTGAGTAGAGTAATGACCCCACATCTCCACCACCTAGTAAGTAAGCAAATTTTTTTAATGATGATAAAGTTTCATCTGACGCTACCTAGTATGAGAGATCCATTAAGCAATACTGGTTATATTGAGAGAAAAATTAATACATTGAAATTAGTTTGGGTATCTAGGCAAGATCAGAGGTCCTCCTGTTCTAGAGTTTCACTCTTCGCGCAACTGATAAATGACTGCTGGCAAACTTCTTAAGGAAGTAATCATTTCTTTCAGCTTTGAAGTAGCCACTGCAATAAGGCCATCCATAGAAGTTTGGATTCCAGCTTTATTCTGCAAGCATTTTATCAAGCCTACAGAGTGTTGCTTTGACATATGTTCATCCAAGTACTGTGGTCATGGAGAAGGTGGTGTGCCATTCACAGCATGGATAAGGGAGTTGTGTGGTGAGGCGTCATAAATCATGAGCCACTAATTAGGTGGTGGGAATGTGGTCAACTAAGTGGAGTGTGGGTGTGCAGAAGAAAATAGGTTTGACGCTAGAGAGAGATCAATGAAAGCAAAATGTTTTCTTTTACACGTGTCACAACCTAGGTGGTGGGGAATGAGCAGGTGGATGTGGTCAACTAAGTGGAGTGTGGGTGTGGAGAAGAATATAGGTTTGATACTAGAGGGAGATCAATTAAAGCAAAATATTTGCTTTTGCATGGGTAAAATTGTGATAATGCAATTTCAATAGATTAGTTCAGGGAGGAAAACCCTGTTAAAAAAGGAGGTAGTGTAAGAAATGGTATTCCATATGTAAAGTGCAACCAAATGTAGAAATTGCCATTTAGCAAAAAGTAAGGCTCAATAGAATAGCTATTCTGCTAACCAAAACCAAACAAAAACTTAAGTAGCTCTAACATCAACAACAAAAGGCTATGCGCTTATCCTATGAAGTGGAGGTAGTTTGCAAACTTTTTAAGGCTATTTCATGAATGAATTATCATATCCTCAACAAGATCTATGATTGGGGTTTCTCAAACTCCTCTGTAATCTGACAGAGAAACTGCCCATATAAACCTCTTATCTTCCTTCTGTTGTGACTTCATGTTTTACTACATCATGTTGCAATACAAGTAGATCAATGGATGGCATTTTACATCACTTACTTTGTCACAGCACACACAGTTAAATGGCCTATCATAATCTCACTGCTTAGAATTCTATTGTTTATAGTGCTACATGTTGTGGCTTCTAGTGCACCAATCAGGTCATAGGTTGGTGGAGTTTCCTTTGTATATTTTGGAAAACGCAGTTGTGTGGGTTTCTTCTTGTCTTTTCTTTTCTTAAACACCCCAATTCAATCCTCATCCAGTGCACTTTTTTATAACCCCCCCCCCCCCTCCCCCCCCCCCAACCCCCCCAATTTTTTTTTTTTCCTTCTTAACATGCTTCTTCATGTCTTGGTGTAAGCCTGGAAATTTGGCCTTATGCATTTGCAATCTTAATTTTCTCGATTTACTTGTGCATTCAACTCTTGTGGTAGCTTTCCAATTCTTATATATAAACATCTCATGGCAGGTTGCGTCTAAAAAGAAAAGTGTCGCAGATGAAGCTGGGGTAGTCTTACAGCAAAAGTTGAAGCAGATATCTCCCGCAACATGAGGCATGATTTGTTAACAGTTGACCAGTTATTGATTCCAAAGTGTTGTTTGGACTAGAGTGTTGAATCTTGACCCCTGTATCAGGTTACAGTATGGATCCAATAGCTTCCTTATGCTCCCAAGACCTTAGGGTCTTGCTAAGGGGTAAAATTGCAAGGAACAAGATTTTTGTTTAATTAATGGTCTCAAGAAATTAAACAATATGGGTCATCTACATTTGTTTCAAGTAAAGTTTAGCAATGGTTTGCTTCAATAAATGTTGCATAGTATTTTGGCTTATCTGTCAAATCTTTTCTGGTTCTCTCAGACAATTTTGCAGTCCTCATGTTAATAATTGGAATGGAAGGGTAATCAATAGAGATTTAATCATGTTGTGGTTGGTTTTGAAGGCAGTAAGATATAGGCTGGTTTTCACACTGATCATTTGGCACGATTCCTAACATAGGAATGCCCTTGGGGAAAAAAACTGGGGGGCGGGGGTGGGTGGGGGAAAAGAAAATCCATAATCTCGTAGAAGGATCTATCTTCCATATACCTAAGGAAACAGTTGAAGGATCTGAAGGATTTTTGACTGATGAATGAGAATAGAAAAATCATTAGGCGGAAACAGTTCGCGGTGCTACTTGTGAAACGGTGATGCAAGGCTGCTTCACCCTGCGGACGGTGAAGCGACCTCTGGAGTGGGGGGTTGCCCGTCCGGATGATTGATGTAATGTCAAAGGGGTGGGCCTTTCGGACTGGAAGCGGTTCTAGAAGGCTGTCCTGGTCCTTTCGGCTATTAAAGAAGAATCAAAACAATCTTGAGATGATAATCATTATGGCATATCGTGAAGTGGAGATCTTTCCTTTTCATCTTAATCCAACAATTTGACTACTGTATCAACCTTGAGAAGTTTGACTCTGGGAAATAGGGATTTAGGTGTGAATAGCTTATCTCAACTTGAGAAATTCTTCAGAATTTTTTTCAAGCTTAGATGCAATAGAAGAAAGAACTCTGTTTATACAAGACACAAGTTGATTAAGCCCTATACCAGTTGTGCTAAATGAAATCACAACATATGTTCATCTCATAACATGTCACTGCAATTCAAACTGGTAACATCTCCTTTGCAGCGAACCCAAAAACTATATAACCAAAGTTGAAGAGGGGAATGAAAAACAAAGTTGCCATGTCAAAATTGTGTATTTAAAGCATGTGCGCTTGATGGAGAATGCGATTTATACTCTTTACATGAACACGTAGATTATAAACGTATTAGCAAATTATTGACACCTTTTTCAAATAAAATTGGACAATCAATTTCAAAAAGCAGTAACATAGACATGGAGATTGCTAAAAGAATAACAACCCGCACAAACCAATGATTCTTTGGACAAAATGAAGGAAACTCAACTAATGAGTGACATTCAAATTGCACACAAACTTGTAATGATAATTTATATATAAATCCAAATGCTAAACTTTGTCAATGGAAATGGTAAATTATAGATAATACAAGAAAATGAGACAGTTCACTCCACTGAGCAATCTGGCTCGAGAGGAAGCCATAGTTTGCAAGAGTAAGAAAGGCGAGTCACAGAGAAATAACCAAAGGAAGAGCATACATTGAGAGAAAACTATTCAACCACTTAAAACCAACTGATGTTTAGTATAATGGCACATTGCGCAAGTTTTAAGTGCCAATGTTGCCAGGATCCTGTAGTTTTGTGATAAACGCCGGGTCCAACGTTTCGTATAGACCATTTTCTCTTAATCTCTGAAAAAATGATTTCCTCAGACCATGCCTCCAAGCAATATCAGAGCGCACCCAACGAGAATTACTGGAGGGTGAACCTGTAACTATAACCGATGTATCATCATTTGCTAAATTGGCTAGAGTGATCATAACCTCCGGTTCGATAGCAGAAGAAGCATCAACAAGAAAAATATGACTGAAATGTCCAGCCTTTATGCCTCCATGATGCAATCGAAAACCACTCACGAAAGTGGAGAAAACCAACTTGAATTTTTTAAGTATTTGGAGAGGAGGACATGTGAAACAGTCATTTTCATACTGACAAGAAGAGAAGATATCTTCCGGTACTTCACCTTTATCACGAAAAGCTGCATTAGCTCGAAACATTTCTGACTCCGGAATATTCTCCTTCAAGTTACTCATCAGAAAATCGCATGTATGGTTTTTGGGTGCACTTATAAGGATGCGACAGTCTTTAACCATTCTGTAAATTTCCGATACCACTTCTCTCACCAACACTCCTGTTCTTGATAATTCTGAAAACTGTATAGGACCCTCGACAAGATATGGTGGTGAGCCCTTGAGGCCTAAGATATGGCGCATTGCAGCTTGTTGGTCCAAATCAAGTATGTTAAATGATCGGCTGGAAGGTGATTTAGGTGAATAATCGCTTCTGTATGAGTAATATGGGAACAAGAAGTTCTCAAATGAAGGATGTACTGCAGCATCAAGTGCTTGGTGAGCTCTTTTCAAGCAAACTCTGTTGAATGAAAAGCTTATATCATATCTGGAGCTTGAATTATGCTGAGCATAAAAACTGTCATCAAATTCAACTAAAACTTGTGTTCTCTTTTGCACCCGGTTTATGATTCCCTGCTTTGCATTCATACAAGTTAGTAATATCCAGTACGCAAGATTGAAATGTGCCAATATTTTAAACTGAATAAAAAAAAGTTTAAGAAGCATCATATAAAAATTTCAGGAAATAATCACTTAAAAGGACACATCATTGATATGTCAAGCATGAGAGACGGATCAGGGAGTCCCTTCTAAAGATGAAAAAGAAATCAGCAGTGACGACAAAACAAATTTGTTAACTTAATGAGCTACGACATTTTTCCCTCAAATTTTCAATGCTAATCTCAAGCCTGTGAGAGTAAGTCATGTTAGATGGAGACTAAGCAAAGTTTCTTATATTTCAGATTGGTGATGATAACACAATTAACAGTCTTGAGACTCTTAGTGTAATTTTGGTATTGCAATAATTACTCAACATTGGCATTCTGATCATACTTGAATGCTTCCCACTGATGCTTGAAAGATTTATTGAAATATCCAGTAGAAGTGATAGCTGCAAAGAAATTTGCCTCCTTTTCCCTTTCTAAAGGCCCTAGTCTCTTGTGATGTTAAATCCGATTCCACAGCCGACTTCTTGTAAACCCCTAAGCTTTTAGTTTGTTGTAAATTATTGGTCTTATTTTCTAATGCTTGTGCACTCATGTGCCAAGGTATTGATTCAGCCTCATGACAGTAACCATAACGGTGGGGTGTTGTTGAGTGTTGTCGGTGGAAGGGGGTGGTTTAGGTTGAGGTGTCAAATGATAGGGACTTCAACTTAGAACTTCTTCGATGATCCCATATTTAATTTGATATCACAACCAATTCTTTAATTGAGCAGTGCTATGAATCATTGTCTTAATAATGTGGAGGCAGTTGTTTCTATCAAATATGCCTCCCTTATCTTCCAAATCATTAATGTTTCATTCAAAAAACATGTAGCAGACAGTTTACCAAACTGCTTTCAGCTTTTCTATTGCTCAAGAAGGAAGCTACCTCCAGGATATAACAAGCTAGATATGGACCAGAAGCCCTCACAAGACAGGGGAAGGTGGATTTGAGTCGGAGTCCTTATGTAATAAGGTGAAACTATGGCAAAAGAGCTATAAAAAAGTTTCAAGAGAAAGAAGTTTGGTTTCCTTGGTAATTGATCTTCTTCACATATTAGCCTTTGATTTCTTTCCTTACTCCTGTTTCTGTAAAATTTTCTATGATGGTACTTCTCTTTTGATTATAGTTTGTGAGAGCTTGTGCGTGCATGGTTCCATACAGATAAAGCACTAGTAACTGCTTTAATAATCCTTGACAATTATCTACAGCTAGGATTTTCTTTGAAGACTAACGACTACAAAAAAAAACAGAAAGCTCCAATGTGAAGACTAGAATAGAGAAATCAACCCATGAAAATTGAATCATGTCCCTTATAGAATGTCCAAAATCACGATAGGTGATGATGCACCTGCACTGTTGCCTGTAGGTTTTGTTGTACAATAACTGTACTTCAGCACCTGTTTGCTTGTATGTTAATCTACTGCAATGTGACTAAGTTCAACTATTATAAAGATAAGATCTCCAACAAGGATACAGCCACAAGCAACATGTATAGAAATTGTGTATAACTACTAAAAGTCGAACAAGCATTGCAAAGTTGAAACAGTGGAGTGGAAGTAAGAGTTAGGGCATTTACTCATAGTTGGAGGAAAGAAGCCATGGAATACCAAGCAAAACCCTGATAGTCTGACAATTAATTTTGCAGTCTACTATGAACTGATTGTGCATAATGGTATAAAATATTAATGCAACCTATTTCTTCTAGTCAGGTGCATGTTGGTGGCATCTTGCTCAGTATGTTTAAGATTTAATGGAAGATCTCAAAACAAAATCTGTTTTCATGTTGAAAATAATGAGATGCTAACTGGGGCTCTTCAAATTTTGATTCCATGACATCTGTTTGGATACCACACTATTTTGTTTTGTCATCTTATTTCCATTTTAATCATCTCAATAAAGATGCAGATAGAATAAATTAAGGCATAGATAAAATACAAATAAGAATAAGACAACTCAAACAAATTTAAAATAACACAGAACACCGCACAAATAGAGGAAAAAAAAGGGACAAATAAGATAGAGGTAAGGATAAGATAAAATAAGAAAGAATATTTTGTACTGGTAGAGAAAAGTGAAAATTTTATAACTGAAAGACCAACCTGAAACTTTCTATCCTGCTTACCAACTGGCTTTGCAAAAACAAAATCCCTGGACAAAAAGAAAGGACGCCTCTCAGGCACAGAGTCAACCTCAAAGGCCACAAAAATTCTATCGTCCTTTGCATTGCGTTTTCTGTCCTTGTATACTGATACTTTGAGCAATTGCAGAGAGACATTCATCAATTCAAATTTACTCCATTTCTGGTTCCAAAAAATGAGCTTATATTATAAGCATAACGTAGAAATAAGCTTAACAAGATTTAAAAGATGATCGTCATAGCAATCATTACAGATAATCGAATAAAACCACTTTTGAAAAAGAAATTGTGTCTTTCTCAATATGAATCAATCAGCCCATCGTTCTTGGCACATCTTGAACTTAATGACAGATTGTTATCAGAGCACAATGAATTTGATCCAATCAAAAACTTGGTTTACCAATAACCGTTTGAGCCCTATCTAAGCTTCTAGCATCTTTAATGCAATTGTACTATAACAAGAAACAAAAACTGGATGTACTCCAAAAACATACATCAGCAGCACAATGTCCAATCACCATTAGTATAGTTTTCTGCAATTAATAAAAAATAAATGAGCTCCAACAACTCCAGGGCTCTCAACCATTAACTTTTTTGATGTGCCTAACCCCATTATAGAATCAAGCAATCGCAATTCCCAATCGATAATCATAATAAGTAATCTAAACAATTTAAACACAACAACAAAATAAAAACCTAAACTCTTACTAAATATTACGCACTAGCAAGAGAATAGTTCTAGCATGGATTTGTTCATATGACGCACAACAATCACGATACCATTACTCGCTACAATCTAAGGATTGATAAGAGTATAAGAGAAAAACTCAAGTTTTATATTTCTGAAATATCAAGTTTTGTTTGTGTTTTCATTACAAAAAGGTATTTATAGTGTAAAGAAAAACTGGCTCAAAACAACATAAAGTAACCGACTTAAAATTGTAAGCTACCTAGGAAAGTTGTCGGCTTTGTGGAGATACACCGCTAGTGTTAAAAAATCTTCCAAAGTTAGTATTTAGATTCTAAGGAATAAATAAGGAAAGCATATGGCTAATTGACAGGCATATAATTTTGATAATTTATAGCTACATAATCAAATCTTATGGGATGTAATTTGATATAATTTTATTCTTAATTTAGTCTTCTTAGATTAAGGAAAGACAAGTTGTATATTACTGTTGTACTAGTATATATGTACAATACTTGTACCACTTTCTATTCAAGAGAAAATAAAAATAAAATTCCAAATCTCTTCATGGTATCAGAGCTGTCCTCTTTCTGACCAGTTTTTTTTTTCTTCTCTGCCGTGAACCACTCTCTTCCTGACGTGCTTCTGTCAGAGCTATTCCCTTGCCTAACATGTTTCTATCATTCTGACTAGTTGTTTTTCTACTGTGAGTCGTTCTCTTCCTAGCGTGCTTCTGTCGGAGCTATTCACTTGTTTGACGTGATTCTGTCATTCCCTTCTCAACCATAGCTAGGGCTCCGACAGCTTAGGCCATTTCACATATACACTCTAGCATCACAACATTCTCTTTCAACCAACTGGTCAATCCTTCATCTCCTGGAAAATATTAGATCTGCCTTCACCAGGAAAATGATGAACGAAAGAGACTCTTCCTCATCCGAAGTCACGTCATTCCCAGCCCTTGCTAAAACCAGCCATGGAGGAACTGAAAGTGCATCTCTTCTCATCACTGGACACAAACTCAATGGTCACAACTTTCTCCAGTGGTCCCAATCTGTGATGATGTTCATCTGTGGGAGAGGAAAAGATGAATATCTCACTAGAGAAGGTGTCATTCCAGAGAAAAATGATCCACAATTCAAGACATGGAACGCTGAGAATCACTTAGTGATGTCTTGGTTGATAAATTCCATGAATAATGAGATAGGTGAGAATTTTCTCCTATATAAGACAGCAAAGGAAATGTGGGATGCAGTTAGGGAAACATATTCAAGTTCTGAAAACACCTCAGAACTTTTTGAGATTGAAGCCAAGCTACATGATCTCCAACAAGGAGATCTTACTGTTACTCAATATTTCAATACCCTTACTCGCTATTGGCAACATCTTGACTTGTTTGAAGTTCACACGTGGAAGTGCCCCGAAGACACAGCCTTATACAGGAAGATTGTAGAACAAAAACGAACCTTCAAATTTCTTCTTGGTCTCAACAAAAATCTGGATGAAGTCCGAGGCAGAGTTATGGGAACCAAGCCTCTTCCTAGCATCCGAGAAGCTTTTTCTGAAGTCCGACGTGAAGAAAGCAGAAAGAAGGTTATGATGGGATCCCAAAATTCCACTCCAACCTTTGAGGGTTCTGCCCTTGCAACACGAGGACCACCACCAAACAACAATGACAATCGGCAAAGGAAAGGGAGACCTTGGTGTGATCACTGTCGCAAAGCTGGTCATCTTAGGGAAACTTGCTGGAAAATCCATGGGAAACCGGTTGATTGGAAGGCATCAAGAGCAACCAATGACAAAGACAATCATGCTAAAATTGCAGCATCCTCAGATGACAACACAACTTCAACCTCAAACGGGTTAAGTCCCTTCACCAAAGAGCAATTGGAAGTCCTATAGAAACTCTTCAATCAAAACACTGTCTCGCAGCCTCAATCCAACACTTCTGGGTTTGGAACCAGCTTGTTAGCACAGAAAGGTAATTCTTCGTTGGCTCTTATGGTTGACAAATGGCACATAAAACCGTGGATTATTGATTCTGGAGCATCAGATCACATGACAGGAGATGCAACAACATTTTACGAGTACAGTCCATCCAATAGCAACTCTACAGTCCGAATAGCTGATGGTTCATTATCAAAAGTTGAGGGAATTGGTTCAGTCAAGATTACTAAGAATTTGACTTTAAATTCTATTCTCCATGTTGCTAGTTTGAATTGTAATTTACTTTCCATTAGTAAATTGACTCGTGATCTAAATTGTGTAACTAAGTTTTTCCCAAACTTATGTGAGTTTCAGGAATTGGATTCGGGGAAGACGATTGGCAGTACTGAGATGTGTTCGGGACTTTATCTCCTCAAAGACCATTCTCCTCAAAGTAAACAAACTCAACCCGCAAGTGGCGTCCCTTTTACAAGTTAGTCTGTTTTCAATTCCTATGTCAATAAAGATAGTGAAATTATGCTGTGTCACTATCGTCTTGGGCATCCTAATTTTGTGTATTTAGAAAAGCTTTTCCCTTCAATATTTATCAATAAAAATCCAAAACATTTTCAATGTGAAATTTGTCAATACTCCAAACACACTCGTAATACTTATCCTAGTTGTTTGTACAAACCATCTCGTCCATTTGCCATGATTCATAGCGATGTATGGGGTCCCTCAAGGGTGAAAAATATAACAGGAACTCGATGGTTTGTATCATTTGTTGATGATCACACTAGGTTGACTTGGATATTCCTCATGAAAGAAAAATTAGAAATATGTCAACTTTTCAAAAATTTCAACTCTATGATACAAACTCAATTCCAGACCAAGATTCAAGTCTTTAAAACTGATAATGCCAAAGAGTACTTCAAATCCGTTCTAGGTTCTTATCTCCTAGAACAAGGCATAGTTCACGTAAGTTCCTGTGTTGATACTCCCCAACAAAACAGGGTAGCAGAAAGGAAAAACAGACATTTACTTAAGGTGACCCGATCTCTCATGTTTTCCATACATGTTCCAAAATTCTTCTGGGGAGAAGCCGTCCTTACATCCGCATATCTCATCAATAGAATGCCATCCAGAGTTCTTAAATTTCAAACTCCCCATCAAGTCCTCCTTTAACACTTTCCACATACCAAAATCATCACATCACTAGAACCAAAAGTGTTTGGGTGCTCAGCATTTGTTTATATACAGCAGCAAAACCGCAGCAAGTTGGATCCAAAATCCATCAAGTGTATTTTTATTGGGTATTCCTCAAAACAAAAAGGCTACAAATGTTATTCTCCCAGCACCCGGAAATTCTACAACTCAATGGATGTGACATTCTTTAAACATCAAGCATACTACCCCAAAACTGAAATTCAGGGGGAGAACTTGAGGGAATATTAGCTTTGGGAACCTGATCCTAGTCATTCAATCCAACCTCTTGATCCTCCATCAGTGTAGCCCTCTGTCGAGCCATTTCAACCTGATCCAGTCACTCATCCTCTCACCCTTGATACACTAGCAGAAAGTCTACCACCACAAACTCCAGTGTCATCTGTTCCCAACCAACCCAAATCACCACAAATCGCGAATAAGGAACTTCGTGTCTATGTTAAGAGGAAGAGGCTTATTACAGGGATGGAACTCTCAACACCTCTCACACTTGTCCAAGAGCCTGAACCAAGTCTAAAGCCGACTCAAACTCACTCAGATAAGGGAAACTCCAATCCTGGGATTGAAAGTATCACTGACAACTGTGATATGCCGATTGCTCTGAGAAAGGGTGTAAGAACTTGTACACAACATCCTATTCAAAAGTTTGTCTCATATGGTAAATTATCTACTTCCTATCAGGCATTTGTTTCGACTCTTGACAAAGTGCAGGTACCTAACTCCATTCAGGAAGCCTTAAAAAATTCAGAATGGAAAAAGGCAGTCTATGAAGAGATCAGGGCCTTGGAGAAGAATGGCACATGGGTGATCACAAAACTTCCTCCGGGAAAAAAGGTTGTGGGTTGTAAGTGGATCTTTACTATTAAACATCAAGCTGATAGCAGTATTGAGAGACTAAAGGCACGTCTTGTTGCTAAGGGTTTTACTCAGTCCTATGGAATTGATTACCAAGAAACATTCGCTCTGGTAGCCAAATTCAATACTATCAGAATTCTTCTCTCTCTTGCAGCAAACCTAGACTGGCCATTACACCAACTGGACATAAAGAATGCTTTTCTGAATGGTGATCTGGAAGAAGAAGTTTACATGGAAATACCCCCGGGATTGGAAACTTCATCCAACAGCAACCGAGTGTGCAAACTTAGAAAATCTCTATACGGGCTCAAGCAATCTCCTCGTGCTTGGTTTGACAAATTTGAAAAAACAATTACGAAACATGGATACACCCAATGTCAAGTCGATCACACTCTATTTGTAAAATTCTCTCCAGAAAAGAAAATAGCCATACTAATTGTGTTTGTGGATGATATTGTTCTGACAGTTGACTATGAAGAAGAACTACTGAGATTGAAGGGACTCCTAGCCAAGGAATTTGAAATCAAAGAACTTGGTGATCTTAAATACTTTCTGGGTATGGAAATAACATGGTCCAAGAAAGGAATATTTGTCTCTCAACGTAAGTATGTCCTAGACTTACTAAAGGATACAGGCATGCTTGGATGTAAACCTACTAACACTCCAATGGATCCAACTAAGAAGCTAGGAGCTGAGAAAGACAGTACACTAGTTGACAGGGGGAGATATCAGAGACTTGTGGGACGTCTAATCTACCTCTCACATACGCGACCTGACATTAGTTTTTCTGTTAGTTTTGTAAGTCAGTTCATGCACAACCCAATAGAAGAACATATGGGAGTAGTAAACAGGATTTTGAGATATCTCAAGATGACACCAGGAAGAGGCTTGTTATACAAGAAGGATAAGAGCTTGAAGTTGAAATCTTCTCAAATGCAGACTGGGTAGGAGATATCTCAGACAGAAGGTCTACATCAGGATACTGTTCCTATGTTTAGGGAAATCTTGTGACTTGGAGAAGCAAAAAGCAATCTGTAGTCTCAAGAAGCAGTGCAGAAGCTGAATTTAGAGCACTTGCTCTTGGTATCAGTGAGGGCATATGGATACAGAGACTTCTTAATGAACTCAAAGTACCAAGTGAAAAATCTATGAAGCTGTTCTGTGATAACCAGGCCACCTTTAGTATTGCAAAGAATCCAGTGCACCATGACAGGACAAAGCACATCGAAATTGATCGGCACTTCATCTCAGAAAAGATTGAGAAAGGAATTATACAACTGATGTATACTTCTACAAAGTCTCAAACAGCAGATATTCTCACCAAAGCTCTTCCAAAGACTAACTTTGAAGAATTGAGTCACAAGCTGTGTTTGTACAACATTTACAACTCAGCTTGAGGGGGAGTGTTGAAAATCTTCCAAAGTTAGTATTTAGATTCTAAGGAATAAATAAGGAAAGCATATGGCTAATTGACAGCCATATAATCTTGATAATTTATAGCTACAGAATCAAATCTTATGAGATGTAATTTGATATAATTTTATTCTTAATTTAGTCTTCTTAGATTAAGGAAAGACAGGTTGTATATTACTGTTGTACTAGTATATATGTACAATACTTGTACCACTTTTTGTTCAAGAGAAAATAAAAATAAAATTCCAAATCTCTTCAGCTAGCCTTTATGGCCAGCCTTTATTCCTGCACTGCCGATTCTTCAAGGTAAGTCGCCAGCTTTAACAACATAAGTTGCCAACTCTTAAGGGCAGCGTTCCATGCTTGCTTTTGAGTCATTTAGTATACGTGGTTGTTGTCCCGAAGTATTGACAAATATATTTGATTAAAGTTAAAATAATCATGCAAAATAAATGAAGAAACTAGATCATTCTCCTCGGATTCCATCTGATCAAGTAAAACTCCAATGTAAAGCTTTGCAGTCCTTTGATTCTAGCTAGAGTAAGTGGTCCAGTAATTGGAATGACTTGATTCCCATCATCTCCTCAAGCCCATGAAAGATTTACCCTCAAATCTGATGGTTCTTCATGAAGATCTTCTGATAGATAAGGTGATAGGTTTGCAATATTGAATATAGCAGAAACGCCGTATTCTCTTGGTAGCTCTACCTTATAGGCATTGTTATTGATGTGCTTCAGAATCTTGAATGGTTCATCTGCTTTAGGTAAAAGTTTCTATGATTTCTTGTGAGGAAATCTATTCTTATTGAGATGAATCCAAATTAAGTCACTTGGATTGTAAATCTTGATTTGCCTATGTTTTTTGCCCTAAAGTCGTTGTTGCTCTTGAGTCTTCTTAAGATGTTCAAAAGCCTTTTGATGAAGCTTTTGAATCTCTTGGGAACACTCCGCTCCACTCCATTCAAGTTTTCTTCTCACCCCACAAATAAGGACTTTTTTTAGTGGTTTTATTGATTTGTTTCTATGCCTCTTGTAGCTTAGTTGATGACATAGGATTCAAAACAATTCGCTTACTATCCTTTTGGAACACACAGGTGTTCCTAAACCCATTATGCAATACTCTTCTATCAAATAATCATGATCTACCAAGTAGTAAATGTAATGCATACATAGGAAGAATATCATAGACAATCTCATCATGATACTTCTACTCTATGCTGAATGGGATTTTAGCCCTCTTGAGTAACATGTAGATTACCTCATTTACTCAACTAGTGCAACTTATATGGTTTAGGATGTGGAGTAGTATCCGGTTTCAACTTATTAACTAACGAAGCAGCCATTATATTGGTGCAACTGCCACTATTAATAATAAGAGTACAAAGGTTATCTTGGACCCTACAAGAAATATGGAAAATGTTTTCCCTTTGTTCTTCCTTATTAGCAAGAAAATTAGACTCACCTTGTTCAACACATTGATAGCCAAGTACTAATCATTCCCTTTCTCTTCATGTGCCTTAGTATCTGCATTCCTATAATACTCATCTAGCACTGTTGACAAATCTGTTAGCTCATGCATCTCTTTCTCATCATCCTTACTCTCTACCTCTATAACAGTCATCACCCTTTTGGTTGGATATTGAGTAGCTATATGTCCAAAACCCAAACATTTAAAACATTGGATTTGACGAGTCTTTCCTCTTGACAAACTGACTATTATCTGTTTATTCTTAGTCCCAGCAACTACTTTCCCTTTCTAAAAAATACTCTTCTCCCCCTTAACATCTGTAACAGTTGCATTCGTTTCCGCATTCTTACTAAATCCCCCTTTATCTACATTCCTACTTTTTAGATCGTGCGACTTATTAGAGAATTCACACCCGTTATTCGTCGTTCGATAAGGATTAGAATGTCTATATCTTTCAACCTTCAAAGCTAACTGGATGGCCTTATCAAGGGTGTCATATCTCTATAGGTCCACAATACAGATAATCTCATACTTTAGGCCTGGCACAAATTGTGCCATTGTTTGTTCAGGAGGCTCAATGGTTCCACATTGAATCATTAGTGCTTCAAATTCTTAGACATACTCATCCACAATTTGGCTTCCGTGCCTCAAGATCTAGAGGCGCATGAATAGCTCATGCTTGTAATGCTTTGGAACAAATTTTTTCCTCATGACCCGCTTTATCTCTTGCTAAGTACGAATCTCATCATCACCATTTCTCCTCCTACTAGTCACAAGGTTCTTCCACTATAAGGCGATATATCCTGTAAACTCAACTGCTGCCAAACGTACTCGAATATTGTCATTAATCTCATAACACTCAAAAAGTCCTTCCATCTTATCCTCCTAATCAAGATAATCCTCAGCAAATCCTCTTCCAGCAAATGAAGGCATTTGTAATTTCACATATTCTAAACCCTTAAATGGCTTGAACTCACGGTTATGATAGAATTCATCTTCAAAATTATCATCTCTTTCTTCTCGGTAAGCATAATAATCTCCTTTAACTCACCTTCCCCTATTTCCTCCTAATGCTCCTTCTTTACGTACATCATTAATGGCTACTTGAGGTGGGGGTGGTGCTTGTGAATTTGTCACTGGCTGTTGAGGTAATGTCATCCGATCTACCTGCATTGCTAGATTAGCAACAATGGTATTTAAATCTTTAACTATTCTTCCAAATTTCTCCTACCACCTACAACACGACGTCCCTGACTTTCTCCTTCAACCTGACTATTGGCTTCATTCCCAATTCCTTCATTTACACTATCGTTTGACATACTTCGTTGAATTGTAGTCTCAACACAATAATTCCCAAATCACGATCACACACACACTGTAGCACAACCCTAATGTCAACCCTTGTTCAATTCCAATTCAAATTCAATCAACCCACGGCACAATTCACAATATAAACCCTAATTTCAATTCACTATCACACTACCCGTGGCACAAATCACAGCATAAACCTAATTTCAATTCTCAATCAAGCAACTACATTACAAGCCCTAATATTAACCTTAGCTCAATCCCCAAATCACAGCACAAACCCTAATTCTCAACTTTCGCTCTAATACCAAATTATGATATGCCTAATCCCAATACAAAATCAAGCAATCACAATTCCCAATCGATAATCACAACAAGTAATTTGAACAATTCAAACACAACAATATAATAAAAGCCTAAACCCTTATTAGATATTACGCATTAGCAAGAGGATAGTTTTAACATGGATTTGTTGATAAGACACACAACAACCTTGATACTGTTACTTGCCGCAATCGAAGGATTGATAAAAGTATGAGAGAAAAACTCAAGTTTTATATTTCTAAAATATCAAGTTCTGTTCATGTTTCCATTACAAAAAGGTATTTATAGTACAAAGAAAAACTGGCTCAAAACAACATAAAGTAGCCAGCTTAAAATTGTAAGCCACTTAGGAAAGCCACCGGCTTTGTGGAGATACACCGCCAACCTTTATTCCTACACTATCGATTCTTCAAGGTAAGCCGCTAGCTTTAACAACATAAGTTGCCAGCTCTTAAGGTTAGCGTTACATGCTTGCTTTTGAGTCATTTAGCATGCCTGGTTGCTGTTCCGAAGCACTAACAAATGTATTTGATTGAAGTTAAAATAATCATACAAAATAAATGAAGAAATTAGATGATTCTCTTCGGGTTTCATCTAATAATGTAAAACTCTTAATTATAAGGCTCTGCAGTCCTTTGATTCTAGCTTGAGTAAGCAGTCTGGTAACTAGAATGACTTGATTCCCATCATTTTCTCTTTGGTGGATGCTCATTGATGACTACCGAATCATCAATATTCAACACATCATTGCCACTGCATGTCAGTGCCATAATAACTTCCAAATGATCAAAATGAAAACAATCCTTCAAAGCTTTCTGGAAGAAGCTTTCTACACATGAGCACTTCAGGATAAACTCCATGAGTAATTAGGCCAAACATGTGAAATAGGACTCCAAATTTCGTGATAAAACCAACTCATCATGAGATCATTGAGTTCCTTGAAAATGCTTTAATGTGGAGAAAAAGAAAAAACAAATAGAAAAATAATAAACCGTAAGGGTTGATAAAACAGTACCTCGATGTGAAAATCTTCGGCATATAGTAGAGAAGCAAAATAGTCTTTGTAGGTCAAGGGAGTCAATGGGCTTCTCAAAACCTCAGGTACCTTGTCCCTCTTGATAATATCCTGTATCTTCTTGGGAATCATATAAATAGGTGAAGTATCTTCTTGTGAATATGTAGCTTTGTTTCCCTCGGAGGAAACGGGACGTAATACTGCTTTAACTGGTTTTGAATCCCCTTCATGAGGCTCAAAAGATGATGAACTGGGAGTTGGAGATGATTTTGGCTTTGAAGAAGCTACTGGTCGGGGTTTCGATGATGATGATGTGCTTGAAGAAGTAAATGGTGAAGGCATTGATGATGGAGCTTGTTCTCTAAACGGAATTGAAGAAGAATGTGTGTGAGGCTGTTTCAATACAGACTCATTAAGTCGTTTAGAGGAAGCTGTAGGAGGCAGTAAAGTAACATGGGGTTGAGACGGTTTGGACGGTTCTGGTTTTAGCTGATTGGAAGATGTAGAGGATGCTGCGAAAGCAGAAGTGGAAGATGGTCTAACAGTTTGGCAATACTTTGTGGATGAAGAAACAAAAGCCTTTTCTGCAGGGATGCTGGTGGTGGAATTGGATCCACTTGAAGTGTGTGCTCGTATAAAAATAAAACTAGGAGGAGCAGGGTCGATTTCTTCTCTTTTGTAGAGCAAATTTCTATGGGAACTCCCTTCATCATGTATTCTAAAATAGGAATTATCATGATCGAGAGAGCGATCCCCGTAAGGATCAGTATGAGTATCATGTTCACAACAAAAGATGCACTTAAGCAACTCAACGAAGCAATTGATCATGTTGATGTTACAGGGTTCTTGTTCATATTACCATTATCGTTGCTTGAAGCTCACAAACATGACCTATATTGGATTACACTCGAAAGCAAAAGCTTGATTTCATTTCTAAGTTTACTGAGGAATTCTAGGTAGGTACTTACTTGGGATGATCTCTCCACTGAAAGATAAGCACAGCATTTTCTGACTCCAAAGCATGGTAAAGGTTATGTACTTAAAGGGGGTAGGCTGTAATTGGTTCATTAATATCATTGTACTATCGAAGACTACATCTGCACTCTGTTTGGGACAAGGGAAATGGGAACGAAAGAACGGGAAGGAAAGGAAGGGATAGGAAATGTGGAAGAAAATATCAAATTTCAAGGTTTGGTTGAAGGGTCTAATTGGGAAGGTAAAGTATAGGTAACTCCCGGGAAAAAAAAAAAAAAAAAGATCCCTCTTATTCACCTCTTTTTTTTTTTTTTTTGTGCAAATACATTGAAAGAAATGGAAATAAGATCGGCTACCTCCATCTCTCATAAGTTGTTTGTCTTTAAAATGCTATTAGTATGTAAAATCTTTTAAGATTACGGTAACAAAAGAATATATACAGATATATTTTTTATTACAATATTCTCTTTGTATATGATTTAGGAGATAAGAGGTACTAAACCCTTTTGATGTTCCAATGGAACTGTAGATTCCTCTGGTGCTAATATAATAACTCTACTATAGGAATATCTTCCTAATTTATGTTCTTAAAATATATTAACTTTGGCAGGTTCGTACTGAACAATTGACTTCTATGGAGTAGTCCTCTTTCAAATATTAATTAATATAAGGGCCCTTTCAGGAAAGAAAAAAAATTATAACGACATCGAAATTGGCATTCTTAAAGACTAAGAAATCATATGTCAACATGAACTAATGGCCTAAGATCAATCATATATGGGCCCACATCACAATTTTGTCTTTTTTTTTTTATGTAAATAAATCAAAATACGATATTACTATTAAATAAATTTCCATTTACATACATAAATTCTCGATGCTTTTATATTCTTGTATTTTGATTTTTGCCATTTTACATATTTAAGTAATTAAATTAAGCTTGTTGTAGGCTAATGACATTAATATTAGTTTTCCCAATGAATAGTACCCAAAAGTTATCAGCTTGATATGCACTTATGCTGTTAAATACTTCAAATCTGGAATTGCTGATCAAAACACAAAAAGACTCAAACTTTATAGATGAATTGTGAAACAAACCAGTGGTTATTATTTTGCAAGAGGATTTACCTAAAGACGAGTGATATATTGCACAACAAAAGATACAGATAGAAAGTAAAGAGAGGAAAGAGTTTTCCACCCAAAAGTAGCTTTCTTTTTTATTTACACTATATTAGCAGATGCACACCAGAGTTGTATGTACAATGAAAAATAAGTAAGCATTTCTCCCTCTACAACGTTCTTACTCAATGAGTGACATTGAAATTGCACACAAACTTGTACTGATAATTGAAATATAAATAATCTAAATGCTAAACTTTGCCAATGAAAATAGTAAATTATAGATGATACATGAAAATGAGACAGTTCATTCCATTGAGCAATCTGGCTCAAGCAGGAGTTAAAGTCTATGAGAATAAGAAAGGCAACTCACAGAGACATAACCAAAGGAAAAGCATGCCTTAAGAGAAAACACAATAAACAAGTCTTTCTTTTGTTTTGACCACTTAAAACCAACTGATGTTTAGTATGATGGCACATTGCGTGAGTTATTAGTGAGATTTTTGGCTAAGATCCTATAATTGTGTGATAAATGCTGAGTTTAATGTTTCATATGGAGCATTTTCTCTTAACCTCTGAAAGTATGACTTCTTCAAAGCATTCCTCTGAGCGATATCGGAATGCACCTAATGGCATGCAGCAAAGGGTGAACCTGTAGCTACAACCGATCTATCATCATTTGCAAAATTGGCTAGAGTAATCATAACCTCAGGCTCAATAGCTTCAGAAGCATCAACAATAAAAATATGATTGAAATGTCTAGCTTTTAAGCCTTCATGATGCAGTCGAAAAGCACTCACGAAAGTGGAGAAAACCACCTTGAATTTTTTAATCTCCTGGAGACGAGGACATGTGAAGCAATCATTTTCATATCGACAAGAAGAGAAGATATCTTCAGGTACTTCAAATGCATCATGAAATGTTGCAATAGCTCAAAACATTCCCAACTTTGAAATATCCTCCATCAGGCTACTTATCAGATTATCACACGTACTGTTTTTGGGTGCACTTACAAGAATGCGACAATTTTTAACCATTCTGTAAATTTCCAACACTGCTGCTCATACCAACACTCCTGTTCTTGATAGTATTGAATCCCTTACAAAAATAGGACCCTTAACAAGATATGGTGGTGAGCTCTTGAGACCTAAGATATGACTTAATGCAGACTGTAGGTCCAAATCTAGCATGTCAAATGAATAGTTGGAAGGTGATCTTGGTGAATAATCCCTTATGTACAAGAAACTTGGGAATAAGAAGTTGTGAAAAGAAGGACATAATGAAGCTTCAAGTGCTTGGTGAGCTCTTTTCAAGCGGAAAGATTGCAAAGAAATTTTACAGTTGTTGAAGCTATTGTTGCATAATCTTCATTGATTGCTGTTAGCTATATATATACTTGATTACATCCATAATTGTAGGATAGTTAAGATAGTGTATATCTAGTTAACATAAAGCTAGAAGTTAGATAAAGTTGTTGTGGTGTTGATTAGGATGAATTGTATCTATTGATGGTGCTTGTTGAGATTCCTTTGCTGTTGGTTGGGATGAGGATGAAGAGGATTGATGTTTATCATGCCCCCCGCAAGATGGATGGTGGTGGAGTTAGTCCAATCTTGTTCTTGAGATAATGGAACTGAGAACGAGTTAGTAGTTTAGTGAGTGCATTAGCTAGTTGATCGAAGGATGAGATATGAGATACCTGAAGTGAACCATTTTGAACTTTTTTCTCGTATAAAGTGGTAGTCAAGTGCAACATGTTTCATATGTGAGTGAAACACGGGATTGGAGTAGAGATTCATGGCACCAACATTATCACAATAGATGACTGGTTGATGAGGAATTGTAATACCTAGTTCATTGAGAAGAGAGCAGATCCATCGTATTTTGGTAGCTGTAGTGGCAACAGCTTGATACTCTACTTCAGTAGAAGAGCGAGCTACTGTCCGTTGTTTCTTGGAGCTCCACGAAATAGGATTGGAACCTAAATATATAATGTAGGCATTGAAGCGTGAGACAATAAGGAAAGACTGGTTTCAACAATGTGATGGTGACATCGTTTGGAGTAGCCATTATGCTCCAGTGTGTAAGGTGGAGTGGTGAGGTGAGAGATGCCATGAGTTGCTAAGGAGGAGAATAAGGTCTAGTATTCTCCTCCATTGTCAGAATAAATGGTTTTGATAGAGTTATTGAAATGATTTTCTACAAGTGCCTTATAGTGTGTAAAGACCTCATGGACATCAAATTTGCATTTAAGGGGAAACAACCATGTATATTTAATGAAATGATCAACAAAATTAACGTAATACTTGAAACCATTAATAGACATAATCGGTGAGGTCCAAACATCAGTAAAGATAACTTCAAGAGGCACAGAGGTGGAGATCATAGAGGAGGAAAAAGGTAACTTATGACGTTTATTGCAGTAACATGAGTTACAATTGAGATGAGAATTAAAAGAAGTAGAAACAGATAAGTTATTGGAAGATAGGAAATGCTTGAGCATTGGCAGCGAAGGATGACCGGGGTGGTGATGCTAGGTAAGAAGAGAGGTGGTGAAGCTGGAGAAGGCAAGGAGTGGTGATGAAGAAGGTGGCCAAACATAAATGCCATTGTTAGAGTGACCTTTGAGGAGAATTGCCCCCGTGCGCAAATCCTTTAAATGAAAGGAAGATGGTAAGAATTCAATAGAAGTGTTATTAGTAGTGCAAAACTGAGAAATAGAAATGGGATTGCGTTACATGGAGGGAACACATAGCACATTCGAAAGAGTAAAGGAAAGAGAGGGAGTGAAGAGAGAGGTGGAATCGGTATGAGTGATAGAGAGATTAGAGGCCATCACTAATGAGGATTTCATCTGTGCCATCGTAAGGATTGTGAATGGCAAGGTTGTTGACATCAGTGGTGACATGATGAGAGGCTCCGCTGTCGAGTAGCTAAAAATCACCAATGGAGGTGGCAGGAACAGCAAGTACCTATGCTTGCTAAGGAGGAAGACGTGGAGATTGAGTAGACAGAGGAGTTCTAAGGGGTGGTCGAACATGAGGATACTATTGACAAAATAAGGGACATTAGGAGACAACATGGCCCTGTTCACGGCACCACTGGTATTTACCAAGGAAGGGTTTAGTGAGGCGAGGATTCTTGGTGGGAATAGGTTTGGGTGATGAGGTGTCAGTGGCGACAACATGAAGAGAGTTGAGAACATGTCGTGAAACATGGTTGCAAGGAGACCAACAGTGTAGGCGAGCTTGGGAAAGATGTACCGCTGCAGGTAGAGCTGAGGTAGTTGTTGAGGAGTGTTGTACGGAGAGCTCCTTGTTGATGATTTTTTCATGGAGTTCATTAAAGGAGATGGTAGAGTCACGACTATTGACAGCATCAATGACTGATTGATAATTGTCATCAAGGTCGTCAAGGATTTTTTCAATCAGGTCTTGGGGATCAAGAGGTTTGCCAAGAGCGGCTAATTCATCAGCACGGAGTTTGATAGATTGCATGCAATCAGTGATGGAGTGGGATCCTTCGGTGATGTTTTTTCAGATTTTCCTTGAGTTGTTTGATGTGACCTCGAAAAGGTTTGGCATAAGTGTTGGTGAGAGTTTGCTATGCTTGGTATGAGGTTGCAAATTACATGATAAGAGGGATGATGTTGGGTGAGAAGGTGCCCACGAGTGCTCCAAACAAGAGTTTGTCTTGTCGTAGCCAGGTGTGATAAGCTGGGTTAGGAGAGGTGGTGTCATTGGTTGTGATGGTGGCTGGTGGAGGAGGGTGTGATCCATCGATGAATTTGTGTAGGTCATAGCCAATGAGAGTAGCTTCAATTTGTGTTTTCTAAGAGAGGTAGTTGCTGGTGTTGAGCTTGATGGAGTTGTGGATTGTAATCATAATGAGTGGTTGGGTGGGTTCTAGTGTGTTTTGGATGACAGTTGGAATATCCTCAATTGTCATGGTTAGATCGAGAAGCTTTGATACCATGAAAGATTGCAAAGAAATTTTATAGTTGTTGAAGATATTGTTGCATAATCTTCATTGATTGTTGTTAGCTATATATATACTTGATTACATCCATAATTGTAGGATAGTTAGGATAGTGTATATCTAGTTTACATAAAGCTAGAAGTTAGATAAAGTTGTTGTGGTGTTGATTAGGATGAATTGTATTTGTTGATGGTGCTTGTTGAGATTCCTTTGTTGTTGTTGAGGATTCCTTTGTTGTTGGTTGAGATGAGGATGAAGAGGATTGATGTTTATCACCCTGTTGAATGAAAAACTTAATATCTGGATGGATCCTGAATTATGCTGTGTGAAGAAACTGCTTTGAAATTCAACAAAGACTTTTGTACTCTTTTGCACCCGATATATGATTCCTTGCTTGCATTCATACAAGTTAATGATATTGATGGGAATTAGCTTGCACCAACTCTTTCTAATGATCCATTGGAAGGAATTGGAAGACCAATGATAAGGGTAAGGACAAAACACATGGAGCAGGCTTCGAATGGACTTGTTCAAGATCATCTAGACCAAGCATTGAAGTTGGCTAAAATGAGAAATCTAAGGGATGAAGAGATCATTTTCCATTTATCAAGCATCTCCAATAATAATAATGAAGATCAAAGCTTGGAGCAACACTAGCAAATAGAATTTCTAAGCTTGAAAGCCGTCATTGCATGGAAGATGTTGAAGGCCACTTAGGAGACGATGAATGCCATCAGCTTTGTTCTTTATCTTGCTTTGTCTCTACTTGCTGTTTGGTAGGGTTATCGATAAGGTTTTTATTAAAGAGCTTGTAAGAAGAAGTTTATTGGATAAAAAAAAAAATTAATTGAGTGAAACACGAGTGATTCGATTCCATATTTTTTTTAGTGTAAACATGTGAGGGAGTGTTTGAGAGGAAAATTCTTTTTTTTTTTTTTACTAACAAACTCTTTGCAAGTTGTGAAACATGAGTAGTGGAGGAGATAATGTGGATTATGATATGAAGTTGTTTATAAAAGCTGTCCAGGATCAATTTAAACTTTTGAATAGAAAGTTATATAATCTTGAATCTCCTTCTAAGCCTAAATCTTTTCGAAGGAGCATAGATGAGGAGTCTGATGTTGATGTAACTAGTTCTAGAAATGGTAAAGGGGGTGTTTAGAAGCAAGATAGTAATATGGGAAGCATTAAGATGAAAATCCCTACTTTTCAAGGGAAGAATGAACTTGAGTTGTATTTAGAGTGGGAGAGAATGGTAGAACATGTGTTTGATTGTCATACTTACTTTGAGGAGAAGAAGGTTAAACTAGCAGCAGTTGAGTTCACTGACTATTTTAGCATTTGGTGGGATTAGCTTCTGGTTAGTAGGCGAAGAAATGGTGAGAGACCTATTCAGTCATGGGAAGAGATGAAAGTAGTAATGAGAAAAAGGTTTATACCTAATCATTACTATAAAGACTTGTATAGGAAGTTACAAGGGCTGACTCAAGGCTCCATGAGTGTTGAGGATTATTACAAGAAGATGGAGGTAGCTATCATTCAAGCTAACATAGAAGAAGATCGTAAGACAACAATAGTTAGATTTCTTAATGGCCTGAATAGAGAGATAGCTGATGTGGTAGAGTTGCATCATTATGTAGAGATAGAGTAATTATTACATAAGGCTATCAAGGTGGAAAGGTAATTAAAGTTTAAGGGTACCTTTAGATATGGCTTCGCTTTTGGCTCTTCATGGAATTTAAATCGGAAGAATAGCAATGATGCCTTTAAGCAAAAGGAAGATGCAAAGGTTAAAGAATCAACTACTTATCCTAAAGGTAAAATCAAAATTAAATCTTCTTTTAGATCACATGATATTAAGTGTTTCAAGTATCAAGGATTGAGGCACATTGCATCTCAATGTCCAAACAAGAGGGTTATGGTTGTTTTGGATAATGGTGATGTAAAGAGTATTAGTTTAATTGAGGAAGAGATGCCACCATTGGAGGAATGTAGTAATGTTGATATAGAGGGTCCTGTGAAATGAAAGATGTTGGTCACTAGGCATGCTCTAAACTTATAACCTAAGGAAGAAGTTGATGGGGAACAACGTGAGTACATCTTTCATACTAGGTGCCATGTGAATAGTAAGGTATGTAACATGATTATTGATAGTGGTAGCTGCACTGATGTTGCGAGTTCTTTAATGGTTAAGAAATTGCATCTACCTATACTGAAGCATCCTAGACCATATAAGCTGCAATGGTTAAATGAATGTGGTGAAGTTAAGGTGATAAAACGAGTTTTAGTTACATTTTCTGTTGGCAACTACAAGAATGAGGTTCTTTGTGATATAGCACCAATGTATGTCGGACATCTTCTTTTGGGGGCATCTGTGGTAGTTTGATAGGAAGGTCACTCATGATGGGTATAAAAATGTGTACAAATTTGTGATGAATAGTCGACTCATTATGCTAACACCTCTTAAACCTTTAGAGGCATATGAGGATCAAGTTAGGATAGTTAAAGTGTGTAAATTGAGAGAAAACAAAGTGAGTACACAAGAAAAAGAAAAGAGTGAGTGTGTGTGTGTAAGAGAGTGGGAAAAGTAGTGAAGAGAGAAGAAATTTAGAGTATGGAGATCAAAATAAGGAGAGAAGTAAAAAAGTGAGTGCTTTTGCTACAAAAGGACAAATTAAGAGAGCTATGTTGGTGAGGCAATAATTACCTGTACTTTTGTACAAGGATGTTTATTTTTCAACTAACGATCTTAACTGCTCTTTGCCCCGTGTGGTTATGTCTTTGCTATAGAAATTTGAAGATTTGTTTTCCAAGGACATTCCAAATGGACTATCTCCTTTAAAAGGTATTGAACATCGGATTGACTTCATTTTGGAATCATCAATCCCTAATAAACCCACTTACAAAGCCAATTTAGAAGAGACAAAAGAGATTTAAAGGTAGGTAGATGAGCTAGTGTAAAAGGGATTCATGAGAGAGAGTTCTAGCCCATGTTTAGTTTCTGTGCTTTTAGAACCCAAGAAAGATGGAACATAGCGCATGTGTGTTGATTGTCAAGCCATCAACAAGATCACCATAAAGTATAGATATCCCATCCCTAGGTTAGATGATATATTTGATGAGTTGTATGGTTTATGTCTATTTTGTAAAATTGATTTAAAAAGTGGCTATCATCAAATTCGCATAAAGGAATGTGATGAATGAAAAACTGCTTTTAAGATAGAATATGGGTTGTATAAATGTTTAGTCATGCCATTTGGCTGAACTAATGCACCTAGTACATTTATGAGTCTAATAAATTATGTTTCGCGTTCTTTCATTAGATAAATTTGTTATAGTATACTTTGATGATATTTTAGTGTGCAGCAAAAATTTGGATGTTCATGTTAAACACTTGCATGCTGTTTTGAGTGCTTTAAGGGAAAACCAATTATATGCTAATTTGCAGAAGTGCGATTTTTGTATGGAGTCGATTGTTTTTCTTAGATTTGTTATAAGCTCACAGGAAATAAAGGTAGATGAAAATAAGGTAAAGGTGATTAGGAACTAGCCTACACCTAAGGATGTAAGTGAGGTAAGAAGTTTTTATGATTTAGCAAGTTTCTATAGGAGCTTTGTAAAGGAATTTAGTTTTATTGTAGTACCTTTAAAGGAACTTGTTAAAAAGAATGTTATGTTTAGGTGGGGGGAAGTGCATGAGAAAGCTTTCAATACTTTGAAAGAAAAATTGACTAATGTACCTTTGTTGTGTTTGCCTAACTTTGATAAAGCTTTTGAGGTTGAATGTGATGCATCAAGGGTTGGAATAGGGGTTGTTTTGATGCAAGATTCCAAACTGATTGCCTTTTTCAGTTTGAAGCTTAATGGGGTTGCATTGAATTATCCTACCTATGACAAGGAGCTGTATGCATTAGTAAAAACTCTTCAGATGTAGTAGCACTACTTTTGGCCTAGGAAATTTGTCATTCATTATGATCATGAGAGCTTAAGGTTCTTGAAATCCCGAGGTAAACTTAATAAAAGACATGCTAAATAGCTGGAGGTCATAGAAACATTTCCTTATGTGATTAAATACAAGAATGGGAAGGAAAATGTTGTTGTTGATGCCTTGTCCAGAAGGTATGTGTTGCTCACTTTCTTGCAAACTAAATTACTTGGTTTTGAGTTCATTAAAGATTTATACATCAATGGTGCTGATTTCTACCAAGTACGTAATGCATGCTTTAAATGTGCATGTGGAGAGTATTATAGGCATGAAGGATTTTTGTTCAAGAAAGATAGACTGTATGTGCCTATGTGTTCTTTGAGTGAATTATTGGTTAAGGAGTCCCATGAAGGAGGTTTAATCGGACATTTTGGTATGCGAAAGACTTTAGATATATTGCATAAGCATTTTTATTAGCCTAACATGAAGCAGGATGTGTAATCTATTTGTGATAAGTGTACAACTTGTAAACAAGCAAAGTTTAAAGTAAAGCCACATAGCTTTTATACACCATTGCCTATATCTACTCAACCTTGGATTGATATTTTTATGGATTTTGTGATGGGGTTGCCTAGGACTCAAAGTGGTAAGGATAACATATTTGTTGTTGTTGATAGGTTTAGTAAGATGACACATTTTATTACATGTTCTAAAACCAATGACGCAATATATATTGCTGATTTGTTTTTCAAGAAAATAGTACGTTTACATGGATTGCCTAAAACAATCATAAGCAATCGAGATGTTAAGTTCCTAAGTCATTTTTGACGTACTTTGTGGAATAAATTGTGGACTAAAGTCTTGTTTTCAACTGTTGCACATCCTCAAACAGATAGGCAAACTAAAGTAGTTAATAGGACACTTACTACTTTGCTGCATGCTATCATTCAAAAGAACTTAAAACAATAGGAAAGTTATTTGCCTCATATTGAGTTTGCATATAATAGAACTATTCATTCTATTACGTCATATTCACCTTTTAAGATTGTGTATGGCTTTAATCCCTTAACTTCTTTAGATATCTTACATTTGCCTACTAATGAATTTGCTAATTTGGATGGAAAGTAGAAGGCTGATTTTATTAGGGATTTACATGCCAAAGTTCATGCGAATATAGACAAGAAGAATGAGCATTATGTAAGGCAGGCTAATAAAGGGCGCATTAAGATTTTTTTTGAGCTTAGAGATTAGGTTTGGGTACATTTTTGCAAGGAAAGGTTTCCTGAATAAAGGAAATTCAAATTACAACCTAAAGGAGATAGGCCATTCCAAGTGTTAGAAAGGATAAATGATAATGCCTATAAGATTAACTTGCCTAACAACTATGGAAATGTGAGTACTACTTTTAATGTTACTAATTTATCTTTGTGTGACGCAGGTGATTCAAGGATAAATCCTTTCGAAGAGGGAGGGGATGATGGAAATTAGCTTGCACTAACTCTTTCCAATGATCCATTGGAAGGAATTGGAAGACTAATGATAAGGGCAAGAACAAAACACATGGAGCAAGCTTTGAATGGACTTGTTCAAGATCATCTGGACTAAGCATTGAAGTTGGCTAAAATGAGAAATCTAAGGGATGAAGAGATCATTTTCCATTTATCAAGCATCTCCAATAATAATAATGAGGATCAAAGCTTGGGGCAACACTAGCAAATAAAATTTCTAAGCTTGAAAGTCGTCATTGCATGGAAGACGCTAAAGGTTGCTCGGGAGACGATGAAGGCCATTGACTTTGCCTTTAAAGGCTGCTATCGTTGAAATGTAGGCTACTGCTTTACTTGGTTAGCTTAGAATTTAAGTTGCTAACTTTAGGCCTGCTTTTGGAGCTAACTTTCATTTTCGTTTTGGGTGTTTTCTTGTCTTTTATTTCCTTTATTTGTAAAGACTATAAATAGTCATTGGGGGCTAAATTGAAGGGGAGATATCACCATTCTTATGATATTGAAAATTTCTTCCTTTGTTCTTTATCAAGAACTTAGTTTGGTCTTATCAAGGCAACTTGTAGCGATTAAATTTCCATTATAACTCTGGTTCTATTCGAGATTGCAATTAGGGTCAAGTTTCGTTGTGCTTGTTTTCAAGATGATCAAGGGTTCTTTCCATCTGATCGAGTTTTAGGCTTATCTCAACCTAGGGTTTGCATCAAATATGGGTGTAGATGATTTAAATGGTGCCTATTTCTTAAATAGAAACGAAAGTAAAGTGAACATCATATAATTTCTTTGGGAAATTATTACTTACGAAAACATAACATTCATATGTCATGCATAAGAGATGGAACATAAAGTCCCTCTTAGAGACAAATAAAAAATTAGTAGTGATAACAAATATGTCTTTTTGCTTCATGAGCTATGACAATTTTGTCCTCTTATTTTACTTCCTATGAAGAATATTATATTAGATCAAGTTTAAGCAAATCTTTTGCCGGTGCAACATTGGAGATAGTAACAAAGTAGCAGTTTTAAGACTTCCAGTGTAATTTTTGGTATTGTAATAATTATTGGATAGTGGTGATCCTCAGTGTACTTGAATGTTTTCAATTGATGCTCAAAATATTTATGTGGATACATAATAGAAGTGAGGAGCTGCACTGCCGATTGCTGTTCTTTTTCCTTTCTAAGGCTATAATACCACAACTAGCTGCTTGTAAATGTTTAAGCTAGTAGGTTGTTGTAAATTATCTTGCAGTGCTTATCCTCATGTATGGGCCAAGGAATTGACTAAGGCTCATTACATTAATTAAATAGAGTGTTGAATGGTGAAGTTGGGACTTCAACAAGCTTTCTGATAGTCTATCAAGTAGTATTGTAAGAGCCTAAACCATTAATCATACTATATTATTTATGTGAAGCAGTTATTGAGGATGTGGCTTCTATCAAATATGTGTCCCTTATGTAAAGAGTTGTTATGCCCCAAAGGGGAGCTTAGAAGTTTCCACTATAAGCTATCATGTTACGTGTGCACCCGTTACATGATAACCGCCTTGTGAGTTAGAGGTCGCAAGGCTTTAAGTAATTATTTAATCAATTTCAACTAATTATATTGCGTATAATCATATAATGAAAATATAACTACGGATTCCCATGTTCCATGGTCGACCAAGATCATAGATAATCGTAATCCCCTACTAAAACAGTAAAATGGAAAAATAATTCTAAGTCTCATAATTTTAATTTCCACATCAAGTTCTTAAGAATAATATTTACATCTAAATAATCTATCAATCACAAATCTTACTCTATCGTTCTTGATTCCCAAAGCTCTCGTCATATCATATTTTATCCCACACTATGACTCAGTGACATGGGAGTGCAATACCCTTAATATTACACATACACAAGCAATTTCAAACAAGTTTTCAAATCATATGCTAAATATGGTAAAGGCTATGTACATGAAGGGTGTAGGCTGTAATTGGTTTATTGATATCATTCAATGACTACTTTTAGACTCTTTCTGGGATGAGGGAAATGGGAATCAAAGAATGGGAAGGAAAAGAGACATAGAAGAATTTATCAAGTTTTAAGGTTTGCTTAAAAGGGTAAGATTGGGAGCTAAGGTTTAGTCTACTATATGGATGTTAGAATTTCAATGGATGGAAATCAAAGCATTTTTCAATCAACATGCAACTCGAAAGCTGACATGGATAGATTCGACACTCATTAATGTGCCAGACTTCTGGCATATATGCTCTAAGAAATATCAAAACCCACCAACATTAGTTGAAGAATCTCTACAATTTTCTATTCATTGCAGATTGGGGTAGGCATCTCTTTTATGTGATGTTGATGCCTCCACTGATGTGAATACAAGACTTGCGGGGGTTGGATGTAATGTTTTAGAAATTTTGAAAAATCACACTAAAATTAAAGAAAATAAATAAAACAATAGCTACTTTTAAATTAGGGTAACAAGGATAATATTTTCTTGATTATAAAATTTTGGTAAAATTAATAATGAAAAATTAAATCACTATAATATATTAATAATATTTTTATAATTTACGTATATAATAGAAATTCTATAACAAATAATAATGAATTTTAAAATAGAAAAATAAAAAAGAAATAGGGATCTGTTAGGCAATTATAATTGATAAAAGGTAAAAATTAAAAATTTAAATTTATGATAGTTAAATAGAATTTTTAAATATATATTTATATTTAAAATATTTTATTTAGTATATACATAAATTTTATATAAAAATATTATAATTTAAATAATATAATAAAATATTAATATGCTTATTAATCTAACCCTTAATTTAAGATTTATCCATCATAATTTTTCTTCTTTAAATTCCTCCTAGTTTTCTCTCTCCTCTTTTTTCTCCATCAGAACTCATCCTTTTCTCTTCTTTCTTTTCTTTCTTTCTCTTCCTCTTTTCCTCTCGGTTATGAATACAAAACTCCTCCAAAATTTCAAAAATTCATAACTTTCTCATATTAACTCCGGATAAAAAATCGTAAGAGCCATTACGATCCTTAGAAAGAGTATTTCACATTAAGATCCTACTTACTAGATAAATTTTAAACTCAAAATTTGGATCAAAATTTACAATGAATTTAAAAAAATTATAGATTTGATTTTTATTTTAAGTTTTAGTGAGTTTAACTATATGATTAGCTTTAAGTTTGTTATTCATTCGTTATTAGGTGAAAGATCCGAATTTACATAACTTTTTGAGGGTTATTTTGAGTTTTAAAATTAAGAAATCGAGGTAAGTGGAAACTCTATGATATATTATAATGTTTGTATATTGCTTGCAATATAATTGTATATATATGCAATCTGTTGTGCTGCTATGTTATTATAATATTTTTTCCTTCTTCTATTTTCTTTTTCTTCCTGTGATTTCCTTTCTTTTCTTTTCTTCTTCTTCTTCTTTCTTTTTTTTTGTTGTCTTCTCATGTGGCCTTTTTTTATTTTCTTTTTGTTTTCCTTTTTCAATAAATACATGTATATATGTGCAATATATATATATACTAAATAATAGCTTACGGAAGGAAAATTTAAGTATAATATAAAATATATGGATGTATCTAAAATATAAATACATATATATATATATATATATATATATAGATATATTAATCATATACCACATGAATATATATATTTATATTTATGATTATGAAATTTATTATTTTTATATTGTCGACCATTATATATATATATATATTAGGACTCGGTCTATCGCTAGATTAACTACCATCTAACCAATAGTATAAAATCCGCATTATGAAAAAAAAAATTGCAATGTCCCTTTTTCATTCCTTTACCATCCCATCTTATATATAATTATATATAACCAACTAAAGTAATCATTTCCCCCGTCCAACACATTTTCTATTCAATTTGAGCATGTTTTAACATTTACAAGGACATGCCCCTATCAAACATTAATTGGAGTATGTAAATCTAATGCTATTTACACATCTTTAGATATTTATTTATTTAATTATTATTTTTCTTATCCTCTTCTTGTCGATTGTTATGTGTATATATATATACCCTCACATTCCCCACACCATGGTTGCCATGTATATTATATATTATATAATGTATAATAGTTGCAAATAATATTACATATTATAAAAAATATATAAATACTATTACGTGATAATCTCAAATAAATATTATATATTATATAATAATTGCAAATGGTAGTATATATTATATTAATACATGTAAATATTTGCAAATCTAAACACAAATAGCTATTTATTAATTTATAAAGATAGATGAAAATAGCCTTATTAGTATATGCAAATATTGTTAGACAATATATATATAAATATGGATATGTATATGTGTACATTATAAAGTAGAAGATAAAATATAGTTGTGAATGGATGAATGAATTAAAATATGCTTAATGAGTGGTGAAGTACCCCAAA
Organism: Laguncularia racemosa; assembly: GCA_037954665.1. Classification (NCBI taxonomy): domain Eukaryota; kingdom Viridiplantae; phylum Streptophyta; class Magnoliopsida; order Myrtales; family Combretaceae; genus Laguncularia; species Laguncularia racemosa. The sequence goes on from JBBMOL010000162.1 coordinate 1,647,781, forward strand.
AATTTTGAAAAACTATACTAAAATTAAAGAAAATAAATAAAACAATAAGCACTTCTAGGCTAAGGTAGTAAGTATAATATTTTTCATATTCTAAAAATAAAAAAAGTAATAATGAAAAATTTAATCACTATAATATATTAATACTATTTTAATGACTTATATATAATGGAAATCTTATAAAAATAATAATAGAATTTAAAATGAAAAAATAAGAAAGAAATGAGATCTATTAGACAAATATAACAAATAAGAAGCAAGAGTTAAAATTTTAGATTTATGATAATTAAATAGAATTTTTAAATATATATATTTATACTTAGAATATTTTATTTAATATATACATAAATTTTTATATAAAAATATTATAAATTGAATAATATAATTAGATATTAATACATATACTAACCAAACTCATAATTAAATAATTATCCATTGACTTGATCCCTTTTCCTATAAATTCCACTATCTTTTCTCCCCCCTCATTTTCTTTTCCCTCTCATTTCTTTTCTTCCTTTTCATTCCTTCTTCTTCATTTCTCCTCTTCTTTTTCCTTTCTCAAAAACCAAAACTTTCCCAAAACTTCAAAAATCCATATTTTCCTCATACTAACTCCAAATCAAAAACCGTAAGCGCTATTACAATCCTTGGAAGGAGTACTTCTCAACAAGACCACAAGTATTAGGTAAATTTTGAACTCCAAATTTAGGCTAAAATCCATATGAATTAAAAAATATATAGATTTAATTTTTATTTTAAATTTTAGTAAGCTTAACCACTACAACTAGTTTTAAGTTTGTTATTTGTTTATTTATTACTAGGTCAAATATCTGAATTCACGCGACTTCCCAAGAGTTATTTAGAGTTTTAAACCAAGAGATCCAGGTAAGTGAGAAACTCTGTGATGTACTATAATGTTTATATATTATTTATAATATAGTGTATATATGTGAAATCTATTATGTTTAGATACTGTAGTATTTATAATAATTTTTTTTCTTTTTCTTCTCTGGTTCCCTTTTCTCTTGTGAGTTTCTTTCTTGACTTTTCTTTTCTTTTTCTTTTGCTTTTCTTGTCTTCTCTTTTCATTTTCTTTTCCAAAAATGCATGTATGTATGTACAATACATATATATTTAATAATAGCTTAGGAAAAGAAAATATAAGTATAATGTAAAATATATATACATATCCAAAAGAAAAAAAAATAAAAATACATATATATAGATATATTAATTATTGACCACATGAATATATATGTATAATTATATAAGTATACATTTATTATAGAGTAACACTTGAGCTTATGACATTGAAATTAAGAGACAATATCTAATAAAGATATAAGAGTAATTAATTGAGTTTGAGACCTAAGAACTGATGGTATGATTCGAATCCCTAACCCAAGGTTAAGGGGGGGCATAAAGCCTAAACTTCACATTGGTTACTAAAAAAATACATGCGATGATGCATTCATATGGTTGTTCATGCATAGCATATGATTTGAAAACTTGTTTGAAATTGCTTGTGCTGTGTAGTATTAGGAATATTGTACTCCCATCTCACCGAGTCATAGTGTGCTCATCCTTCCACATATTGTTTTGTAGGAAAAATTCAAAATCTTGGGACAGGATAGGATGCCAGGGTAAGAGTTAAAATGGCCTTCTTCTATAGGTTCATGTAATTTTTGGTGGTTAGATGTTTGTAATTATTTTAAATCTAATTGTGTAAGACTTTTAGCCTGTATTATAGTGGGACCTGGACAAGGCCTACTCTTAAGATACTGTCATGATCTATTTTGATGAGTACGGAATAGTTGGAGTGAAATGGTAGAATGCTAGAGGCATTCTATTTTGTCAATTAATATATTTTAACAAATTAAGTAATGAAATTTTATTCTTAAAAACTCAATGTAGGAATGAAATTTGTAAAACTTATATATGTTTTTATATTTTATTGTTTTAGTAGGAGATTCTGATTCTCTGTGATCTTGGTTGATCATGAAATATGAGAATCTATAGTTATATTCTTATTATATGATTATATGCAATTTTGATTAGTTATAATTGTTTAAATATTTAATTAGAGTTTTACAACCTTTAACTCATAAGATAGTTATCATGTAATTGGTGCACACGTGATGTGATAGCTTTTAGGTGAAACTTCTAAGCCCCCCCCCCCCCCCCACTTTTTAGGGCGTGATAAGTGGCGATCTATTAGTTGAGTAAAGGGGATGATTCTGTTATTGTCGATAGGTGTAAACAATTGATGTTTCATGGCTAGCTGATTGAATAATTGATGGAATTGAGCTATAGATCAATCCTGATTGGTTGGTTTTACAATTGATGGGTTAAGGGCATGGTTGTTGAAATAAGTGAAGTAGTGTAATGTGGGTTACTTCATTGTGATTGTGAGCGAATGGTTGATGGTTAATTCGAGCTTCTTTGCTTTATCTATAACGTGTAATGCTTGATTCTTCTTGTTGTGGCAAATGTAAATATAAAGTGTAGATTGTAGTGATGTAGATTTAGCATTTGTGATGGATAATTATGTGGCGTATATGGGTGGTCATGTATTGAAGTGCTGATTGATTAGGTTTTTGTCGTCAATCGAGAATGTTTTGAAGTGGGGGTGATATTTGATTATTTCCATTTTGATATGGAAGTAGATACTTAATGTCCGATAGCATGAGTGATGGAATGGTTGATGAAATTGAGTTGTAATATGTTATTGTTGATCTGGTTTTATATGTTGATTTATTGTGAAATTTTATTTTCTTGTAATTTAGTTGCCTCATCTGATTTGTTTTATTTGATTGGCCAACTAAATCTAAATTGACATAATGACATTCGGTTAATATAAAATCCGACATGCATTTTACGAGATATTGTGTTGTATTGAAAGCCATTATTGTTATAGGACGTGCCAAAAATAATCGAGTAGGATTACTGTTCCACCATTGGCGAACTAAGTGACTTAGGGGTTGTTGTGCCTTTAATGGTTTTAAGTCTTATTTGTCTTTGAGGGTGTGTGAGCTTAGTGTGCAATTAAGGCACCTACAGTGTAGAGAATGATTTGTGTGCTTGGTGTGTTGATTGACACTTGGAGCTTAAGGAATTTGATTTAAAAGATAATTTCCAATAAAGAGATAAGATGGAAATAAATGTAATATGAGACTCAAGCACTAATGGTTATGAAAATCCCTAACTCAAGATCAATGGGGGAAGTGTAAATCCTAAACTTCATGTAGGTTATCAGAAAACCACATGTGATATTGCATTATATATGGTTGCTCATGCATAGCATATGATTGAGAACTTGTTTGGGATTGCTTTTGTGTGTGTAGTATTGAGAGTATTACATTTCTATCTCACTGAGCCATAGTATGCTCACCCTTTTATAGATTGTTTTGCAGAAAAGTTTCAAAATCTTAGTATGGGATAAGAGATGTTGTGACAAGAGTTTTTGGAATCAAGAATGATACGGTAAGATGTGTCTTGATAGATTATTTAGATATAATTTTTTTTTTTAGGAACTCGATGTGGAAATCAAAATTGTGTGACTTAGAATAATTTTTCCATTTATTGTTTTGGTAAGGGATTTTAATTCTTTACGATTTTAGTTGATTTTGGAACATGGAAATCCATAATTATATTTTTATTATATGATTATATATAATATAATTAGTTATAATTGATTCAATATTTAATTAGAGTCTTGTGATATTTGACTCGTAAGGTGGTTACCATATAACAAATACATATGTGATATTATAGCTTTTAGTAGAAACTTTTAGGCTTCTTTTGGGATGTGACATTAGAGGCATCCGGATTAGTGATAATGGAAAACTTGTTGCTGGGTGTGCAAATCCAGTTGTCCTGGCCTCTCCAGCTGAAGCTGAACCATGGAGCAATAGGAATTGGGTTGAAATTAGCTACATCACATGATATTAATAGACTCCATTATTTTAGACTTGTACAATGCCATTCGAATATTACAGGACACTAGCTTTACTAATTGTTTTCTGCATGAACATGCTCTTTGTTGCATAAGAATAATTGTATTGTAGATGGTTTGGTAAAGGCAGGTGCAAAATAAGTGGCTTTGAACATTTTTTTCTATTACCCTGTGTCGAGTCTAATTTTTTGATTTCCTATTCCTAATTCGATCCGTACTAGACCCTATGCTCATCTAATGTAGATCCTTGACTTGAGTTAGGAACTTCATTTTATTTTTGGAGTCGCCATTCAACTGTTGTTGGGAAAGATTGAATTAAGACTAATGGAGTGAATTAGTCTTAATTTGGACCACTAGTCGTCGTGATTTCCTCTTCTTGTTTTTGTGAAAAGAGGAAAAGGGAAAACCAGAGTTTCTAAGTTCGGAGGCTAACCTATTAAAACCCTAAGGTTACCATCCTAATCTCCTAAAATTTACTCCCTCTAGGAATGTCTTTTATTTTATTTATTTATTTATTTTTTTAATCTTTTATTGTATTTTTGAGTGAATTATTCTAGGAAAATGATTTTTATTCCTTTTTTAGGGTTGCCCCAAATGAGTGCCTACGTACCTGCTATTCAGGATCAAACAAGCCATAGTTCGCTTTTCCTGAAAAGATTTAGTGTGTTTGTGAATTTTAATTATGAAATTTCTTTTGATTCATGTTTTTACCATTTTAGAATTTTTCAAAAAAAATCTAAGCCTAAGCTTAATAATTTGACTTTTTAAAAATAATAATTTTAAGGAAAAACATCAATTTTGGATTTATTTGAGAAAAATGATTTTTCTATGTGATAAAACTCATTTTTTCTATTTTTCAACTCATTTACACTATTATAAATTTTTATTGATTTTTTATTAATTTTTATTAATTTTTTATAATTTTTTATTAATTTTAATTAACTTTTTAATATTTTATTATTTTTTATTAATTTTTATGAATTTTCATGATTTTTATAATCTTTATTTTTATTGAAAAATTTTCTCTTAGATTTTTATCTATCCTATTTTAAAATCTAAATTATTATTATTTTTCTAATATTTTTATTAATTTTCTTTATACATTCTCTACATTTTTATTATCTAGTATTATAATTATATTTTTATTTTTATATCATTAAATCCTAAAAATCTAATTTCTAACATTTTTCTATTCATTGAAATATAAATAACAAATAACAAATAAGTAAATAAATAACACATAAATTAATTTGAAATAAAATAAACCAAATAAATAAACAAAATATTAAAAAAAATCAGAAAATCCGACTTACTTGGATCCGGGTCGATGTGCGGGTCGGGTTGGGTCAGGTCGATCGGATGCGGCGGTTGAGAGTACTCGTTGACGGCGTTCCGGCGGCCTTTTGCAGCGGTTGAGGTGTCGATTCCTAGGTTCTCGGGGGTGAGGAACTCAACTGTGGTGGTTGTTTGCTTCAGAAACGCCTCCTAGTGGCTGCCCAACACTTGATCGGTGGTCGTGGTTTTGAACAACTCCGACGAACTTCGATTCTCTCCTTTCTCTCTCTTTCTCTCACTTTTGATCCGTGCTTCTGCTTCTCCACTTCATCCTCTATTTATAGGCGTTCAAAATCGAGCTGGATAAGCTTGGATTTCCACTGATCGAAGCAAATCGGATTTGCGGTTAAAAAAAACCAACTCCGATTCGTGTAAATCCATCGATTTGTTGAGATTTGATTCCAATTGGATGATGTTTATCTTATTTCTATTGAAGATCTATTGGATTTGTGCAAAAAATCGAATCAAAATGGCCGGAATTCAGATTTTTCTCCTCGTCGGCAATCTCGGACAGAGGTTGAAGACGATCATGCGCTTGGCGCATGCGTTCGCTCCAGCCAATCAGATGCTGCTACGTGTCCCAAGTAAAGAAAAAATTCGCAAAACGCGGATTCTGCTTCCCCGCATTTCGAACCCCTAACCTCGCACCCCCGCGCGCACGCCTGACCCTGGTTTGGACCAGCTGAGCTAGCCCATTTTCGCGATTTTATTTATTTTGCAAATTGTATATATGCAATATGATTTTTTTTATTTATTTTTTGTATTTTTTGAAATTTCAAAAGTTTGTAAAAATCATTTAACCTTTATTATTGCCATTTTTTATATTAGTTTCCAAAATTGATGTGTTTTTCTATTTATTTTTATTTTTTGAATATTTTTTCTATTTTTGCTAAATTAAAGAAAAAAAATGAAAAAATTAGGAAAAATTGGAAATTACTTATTATTGATTATTATTGATCCTTAGGGCAAAAATGAGGTGTTTACACTCTGCTTGTAGGGTTGCTTTATGTTTTTATGGTGTATAAAGTAATTGTGCTTTAATATAATGCAATATTTGGTTTTACCAAAAAAATAATAAAATAAAATAAATTGAATGGCCGATTTTACGCCTCTTCACTACCCTTTGATTCATTTTTTTTTCCCTTTCACTATGCAAACACATTTAAAGAAACGAAAAATATTTCCCCTGACAGGTTTTCCTTCATAATATTGCTTTACTCGCAACAAACAAAGTATTAGTAGTAAGTGGAGATAAAAGGCAAGGAAAGTAATAATGCAGTAGATAATTAATTGGGAATATGAATAGAGTAATTGGGAAAAATGATTCCCACAATAACTTATTGGTATTTCAATATCATAGGGAAGTATAATCATTATTGCTATCTATTATAAGCTGTTTATTTTTAAATACCATTAAAATTTATATTCTTTTTAATGTCATTTTTATTTAAAAATATTTTAATTATACTATTTATGATATATTAATTTATGAATTAACACGTACCAAACCCTTTTTAATATTTCAATGAAACTATAGATTATATTTTTCTATGATATATTTCCCACTATCTCTCTAGTATTAATATAATAATTAAACTACAGGAATATCTTCCTAAATTTTGTTCTTAAAATCTACTAAGTTTGGGAGATTAAGCTGCCCTGAAGAATTGACTTCGATTGAAAATAGTCTTCATTCAAAAAACAATAGAGGGCTCTTCCGGGAAAATAAAAAATAAAAAACAAACAAAAAAAATTATAGCCGACATTCTTAATGACTAAGAAATCAGACGTCGACATGGACTAGTGGCCTTAAATCAATTTTTCATGCGTCCACATGAGAACTCTGTCTTTTTGTATAAATAGATCAAAATATAATATATTATTTAATAAATTTTACTTTACAAATATAAATTTACTTACATGAATCCGTTAAATTACTATTTCTAAAGTTTTTTAAAATTATATCTTTAAAATATTATTATTTATAATTAATAGTTAAAATTATAAGAAAGAAGATAATATTATAAATTAAAATAATTAAAATTATTTATTTATAATTTTAAAATATTATAGAGAAGAGTAACTTTAAAAAACCATTTCTTAAATTCTCATATTTTAATGCTTTATATTTTTGTATTTTGTGTTTTGTTTTTCATTTTACATATTTAAGTTAAGGTCATTATAGTTTACTGACATAAATTTATCCTCAATAGATTAGATTCTATTTCTATTTTCTTAAAATTGAATTATATATAATAATAACTATATATATATATAAAGTATTTGGAGCTTTACATTGTCTTCTTACTATTAACTTGCCTTTATTATATATAAAACAGACGAAAAGCAGGAAGTGGATAAATTCACAACTAAAACCCAACCAGTACCCAAAATTTATCAGCTTCATGTGCACTCATCGCTGGTCAAATACTTCAGTCCTAGAAATGACGTTCAAAACAAACACAGAAAGACTCAAACTTTATTGATGAATTGTGAAGTAAATCAATAATTATTATTTGTCAACTTCACACAAAGATAATGCATTGTGCCTACAAACACAAGACTCAAACTTCAATGATGCATTTTGCAGCAAAATAACTGGAAATTCAAAAGGGTTTCCATAAAGATTCGATTACTTCACAATACAACACAAAAGACTCGAACTTTATTGATGAACCCTCAAACAAATCAATAAAAAGTTTAAGGGCATTTTCAGTGTATTATAATGTTATAGATCAATCTGTCATTTAGTTCGACATATGGATGACTTAAATAATTCATTGAAACGTACTGAACTTAATTGAATTCCAAGACAAATAAATTAAAAAAAAAAAAAAAAAACCTAAGTGAAAGGAATCCTAGTATGCTTATTCTGCAAAAGGATTTTACTAAAAGAAGAGTGATATATTGCACTGCAAAAGATACAAATAGAATGCAAAGCGAGAGGAAGGAATTTTCCACTCAAAAGTGGCTTTCTCTTTCTTTCATACTATATTAGCAGATGTACACCAACGTTGTATGTACAATGAAAAATAAGTATCTTCGCCCTCTGCAACTTTCTTACTCAATGACTGACATTGAAATTGCACACAAACTTGTACTGATAATTGAAATATAAATAATCTAAATGCTAAACTTTGCCAATGAAAATGGTAAATTATAGATAATACAAGAAAATGAGACAATTCCTTCCACTGAACAATCCGGCTCAAGTAGGAGTCAAAGTCTCTGAGAATAAGAAAGGCAACTCACAGAGACATAACCAAAGGAAAAGCATGCCTTTAGAGAAAACACAATAAACAAGTCTTTGTTTTGTTTTAACAACTTAAAACCAACTGATGTATATTACAATGGCACATTGCGCAAGTTTTCAGTGAGATTTTTGGTCGGAATCCTGTAGTTTTGTGATAAAAGCCGAGCCCAATGTTTCGTATGGAGCATTTTCTCTTAATCTCTGAAAATATGATTTCCCCAGACCATGCTTCCAAGCAATCTCTGAGCGCACCCAACGAGAATTACAGAAGAGTGAACCTATAACTATAACCGACGTATCATCATTTGCAAAATTGGCTAGAGTGATCATAACCTCGGGCTCAATAGCTAATGAAGCATCAACAAGAAAAATATGACTGAAATGTCCAGCCTCTATGCCTTCATGATGCAACCGAAAAACACTCACGAAAGTGGAGAAAACCATCTTGAATTTTTTAAGCATTTGGAGAGGAGGACATGTGAAACACTCATTTTCATATTGACAAGAAGAGAAGATATCTTCCGGTACTTCATCTTTATCACGAAAAGCTGCATTAGCTCGAAACATTTCTGACTCTGGAATATTCTCCTTCAAGCTACTCATCAGAACATCGCATGTATGGTTTTTGGGTGCACTTATAAGGATGCGACAGTTCCTAACCATTCCGTAAATTTCCAATACCGCTTCTCTCACCAACACTCCTGCTCTTGATAATTTCGAAAACTGCATAGAAGGACCCTCGACAAGATATGGTGGTGAGCCCTTGAGACCTAAGATATGGCGCATTGCAGCTTGTTGGTCCAAATCAAGCATGTTAAATGATCGGCTGGAAGGTGATTTGCATGAATAATTGCTTCTGTATGAGTGCAATGGGAACAAGAAGTTCTCAAATGAAGGATGTAGTGCAGCTTCAAGTGCTTGGTGAGCTCTTTTCAAGCAAACTCTGTTGAATGAAAAGCTTATGTCATATTTGGATCCCAAATCATGCTGTGCATAGAAACTGTCATCAAATTCAACTAAAACTTGAGTACTCTTTTGCACCCGGTGTATGATTCCCTGCTTTGCATTTATACAAGTTAGTGATATTCGGTAAGCAAGATTGAAATGTGCCAATATTTCAAACTAAATCTAAATAAGTTAAAGAAGCATCATATAAATTTTCAGGATATCATCACTTAAAAAGACACATCATTGATGTCATGCATGAGAGACAGATCAGGGAGTCCCCTCTAAAGACGAATAAGAAATTAGTAGTGATGATAAAATAAATTGCTTAACTTATGAGCTATGACATTTTTTTTCCCTCAAATTTTCAATGCTAATCTCAAGCTTGTGAGAGTAAGTCATGTTAGATGCAGATTAAGCAAAGCTTCTTATATTTCAGATTGAAGATAATACACTTGATTAGCAGTGTTGAGACTCTCATTGTAATTTTGGTATTGCAATAATTACTCGACATTGGCATCCTGATCATACTTGAATGCTTCCTACTGGTGCTTGAAAGATTTATTTAAATATCCAGTAGAAGTGAGTAGCTGCATAGAAATTTGCCGTCTTTTCCCTTTCTAGAGGCCCTAGTCCCATGTGATGTTAAATCCAATACCGCAGCCAACTTCTTGTAAACACCTAAGCTTGTAGTTTGTTGTAAATTATTGGTCTTATTTTCCAATGCTTGTGCACTCATGCACTAATGTATTGATTTAGCCTCATGACAGTAAACATAACGGTGGGGTTTTGTTGTGTCTTGTTGGTGGAAGGGGGTGTTTTGAGTTGAGGTGGGGGGTGAGGCTTCAAATGATGTACCGGGGACTTCAACTTAGGACTTCTTCTATGATCCCATATTCAATTTGATATCACAACCAAAACATCTATTGAATAGTGCTAAAAATCATTATGTCTTAATAATGTGGAGGCAGTTGTCTCTATCAAATATGCCTCCCTTATCTCCCAAATCATTGTTGTTTCATTCAAAAAACATGAAGCAGATGGTTTACCAAACTGCTTTCAGCTTTGCTACTGCTCAAGGAGGAAGCAGCGTTGCAACCTGCAGGATCTAACAGGCTGGATATGGACCAGAAACCCTTACAGGACAGGGGAAGGTGGATTTGAGTCTTAGTCCTTACGTAATATGGTGAAACTATGGCAAAAGAGCTATTAAAAGGGTTTTGATGGAGACAGGGGACACACGGCCTGAACACACGGCCGTGCATAGAGACCGTATATCTAATTCAGAGGTCACAGATGCATACACGGCTTCACTACACGGCCAGGAGACGACCGTGTATCTCGACCGTGCATCCGTTGCTGAGTCCCACAGACGTATACACGGCTAGGAGACGACCGTGCTTCGCGACCGTGTCTTCAGTCAGATTTCCATAGAAGTATACACGGTCCCCATACACGGCCATGTATCTTGACCGTGTATCCGATCAAGATCTCAACAGAGACGAACATGGTTTCCTTACACGGCTGGGAACATGACCGTGTATCTAGCCACGAATAGTCACAGAGTCATACACGGCTTACATACACGGTCGTGTATGAGACCGTGTATGACGCGTATTTTATTATTTCTTCCATGTGTACGTATAGATTTTCCCCTTGTAGATGTTTTACGGGGCCATATAAATACTCTTTTGTCAGATAGATTAGGGTTACGTTTTAATATACATTTGAATACACTTTGAGAGAGGGTTTTCTCTAATTTTCGGGTTGTGTGCAACCTAATTTGCATCAAAGCATGTGTCTTTGTTGTGTGAAACTAATCCAATTTCGAGTTCGTTTCGTTCTTTCTTCCGCGCTGCGTCAGTTGGTATCAGAGCAAGGTTATTTCCTGCGGAGATGTCGGCTAACGACGGTGTTGACGGCGGTCGTGTTCTTGACGGTGTTCAAGATGCGAGGTTTTAAGGGAACCATCAATGGGTTCCTAGGGCAGAGTTCGACGCAATGTATCAGAAGGTCGGGCGTATGGAACGGCGTCTTGATGACCTGATCGAGCATCTCGATGCTCTGGCGATAGACCCCAATAGGGTTAGTGGAGCCGGCCGGAATCCACCACGTGTGGTGGAGGAATTCGGTGGGCGCGTCATCCGACCTGTCGTTGAGAACAGGTGGGGGCGTGTAGAGAGTGAGGAGTCCAGCGGAGAAAGTGATGATACGTATGGAAGTAGGCCGCGGCGAGGACGTGGTGGAAGAGGTGGTGGTCATCGGATGGCTCCTCATGGAAACTACCCTAGAGAAGGTGATCATAGGAGGAACCGTGGGGGTTATGATCACGGGGATGGCGGAGACTACCGGCTGAAGGTTGATATTCCTTGGTTCGATGGCAGTCTCAACATCGAAGGCTTCCTCGATTGGTTGGCGGAAGTGGACCGGTTCTTCGACTACATGGAAATTCCCGAGGATCGTCGGGTAAGGCTGGTGGCATGCAGGTTGAAGAGCGGTGCTTCGGCATGGTGGGAGAGATTGCAAAGTAGGAGGCAGCGGGAAGGAAAGCATCCGGTGAGATCATGGTATCGCATGAAGCAGTTGCTGCAACATGACTTCCTCCTGCCGGATTACGAGCAGATATTGTTCCAACAATATCAGCGGTGCCGCCAAGGACAACGTTCCGTGCATGAATATACGGCGGAGTTCATGAGGCTGGCAAAACGGAATGATTTAAGGGAGAGCGAGGGTCAGCAAGTTGCGAGGTATGTAGAAGGGCTTAAATTACAAATTAAAGATAAGATTGGGGTGACGATGGTGAGAACCCTCGTTGAAGCAAAGAACTTGGCTCTCCGAGCCGAGCTCGTGTTGCAGGAGCAAGGGAGTAGATACGGGGGAGGACAAAAAGGGTATGTAGGTGAAGCTATAGGTGGTAGTAGTCGACCGATACTTGAGAAAAGTCGAGTTGCACCATACAAACCAACTGAGGACATGTCTAGGAGGGAAGAGAAAAGTGAGGGAAAGAAACCGATGGAGCCGAAAGGAGCTCAAAGGCAGAACAATCCCTATGCCAAACCCATATTAGGTAAGTGTTTCCGATGCAACCAACCGGGTCATCGATCAAACGAATGCCTAGCGAGGAAGAGCGTCAACATCCTCGATAGGGAAGATGATGAGGAAATTTGTTGTGAACCCGATGGGGAGGGAGAGTACTATGAGGAAGAAGAAGAAGCAGCGGAGCCGTCATATGTGATTCGGCGCATGATGCTCACTCCAAAGCAAGAAGAGTTCACGCAGGGGCACCAATTGTTTCGTACACGGTGTACGATCATGGGAAAGTTATTTGAGTTGATTATAGACAGCGGCAGTTGCGAGAACATCATAGGAAGGGAGGTTGTAACACAACTGCAGCTGCCCGTTGAGAAGCACCCGAATCCTTATACTATTGGCTGGATCAAGGCCGCTGAGAAAATTGCAGTTAATGAGAGATGTAGGGTACCTTTCTCAATAGGGAAGTACCGTGACGAAGCATTCTGCGACATTGTAGACATGGATGCTTGTCACATGTTGTTTGGGAGGCGATGGCAGTTCGACGTGGACGCTCAACACGCGGGCAAAGAAAATGTCTACTGGTTGGAGAAGGAGGGTGTGAAGTACACCTTATTACCATTGAAGAGGGAAGGACGTGTTAAAGGGAAGAAGGTTGAGAGTCGCTCATTCTTAACTGTCACTCAATCCGAGAAGGAAGTGATAGACGACTTGAAGGAATCACGAGTAGTGCACGCCCTCATCATGAAAGGAGTGACCGAAGGAGGGGAGGAACTTAATAGAGAAGTGCCAGGGGTGGTGAAAGATCTTCTTGAAGAGTTCAAGGAAGTGATCCCAGACGACCTACCCGAGGGACTACCCCCTTTGAGGGATATTCAACACCAGATAGACCTGGTGCCTGGGGCTAGTCTCCCAAACCTCCCGCATTACAGAATGAGTCCCAAGGAAGCCGGGATTCTCCAGGAGAAAGTCCAAGAGCTTTTGGACAAAGGTTTCATCCGGGATAGCCTAAGCCCATGTGCGGTTCCGACATTGTTAACTCCCAAGAAAGATGAGAGCTGGAGGATGTGTGTTGATAGCCGAGCTATCAACAAGATTACCATAGGGTATAAATTCCCTATACCCCGCATTGAGGATATGTTGGACCGTTTGAGTGGCGCTACTATCTTCTCCAAGATAGATTTGCGGAGTGGCTATCACCAGATTCGAATCCGTCCTGGAGATGAGTGGAAAACGGCATTTAAGACCAAGGAGGGGCTGTATGAGTGGCTAGTGATGCCATTCGGGCTGAGTAACGCACCGAGCACCTTCATGAGAGTCATGAACCAGGTATTGAAGCCTTTCAATGGTCGTTTTCTTGTAGTGTACTTTGATGATATTCTGATATATAGTAAATCCGAAGAAGAACACTTAGAACATTTAAGGTGTGTGTTGTCTACATTAAAGGCGAATAAGTTGTTCGCTAATCTAAAAAAGTGCACGTTTCTGTCGAGACGATTGTTGTTCCTGGGGTTTGTGGTCAGTAGTGAGGGAGTGATGGTGGATGACGAGAAGGTAAAGGCAATTAGGGAATGGCCTGTTCCAAGGACCATAACGGAATTGAGAAGCTTCCTCGGCTTAGCCAGTTTCTACAGAAGGTTCATTAGGCATTTTAGTACTGTTGCTGCACCCTTAACCGAATGCCTAAAGAAAGGGAAATTCTAATGGGGCGAAGAATCCGAATTGAGCTTCATGAACTTGAAGCAGAGATTGTGTAGCGCGCCTGTACTAGCTCTACCAAACTTTGAAAAATTGTTTGAAGTGGATTGTGATGCTAGTGGGGTCGGAGTTGGTGCGGTACTATCACAGGAGAAAAGACCAATAGCCTTTTACAATGAGAATTTGTGTGAAGCAAGGAGGACCTGGTCTACCTATGATAAGGAGTTCTACGCCGTGGTAAGGGCCCTTAAAGTGTGGGAGCACTACCTGGTCGGGAAGGAGTTCATCTTGTATTCGGATTGTGGGGCTCTTAAGCATTTGAGTGGTCAGGCCCGAATTAGTAAGGATATGCACGCCAGGTGGATTGAGTTCCTGCAGAGGTTTCCTTTCAGGTTGATGCACAAGTCAGGTGTGCAAAACAAAGTCGCGGACGCCCTGAGTAGAAGAGCGAATGTCCTACTTACTTTGAGTACAGACATTGTCGGCTTTGAGAAGCTAAAGGAATTGTACGGGAATGATAGCGACTTTAAGGACACTTGGATTAAGTGTGCTAACAGGGAACTGTGCGATGACTACCATATATATGATGGATATTTGATGAAAGGGAACCAACTGTGCATTCCCGAATCTTCTTTGCGGGAAAAGCTTATCAGGGACTTGCATGGTGGAGGATTGGCGGGTCATATGGGTAGAGATAAGACCCTAGCTGCAGTTACCGCCAGATACTTTTGGCCTCGATTGAGGAGGGATGTGTATCGGATTGTGGAGAGGTGCTACGTTTGTCAAGTGTCTAAGGGGCAATCCCACAACACTGGTCTATACACTCCTCTCCCCGTACCTTCCAACATTTGGGAGGATTTGTCGATGGACTTCATACTGGGTTTGCCTCGTACCCAACGAGGTGCTGACTCTGTGTTTGTTGTAGTTGACAGGTTTTCCAATATGGCTTATTTCATTCCATGCCGGAAGATCGCGACGCGCGGGCTATTGCACGGTTATTCTTCAAGGAAGTAGTGCGGCTGCATGGAGTCCCAAAGTCTATCACATCTGATAGGGATAGCAAATTCCTTAGTCACTTTTGGAAGACCCTCTGGTTTATGTTTGACTCATCCCTGAATTGCAGCAGCACCGCTCATCCTCAAACCGACGGACAGACCGAGGTGACGAATAGGACCCTTGGAAACCTCATCAGAAGCATCTGCGGTGAGAAGCCGGGACAGTGGGATCAAGCATTGGCTCAAGCCGAATTCGCTTACAACAGCTCTGTCCACCGAACTATTGGAAGGTCTCCATTCTCGGTGGTATACACAAAGACACCACACCATGCGCTGGACTTGCTCAAATTACCCAAGGACATGGTGGGTGATGTAGCGGCTAAACATATGGCGGAGCAACACCAAGCCACTACTGAAGAAGTTAAGCGAAAGATAGAGGAAACCAACACACGGTACAAAGGGGATGCAGATAAGCATAGACGGCAGAAGCTCTTTGCAGTTGCCGATCAGGTAATGGTTTACCTTCGGAAAGAGCGATTCCCTGTAGGGAAGTATGGGAAACTTCAACCCAGGAAGTACGGCCCCTATAAAGTTGTACGCAAGATCAATGACAACGCATATGTTGTATAACTCCCGAAAGATATGAATATATCTTGCACTTTCAATGTAGCGGACTTGTCGCCTTTTCATGCCGATGATACTCCTCTATATGCGGACAAGAACTCGGGGTCGAGTTCTCCATTGGTGGGGGAGAATGATGGAGACAGGGGACACACGACCTGAACACACGGCCGTGCATAGAGACCGTGTATCCAATTCAGAGGTCACAGACGCATACACGGCTTCACTACACGGCCAGGAGACGACCGTGTATCTCGACCGTGCATCCGTTGTTGAGTCCCACAGACGTATACACGGCTAGGAGACGACCGTGCTTCGCGACCGTGTCTTCAGTCAGATTTCCACAGAAGTATACACGGTCCCCATACACGGCCGTGTATCTTGACCGTGTATCCGATCAAGATCTCAACAGAGACGAACACGGTTTCCTTACACGGCTGGGAACATGACCGTGTATCTAGCCACGAATAGTCACAGAGTCATATACGGCTTACATAAACGGCCGTGTATGAGACCGTGTATGACGCGTATTTTATTATTTCTTCCACGTGTACGTATAGATTTTCCCCTTGTAGATGTTTTACGGGGCCATATAAATACTCTTTTGTCAGATAGATTAGGGTTACGTTTTAATATACATTTGAATACACTTTGAGAGAGGGTTTTCTCTAATTTTCGGGTTGTGTGCAACCTAATTTGCATCAAAGCGTGTGTCTTTGTTGTGTGAAACTAATCCAATTTCGGGTTCGTTTCGTTCTTGCTTCCGCGCTGCGTCAGGTTTCAAGAGAATGAAGTTCGATTTCTTTGGTAATTGATCTTCTCTACATATTAACATAATTCCTTTGGTTTCTTTCCTTACTCTTGTTTTCATAAAATTTTTTATTGTGGTACTTCTCTTTTGATTGTTGTTTGTGAGGGCTTGTGAGTGCACAGTTCCATATAGAATTACAGATAAAACACTAGTAACCGCTTCAATATACCATCTACAGCTTGGATTTTCTTCCAATGTCTAATGTGAAGAGGCTAGAATAGAGAAATCAACCACTGAAAATTGAATCATGTCCCTTATATATTTTCCAAAATCACGATAGGTGATGATGCACTTGCACTGTTGCCTGTAGGTTTTTTTGTACACTAACTATATTTCAGCAACTGGTTGCTCAAAAGTTAATCTACTACAATGTGACTAAGTTTAACTATTATAAAGATAAGATTTCCAACAAGGATACAGCCACAAGTAATATGCATAGAAATTGTGTATAAATACTGAAGAGATTTGGAATTCTTTATTTTCTCTTATTCAGAAAGTGATACAAGTATTGTATATATATACTAGTGTACAACCTATCTTTCCTTAATCTAAGAAGACTAAATAAAGAATAAAAATATATCACATTAAATCCTATAAGATTTGATTCTTCTGCTATAAATATCAAGATTATATGGCTGTCAATTAGCCATATGCTTTCCTTATTTATCTACATACTAACTTTGGAAGATTTTCAACACTCCCCCTCAAGCTGAGTTGTAAATGTTGTACAAACACAGCTTGTGACTCAATTCTTCAAAGTTAGTCTTTGGAAGAGCTTTGGTGAGAATATCGGCTGCTTGCAACTTTGTAGGAGTATACATTAGTTGTATAATTCCTTTCTCAATCTTTTTTGAGATGAAGTGCCGATCAATTTCGATGTGCTTTGTCCTGTCATGGTGCACTGGATTCTTTGCAATACTAATGGTAGCTTGGTTATCACAAAACAGCTTCATAGACCCTTCACTTTGTATTTTGAGTTCACTAAGAAGTCTCTGTATCCATATGCCCTCACAGATACCAAGAGCAAGTGCTCTAAATTCAGCTTCTGCACTGCTTCTTGAGACTACAGATTGCTTCTTACTTCTCCAAGTCACAAGGTTTCCCCAAACATAGGAGCAGTATCCTGATGTAGATCTTCTGTCTGAAATATCTCCTGCCCAGTCTGCATCTGAGAAGATTTCAACTTCACGGCTTTTATCCTTCTTGTATAACAAGCCTCTTCCTGGTGTCATCTTGAGATATCTCAAAATCCTGTTTACTGCTCCCATATGTTCTTCTGTTGGGTTGTGCATGAACTGACTCACAACACTAATAGAAAAACCAATGTCTGGTCGTGTATGTGAGAGGTAGATTAGACATCCCACAAGTCTCTGATATCTCCCCCTGTCGACTGGTGTACTGTCTTTCTCAGCTCCTAGCTTCTTGGTTGGATCCATTGGAGTGTTAGCAGGTTTACATCCAAGCATGCCTGTCTCCTTTAGTAAGTCTAGGACATACTTACGTTGAGAGACAAATATTCCTTTCTTGGACCGTGCTATTTCCATTCCCAGAAAGTATTTAAGATCACCAAGTTCTTTGATTTCAAATTGCTTGGCTAGGAGTCCCTTCAATCTTGGTAGTTCTTCTTCATAGTCACCTGTCAGAACGATATCATCTACATACACAATTAGTATGGGTATCTTCTTTTCTGGAGAGAATTTTACAAATAGAGTGTGATCGGCTTGACATTGGGTGTATCCATGCTTTGTAATTGTTTTTGCAAATCTGTCAAACCAAGCACGAGGAGATTGCTTGAGCCCATATAGAGATTTTCTAAGTTTGCACACTTGGTTGCTGTTGGATGAAGTTTCCAACCCCGGGGGTATTTCCATGTAAACTTCTTCTTCTAGATCACCATTTAGAAATGCATTCTTTACGTCTAGTTGGTGTAATGGCCAGTCTAGGTTTGCTGCAAGAGAGAGAAGAATTCTGATAGTATTGAATTTGGCCACCGGAGCGAATGTTTCTTGGTAATCAATTCCATAGGACTGAGTAAAACCCTTAGCAACAAGACGTGCCTTTAATCTCTCAATACTGCCATCAGCTTGATGTTTAACTGTAAAGATCCACTTACAACCCACAACCCTTTTTCCTGGAGGAAGTTTTGTGATCACCCATGTGCCATTCTTCTCCAAAGCCCTGATCTCTTCATAGACTGCCTTTTTCCATTCAGAATTTGTTAAGGCTTCTTGAATGGAGTTAGGTACCTGCACTTTGTCAAGAGTCGAAACAAATGCCTTATAGGAAGTAGATAATTTACCATATGAGACAAATTTTTGAATAGGATGCTGTGTACAAGTTCTTACACCCTTTCTTAGAGCAATTGGCATATCACAGTTGTCAGTGATACTTTCAATCCTAGAAGTGGACTTTCCCTTATCTGAGTGAGTTTGAGTCGGCTTTGGACTTGGTTCAGGCTCTTGGACAAGTGTGAGAGGTGTTGAGAGTTCCATCCCTGTAATAGGCCTTTTCCTCTTAACATAGACACGAAGTTCTTTATCCTCGGTTTGTGGTGATTTGGGTTGGTTGGGAATAGATGACACTAGAGTTTGTGGTGGTGGACTTTCTGCTGGTGTATCAAGTGTGAGAGAATGAGTGACTGGATCGGGTTGAAACGACTCGATAGAGGGCTGTAGTGATGGAGGATCAAGAGGTTGGATTGGATGACTGGGATCAGGTTCCCAAAGCTGATATTCCCTCAAGTTCTCCCCCTGAATTTCAGTTTTGGGGTAATATGATTGATGTTCAAAGAATGTCACATCCATTGAGTTATAGAATTTGCGGGTGCTGGGAGAATAACATTTGTAGCCTTTTTGTTTTGAGGAATACCCAAGAAAAATACACTTGATGGATTTTGGGTCTAACTTGCTGCGGTTTTGTGGCTGTATATGAACAAATGCTGAGCACCCAAATACTTTTGGTTCTAGTGATGTGATGATTTTGGTCTGTGGGAAGTGTTGAAGGAGGACTTGATGGGGAGTTTGAAATTTCAAAACTCTGGATGGCATTCTATTGATGAGATATGCGGATGTAAGGACGGCTTCTCCCCAGAAGAATTTTGGAACATGTGTGGAAAACATGAGAGATCGGGCCACCTCAAGTAAATGTCTGTTTTTTCTTTCTGCTACCCCGCTTTGTTGGGGAGTATCAACACAGGAACTTATGTGAACTATGCCTTGTTCTAGGAGATAAGAACCTAGAACAGATTTG
Source organism: Laguncularia racemosa (assembly GCA_037954665.1). NCBI lineage: Eukaryota > Viridiplantae > Streptophyta > Magnoliopsida > Myrtales > Combretaceae > Laguncularia > Laguncularia racemosa. Next base: position 1,667,670 of record JBBMOL010000162.1, read on the forward strand.
AAGTATTCTTTGGCATTATCTGTTTTAAAAACTTGAATCTTGGTCTGGAATTGTGTTTGTATCATAGAGTTGAAATTTTTGAAAAGTTGACATATTTCTGATTTTTCTTTCATGAGGAATATCCAAGTCAACCTAGTGTGATCATCAACAAATGATACAAACCAACGAGTTCCTGTTATATTTTTCACCCTTGAGGGGCCCCATACATCGCTATGAATCATGGCAAATGGACGAGATGGTTTGTACAAGCAACTAGGATAAGTATTACGAGTGTGTTTGGAATACTGGCAAATTTCACATTGAAAATGTTTTGGATTTTTATTGATAAACATTGAAGGGAAAAGCTTCTCTAAATACACAAAATTAGGATGCCCAAGACGATAGTGACACAGCATAATTTCACTATCTTTATTGACATAGGAATTGAAAACAGACTGACTTGTAACAGGAGCTCCACTTGTGGGTTGAGTTTGTGTATTTTGAGGAGAATGGTTTTTGAGGAGATAAAGTCCAGAACACATCTCAGCACTGCCAATCGTCTTCCCCGAATCCAATTCCTGAAACTCACATAAGTTTGGGAAAAACTTAGTTATGCAATTTAGATCACGAGTCAATTTACTAATGGAAAGTAAATTACAATCCAAACTAGGAACATGGAGAACAGAATTTAAAGTCAGATTCTTATTAATCTTGACTGAACCAATTCCCTCAACTATTGATAGTGAACCATCAGCTATTCGGACTGTGGAGTTGCTATTGGATGGACTGTACTTGTAAAATATTGTTGCATCTCCTGTCATGTGATCTAAAGCTCCAGAATCAACAATCCACGGTTTTGTGTGCCATTTGTCAACCATAAGAGCCAACGAGGAATTACCTTGCTGTGCTAACAAGCTGGTTCTAGACCCAGAAGTGTTGGATTGAGGCTGCGAGACCGTGTTTTGATTGAATAGTTTCTGCAGAACTTCCAATTGCTCTTTGGTGAAGGGACTTAACCCGTTTGAGGTTGAAGTTGTGTTGTCATCTGAGGATGCTGCAATGTTAGCATTGGTTGCTCGTGATGCCTTCCAATCAGCCGGTTTCCCATGGATTTTCCAGCAGGTTTCCTTAAGATGGCCAGGTTTACGACAGTGATCACACCAAGGTCTCCCTTTCCTTTGCCGGTTGTCATTGTTGTTCGGTGGTGGTCCTCGTGTTGCAAGGGCAGAACCTTCAAAGGTTGGAGTGGAATTTTGTGATCCCATCATAACCTTCCTTCTGCTTTCTTCACGTCTAACTTCAGAAAAGGCTTTTCGGATGCTAGGAAAAGGCTTGGTTCCCATAATTCTGCCTCTGACTTCATCCAGATTTTTGTTGAGACCAAGAAGGAATTTGAAGGTTCGTTTTTGTTCTACTATCTTTTTGTATAAAGCTGTGTCTTCGGGCACTTCCACGTGTGGACTTCAAACAAGTCAAGATGTTGCCAATAGCGAGTAAGGGTATTGAAATATTGAGTAACCGTAAGCTCTCCTTGTCGAAGATCATGCAGCTTGGCTTCAACCTCAAAAAGTTCTGAGGTGTTTTCAGAACTGGAATACGTCTCCCTAACTGCATCCCACATTTCCTTTGCTGTCTTATATAGGAGAAAATTCTCACCTATCTCATTATTCATGGAGTTTATCAACCAAGACATCACTAAGTGATTCTCAGTGTTCCATGTCTTGAATTGTGGATCATTTTTCTCTGGAATGACACCTTCTCCAGTGAGATATTCATCTTTTCCTCTTCCACAGATGAACATCATCACAGATTGGGACCATTGGAGAAAGTTGTGACCATTGAGTTTGTGTCCAGTGATGAGAAGAGATGCATTTTCAGTTCCTCCATGGCTGGTTTTGATAGGGGCTGGGAGTGACGTGACTTCGGATGAGGCAGAGTCTCTCTCGTTCATCATTTCCTGGTGAAGACAGATTCAATAATTCTAGGAGATGGAGGATTGACCAGTTGGTTGAAGGAGAATGTCGTGATACTAGAGTGTGTATGCTGTCGGATTACTAGCTATGGTTGAGAAGGGAATGATAGAATCACGTCAGACACGTGAAAGGCTCCGACAGAAGCACGATCAGAATGGATCACGGCAGAAAAAAAAAACTGGTCGGAATGAGAGATACGTCAAGCAGAAATTGAGTCACGGCAGAAGAAAAAAAAATAGAAGGAGGAAGGCTCTGATACCATGAAGAGATTTGGAATTCTTTATTTTCTCTTATTCAGAAAGTGATACAAGTATTGTATATATATACTAGTGTACAACCTATCTTTCCTTAATCTAAGAAGACTAAATAAAGAATAAAAATATATCACATTAAATCCTATAAGATTTGATTCTTCTGCTATAAATATCAAGATTATATGCCTGTCAATTAGCCATATGCTTTCCTTATTTATCTACATACTAACTTTGGAAGATTTTCAACAAATACTAATAGTTGAACAAGCTTTGAAAAGTGGAAACAGTAGATTGGAAGTAAGAAATAGGGCATTTACACAGAGTTGGAAGAAAGAAGCCTTAGAATACCAGGCAAAACCCTGATAATCTGACAATTAAATTTTTAGTCTACTATGAACAGTTTGTGCATAATGGTGTAAATATTAACATAAACCAATTCCTTCTAGTCGGGTGTGTGTTGGTGGCATCTTGCTCAGTTTGTTTGAGATTTAACAGAATATCTCAAAACACATTCTGTTTTTATGTTGAAAATAATGAGATGCTAACTGGGGCTCTTGAAATTTCGATTCCATGACATCTGTTTGGATACCATGCTATTCTGTTTTGTCATCTTATTTCCATCTTTAATCATCTCAATGACGATGCAGATAAAATAAATTAAGGCATGAAAAGACATAGGAGACAAATATGATATAGATAAGATACAAATATGAATAAGATAACTCAAACAGATTAAATATGATGCGGAAACACCATACAGATAAGGGGGGAAAAAATAGGCACAAATGAGATACAGGTAAGGATAAGACAAGAATAACAAAGAATATTTTGTACTGGTAGAGAAAAGTGAAAATTTTATAACTTAAAGACCAACCTGAAACTTTCTATCCTGCTTACCAACTGGCTTTGCAAAAACAAAATCCCTGGACAAAAAGAAAGGACGCCTCCCAGGCACAGAGTCAATCTCAAAGGCCACAAAAATTTTATTGTCCTTTACATCCATTGCATTGCGATTTCTGTCTTTGCGTTCATTGATAACCGATGCCTCATGCAATTGCAAAGAGACATTCTTCAATTTGAATTCGCTGCATTTCTGGTTCCAAAAAATGAGCTTATATTATAACCATGATGTAGAAATAAGCTTAATTAGATTTAAAAGATGATGGTCATAGCAATCGTTACAGATAATCGAATAAAACCACTTTTCAAGAAGAAATTGTATCTTTCTCAATATGAATCAATCAGTCCATTGTCCTTGGCAAATCTTGAACTTAATGACAGATTGTTATCAGAGCAGAATGAGATTTGATCCAATCAAAAGCTTGGTTTACCAATAACCATTTGAGCCCTATCCAATCTTCCAGCATCTTCAATGCAATTGTACTACAACAAGAAACAAAACAAACTGGATGTACTCCATAAACATACATCAGCAGCACGATGCCCAATCACCATTAGGATAGTTTTCCGCAATTACTCAAAAATAAATGAGCTGCAACAACTCCATTGCTCTCAGCCATTAACTTTTTCCTTTAGTGGATACTCATTGATGACTACTGAATCATCGATATTCAACATATCATTGCCACTGTATGTCAGTGCCATAATAACTTCCAAATGATCAAAATGAAAACAATCCTTCTAAGCTTTCTGGAAGAGGCTTCTACACATGAGCACTTCAAGATAAACTCCATGAGTGATTAGGCCTAACATGTGAAATAGGACTCCATATTTCATGATAAAACCAACTCATCATTAGATCTTTGGGTTCCTCGAAAATGCATTAATGTAGAGAAAAAGAAAAAGCAAATAGAAAAATGATAAACCATAAGGGTTGACAATACTGTACCTCGATGTGAAAATCCTCAGCATATAGTAGAGAAGCAAAGTAGTCTTTGTAGGTCGAGGGAGTCAATGGGCTTGTCAGAACTTTAGGCACCTCGTCCCTCTTGATGATATCCTGAATCTCCTTTGGAATCATATAAATAGGTGAAATATCTTCTTGTGCATATGAGGTTCTATTTCCCTCGGAGGAAACGCGGTGTAATACTCCTTTAACTGGTTTAAAATCCCCATCATGAGGCTCAAAAGATGATGTTGGAGATGATTTTGGCTTTGAAGATGCTACTGGTGGGGGTTTCAACAATGATGATGTGCTTGAAGAAGTAAATGCTGGAGGCTTTGATGATGGAGCTTGTTCTCTAGATGAAATTGAAGAAGAATGTGTGTGAGGCGGCTTCGATACAGACTCATTGGGCGGTTTAGAGGAAGCTGTAGGAGGCGGTACAGCAAAATGGGTTTGAGACGGTTTGGACGGTTTCGGTGTAGGAGGTGGAGATGATTTTGATTTTGAAGACACTACTGGTGGGGGTTTCGTTGATGGTGATGTACTTGAAGAGGGCTTCCTCTTCAAGTACATCCCTGTCAAGATAGCAATCCCAGTAGCGATCAGTATAAGTTTCATGTTCACAACATAAAATGGAGATGATGCAATTGAAGAGGGCTTCCTCTTCAAGTTTATCCCTATCAAGCTAGAAATTCTAGTAAGGATCTGTGTAAGTTTTATGTTCACAACATAAAATGGAGATGATATTGATTTTGAAGACACCACTGGTGGGGGTTTCGTTGACGGTGATGTACTTGAAGAGGGATTCCTCTTTAAGTACATTCCTGTCAAGATAGCAATCCCAGCAAGGATCTGTGTAAGTTTCATGTTCACAACATAAAATGCACTTGAGCAAAAGCCGGATTTTGTTTCTAAGTTTACCGAGGAATTCTAGGTAGTATTTACATGGGATGATCTTGTTACAAAGATTCAAATCTCCACTGCAAGAGAAGTGAAGCTTTTTCTAACTCCAAAATATGGTAAAGGCTATGTACATGAAGGGTGTAGGCTGTAACTGGTTTATTGATATCATTCAATGACTGCTTTTAGACTCTGTTTGGGACGAGGGAAATGGGAATCAAAGAATGGGAAGGAAAGGAAACGTAGAAGAAAATATCAAGTTTCAAGGTTTGGTTAAAGGGTAGGATTGGGAAGCTAAGGTTTAGTCTACTGTATGGATGCTGGAATTTCAAAGGATGGAAATCAAAGCATTTTTCAATCTACATGCAACTCAAAAGCTAACATGGATAGATTCGGCACTCATTAATGCGCCAGACTTCTGGCATATATGCACCCAGAAATACTGAAACCCACCAACATTTGTCGAAGAATGTCTACAATTTTCTATCCCTCGCAGACTGGGGTGAGCACCTCTTTTATGTGATGCCGATGCCTCCACTAATGTGAATACAGGACTTGCGGGTTTGGACGTAACATTTAAGAAATTTTGAAAAACTATATTAAAATTAAAAAAATAAATAAAATAATAAGTATTTTTAGATTATAGTAATAAAAATAATAATTTGGTGATTCTAAAATTTTGATAAAATTAATAATAAAAAAATAAATTGCTATAATATATTAATAGTATTTTTATAATTTACGTATATAATAGAAACTTTATAATAAATAATAATGGATTTTAAAATAGAAAAATAAGAAGGAAACAAGGATCCATTAGGTAATTATAATAGATAAAAAATAAAAACTTAAAATTTAAATTTATGATAGTTAAATAAAATTTTTAAATATATATTTATATTTAAAATATTTTATTCAATATATACATAAATCTTTATATAAAATATTATAATTTAATTAATATAATAAAATATTAATACCATGCTAATCGAATCAATAATCTAATATTTATCCACCCTAATCTTTCTTCTTAAAATTCCTCCCAATTTTCTCTCTCCTCATTTTTCCTCGTCAATCATCCTTTTCTCTTCTTTCTTTTCTTTTTTTTTTTCTTCTTCCTTTCTCTTCTTCTTTTCCTCTTGGTTACAATACAAAACTCCAATTTTTCAAAAATTTATAATTTTCTCATACTAACTTTAAATCAAAAACCGTAAGTGCCATTACAATCATTGGAAAGAGTATTTCACATCAAGACCCTACTTGCTAGGTAAATTTTAAACTCAAAATTTGGATCAAAACTTATAACGAATTAAAAAAAAAATTATAGATTTGATTTTTATTTTAATTTTTAGTGAATTTAACTACAACAATTAACTTGAAGTTTGTTATTCATTCGTTACTAAATGAAATATCTAAATTTACATAACTTTTCTAGAGTTATTTTGAGTTTTAAAGTTAGGAAATTAAGGTAAGTGAAAACTCTATGATATATTATAATATTTATATATTACTTGCAATATAATTGTATATATATGCAATTTGTTGTGCTCTATGGTATTATAATTTTTTTTTCCTTTTTCCTGTGATTTCCTTTCTTTTCTTTTCTTCTTCTTCTTTGTTCTTTTTTCGTCTTCTCACGTGGCCCTTTTTTTTTTCTTTTCTTTTCATTTTCCTTTTTCAACAAACACATGTATATATGTGCAATATATATATATATATATAATATATACCAAATAATAGCTTACTGAAGGAAAATTTAAGTATAATATAAAATATATGGATGTATCTAAAATATAAATACATATATATAGATATATTAATCATAGACCACATGAATATATATATATATATACAATATATTAGGAGCCAGTCTATCGCTGGATTAACTACTGTCTAAACAGCAGTATAAAATCCGCATTATGAACAAAAAAAATTGCAACGTCCCTTTTTCATTCCTTTACCGTCTCATCTTATATATAACCAACTAAAGTAATCATTTCCTCCATTCAACACATAATCTATTCAATGTGAACGTGTTTTAACATATACAAAGACATGCCCCTATCAAACATTAATTGGAGTATGTACATCTAATGCTATTTACACATCTTTAGATATTTATTTATTTGATTATTATTTTCCTTATCCTCTTCCTTATTGTTATGTATATATATATATATATATATATATATATATATATATATATACCCTCACATTCCCCACACCATGGTTGCCATGTATATTATATATTATATAATGTATAATAGTTGCAAATAATATTACATATTATAAAAAATTGTAAATACTATTATGTGATAATCGCAAATAAATATTATATATTATATAATAATTTCAAATAATAGTATATATTATATTAATACACGTAAATATTTGCAAATCTAAACACAAATAGCTATCTATTAATTTATAAAGATAGATGAAAATAACCTTATTAGTATATGCAAATATTGTTAGACAATATATATATAAATATGGATATGTATATGTGTACATTATAAAGTAGAAGATAAAATATAGTTGTGAATGGATGAATGAATTAAAATATGCTTAATGAGTGGTGAAGTACCCCAAAAATTTTGAAAAACTATACTAAAATTAAATAAAATAAGTTAACAATAAGTACTTTTAAGCTAAGATAGTAAATATAATATTTTCGTGATTCTAAAAATTTTGAGAAAAGTAATTATGAAAAATTTAATCACTTTAATATATTAATACTATGTTAATAACTTACATATAATGGAAATCTTATAACAAATAATAATGGAATTTAAAATGAAAAAATAAGAAAGAAACGAGATCCGTTACATAAATATAACAAATAAGAAGTAGGAGTTAAAATTTTAGATTTATGATAATTAAATAGAATTTTTAAGTATATATTTATATTCAGAATATTTTATTTAATATACATATAAATTCTTATATAAAAATATTATAGTTTAGATAATATAATTAAATATTAATATATATACTAAATGAATCCATAATTAAATAATTATCCACTAATGTAATCTCTTTTCCTATAAATTACACTATCTTTTCCCTCTCCTTTCTTTTCTTCCTTTTCTTTCCTTCTTCTTCCTTTCTCTCTCAAGAGTTATTTAGAGTTTTAAGGTTAAGAAATCCAGGTGAGTAGAAAACTCTGTAATGTACTACAATGTTTATATATTATTTATAATGTAGTGTATATATGTGAAATCTATTGTGTTTAGATATTGTAATATTATATTATTATTTTTTCTTTTCCTTCTTCGGTTCCCTTTTCTCCTGTGAGTTCCTTTCTTTTCTTTTCTTCTTTTCTTCCTTCTTTTCCCTATCTTCTACGTGTGCTTTCTTGTCTTTTCTTTTTCTTTTCATTTTCTTTTGCTTTTTTTATGCTCTCTTTTCCTTTTCTTTTCCAACAATGCATGTATGTATGTATAATGCATATATATTTAATAATAGCTTAGGGAAAAAAAATGTAAGTATAATGTAAAATATATATATATATATGCAAAAGAAAAAAAAAATACATATATATATATATATATATATAGATATATTAATTATTGATAGTGTGAATATATATGTATAATTATATACATATACATTTATTATTATAGAGTTTATTATTTTTAAATTATTTATCACTTTGGGAAAAAAAAAAAGAAATGATAAGGAAATTAGAAGACAAGCTCACCTAATTTATTTATTTTCTTGTCATCTTTTCTTAACTAGAGCCTCCTTAATTACGTCTATTTGTATATAGATATATATTTTTCCTAAATCAATAAGTTTATTTATAAAATACAAATAAAGTGTATATAGGAATTTGGAATTAATATAAGAGTATAATTTAATATAATGTATTGAATTAATTATCGATTTCACTTGGTATAGTGTACAATAATAATAATAATAATAGAAAAGTTGTTTGATTAAGACAATAAAGTCATGAATGGGAGTGCAGATTGTAATGATGTAAATTTAGCAATTGTGATTAATAAGTTTGTGGTGTATATTGGCAGTCTAATTTTTACAAATTTTGGGATTTTGATAATTGAGGATATTGCAAGATGGCACATTTGGTTGCCTTGTTTAGCTATTAAATGTAAAGAATTGAGCATTTGAGAAGTGAAATGACATAGTTGTGTTAAGGAATAAGAACTGTCGATCAATCCTGGGTGGTTAATTGACGGTTGATGAGATTGGGCTATATTATACTATTATTTATCTAGCCTCGAATGTCAATTTAAAATTTATTTCTTTATGATTTTGTTATCTCATTCACTTGATTTTATCTATTTGGTTTAATTTACTTTACTTATCCATGATATGTAATGTTTCATTCTTCTTGTAGCAGTAGATGTAAATATAAAGTATGAATTATTTTTCTTGTGAGGTTGGCTTAGTTTCTTTTTTCTTGCCTTTGGAATTGTGTTCCTTAAATGCTTTAATAGTTCATTGTCTTGAATATGGATTGACTTGTAACTGTATATTGTTTGATCACCTCGAACCAATTAATTAAAGGATTGGACTTAACTAAACTAGGCATGCATTACACAATACATTGCATGATATTGAAGGGCATCACTGTTATAGGGTGCATAAGAAGTAATAGGAGGATTATTGTTCCACAAAGTGTAAATTAAGTGATTAAAGAATTATTGCTCCTTGATGGTTTCAAGTTCGGTTTATCCTTAAGGGTGTTTATTGCTTGGTGTATGAGTAACACTTGAGCTTATAACATTGAAATTAAAAGACAATATCTAATAAAGAGATAAGAGTAATTAATTGAATTTGAGACCCAGGCACTGATAGCATGATCTAAATCCTTAACCCAAGGTTGAGGGGGAGGGGGTGCGTAAACTCTAGACTTCATGTTGGTTACTGGAAGACTATGTGCGATGATGCATTCATATGGTTGCTCATACATAACATAAGATTTGAAAACTTGTTTGAAATTATTTATGCATGTGTAGTATTGAGAGTATTGCACTCTCATCTCACTAAATCGTAATGTGCTCATCCCTCCACAGATTGTTTTGTAGGAAAAATTCAAAATTTCGAGATAGGATAAGATGCAAGGGTGAGAGTTAAAATAACCTTCTTCTATAGGTTCATGTAAGTTTTAGTGGTTGGATGTTTGTAATTATTTTAAATTTGATTATGTGAGACTTTCAATTTGCATTATGGTGGGACCTGAACAAGGCCTACTCTTGAGATACTATTGTGATCCATTCCTATGAGTACGAAATAGTTAGAGTGAAATGGTGGAATGCTAGAGGCATTATATCTTGTCAATTAATATATTTTAACAGATTAAGTGATAAAATTTTATTCTTAAGAACTCAATGTAGGAATAAAATTTGTAAAACTTATATATGTTTTTACATTTTATTGTTTTAATAGGGGATTCTGATTTTCTGCGATTTTGGTTGACTGTGGAATATGAGAATCCATAGTTATATTCTTATTATATGATTATATGTAATATGATTAGTTTTAATTGTTTAAATATTTAATTAGAGTCTTATGACCTCTAACTCGCAAGGTGGTTATCATGTAATGGGTACACACGTGACGTAATGGCTTTTAGGAGAAACTTCCAAGCCCCCCCTTTAGGGCATGACAAGTGGTGATCCATTGGTTGAGTAAGGGGGATGATTTTGTTATTGCTGATGGGTGTGAACAATTTATGTTTAATGACTAGCTGATTGAATGGTTGATGGAATTGGGCTATAGATCAATCTCAATTAGTTGATTTTACAATTGATGGGTTAGGGGCATAGTTGTTGAACAAGTGAAGTAGTGTAACATGGGTTGCTTCATTGTGATTGTGAGTGAATGCTTGATGGTTGATCTGGTCTTCCTTGCTTTATCTATAATGTGTAATGCTTGATTCTTCTTATTGTAGCGAATGTAAATATAAAGTGTGGATTGTAGCAATGTGGATTTAGCATTTGTGATGGATAATTATGTGGTGTATATGGGTCATCATGTATTGAAGTGTCGATTGATTGGATTGTGGTGAATCGAGAATGTTTTGAAGTGGGGTGATATTTGATTGTTTCCATTTTGATACGGAAGTAGATACTTAATGTTCGATAGCATGAGTGGTGGAATGGTTGATGAAATTAGGTTGTAATATGTTATTCTTGATCTAGTTTTATATGTTGATTTATTGTGAAATTTTATTTTCTTGTGATTTGGTTACCTTATCTGATTTGTTTTATTTGATTGACTAACTAAATCTAAATTGACATAATGATATTAAGTTAATATAAAATCCGACATGCATTTTATGAGATATTGCATTGTATTGAAAGCCATCATTGTTGTAGGAAGTGCTAAAAATAATCGAGTAGGATTACTGTTCTACCTTTGGCGAACTAAGTGACTTGGGGATTATTGTGCCTTTGACGGTTTTGAGTCTTGTTTGTCGTTGAGGGTGTATGTGCTTAGTGTGCAATTAACAATGATTTGTGTGCTCGGTGTGTTGATTGACACCTGGAGCTTAAGGAATTTGATTTAAAAGATAATTTCTAATAAAGAAATAAGATGGAAATAAATTGAATGTGTGACTCGGGTATTGACGGTTATGAAAATCCCTAGCTCAAAGTCAAGGAAAGTGTAAACCCTAGGCTTCATGTTGGTTACCGGAAGATTGAGTGTGATGTTGTATTACATATGGTTACCTATGCATAGCATATGATTGAGAACTTGTTTGGGATTGCTTGTGTGTGTGTGTAATATTGAGAGTATTACACTCTCATCTCACTAAGCCATGGTGTGCTTACCCATTTGTAGATTGTTTTGCAGGAAAATTTAAAATCTTTGGATGGGATAAGAGATGATGTGACAAGAGCTTTTGGAATCAAGAATGATAGAGTAAGATGTGTCTTAATAGATTATTTAGATGCAATTTTACTTTTAGGAACTCGATGTGGAAATCAAAATTGTGTGACTTAGAATTATTTTTCCATTTTATTGTTTTAAAGTGTATTCAATGATTTTTGTGCAAATTTGGGAGTGAATTGTCAATTGATGGTTAGCTATTCTCCTCAACAAAATGGTGTATTAGAGAGAAAGAATTGAATAGTTATTGAAATGGCTAAAAGCATGATGATGGACAAGAAGTTCCCTCTCAAGTTTTGGGTAAAAGCAATTTATACCTCTATGTATCTGCTAAATTGACTTCCTACAAAAGCATTGGAAGGACAAAATCCAATCGAAGCTTAGAATGAAGTTAAGCCACGACCAAACATCTAAAGGTGTTTGGTTCCATGTGTTATGTTCATGTATCAGACGTTCAAAGATCATAATTGGAAAAAAAGGCCAAGAGGGGAATTTTTCTTGGTTATGCTTTAATGGTCAAAGGGTATAGAATTTATCATCTACAAACTAATAAAGTGGTTATTAGCAGAGATGTTGCGGTCAATGAGTATAAACATTGGAATTGAGAGAGGAAGAGCATGGAACCAGATGGTGTCTACAACAAATCATACCTACTTCCACCATTACAGACCTCTCAATCTCTATAGAAGTTTGATGAAGATGAAGAAAACTCAATGGAATCCTCACTAGATTCTCTAATTTTAAAAATAAAGTCTTTGTTCGAGATTTATGAAAGGTGCAGTTTTACTATCATGGAACCTTCTACTTTTGAGGAAGCCATGAGGTATGATGAATGGAGATATGCCATGAAGGAGGAGATGAGGATGATAGAAAAGAATGAAACTTAGAGCTTGGTGCTAAGACCAACAAATAGAAATGTCATTGGTGTCAAGTGGATTTTTCGAACCAAGTTAAATCCAAATAACTCCATAAACAAGTTCAAGCCAAAATTGGTTATCAAAGGCTATTCTCAACTTACAGGGGTAGATTATGGTGATGCCTTTGCTTTAGTCACAAGACATGAAACCATAAGATTGCTACTTGTCATGGTTACTTAATTGAGGTGGAACATTTTTCATCTTGACATCAAATCTACCTTCCTCAATGGTAAGCTTAATGAGGAGATATTCATAAAATAACTTAAAGACTTCGAGGATCATGATGATGGAGATAAGGTGTATCTACTACATAAAGCTTTGTATGGGCTTAAGCAAGCCTTAAGAGCTTGGTATAACTAGATAGATAGCCATTTAGTTCATTGTAGCTTTGCAAGAAGTGAAAATGAAGCAACTTTGTACGTCATATCAAGGGAGGATGAGAAGTTGTTGATAATCTCTATTTGTGTAGATGATACGATGGTGATAGGAAATGACAATGTGATAATCAAGGAATTCAAGAAAGAAATGGAAAGGAAGTTTGAAATGTCTAACTTGGGGAAGATTACTTATTTCTTGGGGATGGAGATCAATTTGTGTGATGACAGAATCTTCATCTCCCAGAAAATGTATGCTTTTGAACTACTTAAGAAGTTCAAGATGGACATAAGCAAACCAGTTTCAACTCTTCTTATTTGCAACGAAAAGCTTTCCAGAAATGAGAAGGGAGACAATGTTGATTCAAGCTAGTTCCAAAGTCTCGTTAGGAGTTTGTTGTATCTAATTGCTACTAAACTTGATCTAATGTATGCTACTAATGTCCTTTCACGCTTCATCCAATCACTAGGTTAAGTTCACATGGGAGCAATAAAACATGTACTAAGATACATTAAGGGAACTTATGGTTTTGGGATTATGTTCAACTGAAGTGTAGAAGGGAAGTTGATTGGATATGTTGATAGCAATTGAGTGGGATGTCCAGATGATCTAAAGAGCACCACAGGTTATGTTTTCTTACTTGGTTTAGGTGTTTTCTTGTGGATGTTCAAAAAGCAAGAAGTCGTCACTCAATCAGTGGCTAAAGCGAAGTATGTTGTTGTTGCTGCTATCACTACAAATCAAGCTACTTAGCTTTGAAAGGTGTTGAAGGATTTGCATTTCCATCAAGTTGGAGCAACTGTTATCAATGTTGATAATAAGTCTGTTGTCTCAATGGCCAAAAATCTAGTTCATCATGAAAGGACCGAACATATAAATATCAAGTTCCATTCTTTGTGAGAAGCAGAACGAAAGGAAGAAGTGGAATTAGTTCATTGCAGTTCAAAGATCTAAGTTGTAGATATCTGGACCAAGTCCTTATCTAAAGGAAGATTTGAGTACTTAAGATCATAATTAGGAGTCTTTAAGAAAAATCTTAAGGAGGAGTAATGATGAATATGATTTTTCTTTTATACTACTAAAATCTTATGTGCAATTTAAGATAAGACTACTCCTTTTTTTATTGATTGTAAGTTGTATGGAAGATTTTGCTATTGCGACCTAATTAGATAGTTTTAGTTGGTCACATGTCCAATTATTTTGCCTTGTATTTTGCTCTCGTAATATATATATATATATAATGTTGTAATCAGAAAATGAAAGAAGTAACCGAGCACGTCAAATTTCCTTCCTCTGTTCGAGTGTCCCTAGATTATTTGTTTTGTTTTATGTTTGAATGGTTCAAAACCAACGAGCTTTACTACTGCTTAAGGAGGAATGAACAGACTGTTCACCCACTATTGCGTCTTGTCATCTTTTTTCGTCTCGACGTTTGTCGAAATAAGATAGAAAACAGAATGAGTTAGTAAGACGCAATCAAGATGCTGATAAAACAAATCAAGATACAAAATTACCTGACAAAATATAGAAATAAAAGATAGATAAGAGTAAGACAATTCAAGCCAAAATACAATAACATCAAAGCAATATACAAATAATATAAGAATAAAGCATAAATAAGCTGTTCTTAAAATGTACTAACTCTAGTAGGTTAGGCTGCACTGAAGAATTGACTTCTATTGAAAATAGTCTTCTTTCAAAAAGCAATAGAAGGCTCTTCCAAAAAAAAAAAAAAAAAAGAAAAGAAAAGAAAAGGGAAAAAGCCGATATCCTTCGAGGCTAAGAAATCATAGTGGCCTAAGATCAATTTTACATGGAATCACATGACAATTTTGTCTTTTTATGTTAATAGATCAAAATATAAGATATTATTAAGTAAATTCGATTTTACAGACTGGATTCTTCGATGTGCATTTTTTTTTAAATTTTAAAGTTATACATTTAAGATATTATTATATATAATAAATAATTGAAATTATTAAAAAAAAGATAATTTATATATAAAAAAAAATAAAGAAAAATAAGTTTAAAGATTCATTTCTAAATTCTCATACTTTAGTGCTTTATATTTTTGTATTCTGATTCTTTTTTTTTTTTTTTTCCATTTTACATATTCAGTTCAAAGCCATTCTATAATACTGATATAAATATTGGTTTCAATAGATTAGATTCCATACCCATTTCCTTAAAATTATACTATATATAAAACATACTTTACATTGTCTTCTTACTGTCAAGTTGCCATTAATTTATATATATACATAACAGATGATGAAAAGCAGAAAGTGGATAAATTTACAACTAAAACGCACCCAGCATCCAAAATCTTAAAGACTAAGAAATCATGCGGCAACATGAACTAATGACCTAAGATCAATTTTATATGGGTCCACATGATAACTTTGTCTTTTTATGTTAATACATCAAAATATAATATATTATTTTGATTTCACATACGTACATTGTTGGACATAAATCATTTAAACTTACTATCATTAAAGTTTTTTAAAATTATATCTTTAAAATATTATCATATATAATAAATAATTAAAATTATAAAAAAGAAAATAACATTATAGTAATATGATAAAATATTTTAAAATTTTAAATAATTTCATTAATTTATTTATAAATTTAAAAAATTTTAGAGAAGAGTAAGTTTAAAGATCTATTTTTTAAGTTCTCATGCTTTAGTGCTTTATATTCTTTTATTTTGATTTTTCTTTTCCATTTTACATATTCAAGTTAAGACTATTATAACCTACAAATATAAATTTCGATCTCAATGGATTAGATTTGATATCCATTTCCTTAAAATTATACTATATATAATAATGGTAAAAAGAAAACGCATTTCGAGATTTACATTGTCTTCTTCCTTTTAACTTGCCTTTAATATATATGTGTAATATATATATATATAATTTGCAACTAAGCCCACCCAGCATCCAAAATCTCTTAGCTTGACATGCACTTATCGTTGTCAGATACTTCAGACCTAAAAATGACATTCAAAACAAACACAGAAAGACTCAAAACTTTATAGATGAATTGCGAAGCAAATCAATAATTATTATTTCTATACTTCACGCCAAGATAATGCATTGCGCTAACAAACACAAGATTCAAACTTCGATAATGAATTTTGTTGGGTATATTCTTAAATATATATTTTTTAATTTATAAAATATTATACCATAAAAATTATTTTAAAAATAATTTTTGAAGATGTAGATCCAGATTGCATTTTTAGTGTTTTAAAAATTTACAAAATTGAAGATATATATCAGGATTACACCTTCAATGCAATATGTACTAAAGGTGCGGATGAGATTTGTACCTTTAGTGCTTTTTTTTTTTTGAAATTATCAAAAAAAAATTATACTAAAGACACGGACAGCACAAATTACTTTCATGCCTTCGGTGCAAATTTTTTTTTCACAACTTTGTCTCTCTCTCTTTTTTTTTTTTGTAATCAATCTAGTAGCTAGTAGTTTATGAAAATATAGCAATTTAACTCCCCATAAAAATACCAAACAATAATGTGTTTAGTTGCAGCTATAGTATACTTAAACAAGTCTTTTGTTATATATTATAAGCTTCGTAACTCTACACGAGTGAAAAGTTATGTCCATTAAAGTTAAAAAAAAAATCACATCAAAAATCGCTTTTTTTTTTTTCCAGGTTGATACAATTTTTTTTCAACTATAAAAGGCTATAACTTTTTGGTTGTATAAAGTTATGAAGCCTATAATATATAAAAAAGATTGATTTGAGTATATTATAGTTGAGATAAAACCGTGTTACCATTTGGTATTTTTATAAGGGTCAAATTTCTATATTTTCATGGGTAGCTAGCTATTGGATTAATAAAAAGAAGAAAAGAAAAGAAAAAAGAGACGAAGTTTTGATGAAATAGACTCAGTTTTTTTTTTCTCTTTTTTTTTTATGTATTATAAGATAAAGCATAAAGGAGTGCGGAAATTTTTTTTTTGATAAATTTTTTATAATTTTTAAATTTATGAATATTATTATTTTTGTTATTCTTTATGTAAAATTTTATTTTTCTAAAAAAAATTAGTTTTCTTGACATGATTTTTCATAAAAAAAAAATTGCATTGAAGGTGCAAACAATGGAATTTTCTATCTATGCCTTCAATATAATTGTGTTGAAGGCATGAACTAAGTCCATGCCTTCATGATCTATTTTTAGAATAATTTTTTCAAGTACGATATTTCACAATTTAAAAAAAAAAATATTTAAGTAGGTACCCCTAAAATTTGCAGCAAAATAATTGGAAATTCAAAAGGGTTTCTATAAAGATTTGATGACTTCACATTACAACACAAAGGACTCGAACTTTATTATGAACCTTTAAACAAAAAAATAAAAATTTTATGGGCATTTTCAATGTATTATGTTATAGGTCAATCTGTCATTAGGTTTAACATACGGATGGCTTAAGTAATTAATTGAAACAAATAGAACTTAACTGAATACTCGACATAAACACGGAAAAACTTAAGTGAATTGCCATGCCTTACAAGAAACCCTAAACGTAACAACCTGCTACGATTACCCAATCCTCATTAGATAATCATGAAGCGTTTAAGCCATTTTATCAAATTATCCTATCATAATTTAATATTAAAAGAAAAAGGCCTTATATATAGGCTCTCATTACATATTTCCTTATTTAAAATCTAAACACCAAGGTTCAAAACCAATTTAAGGTTTTCCATTACCTACACATTATCCCAAAATAGACCTCATTTAGGTTATATTACACAACATGCCAAAATTGCACTAAATCAATTAAAATATTTATAACATAATACAATATAGTCTTCCAACATAATTTAAAAGGGGAATCTACTTTATCTCTTGATCCTTACTCCTAATTCCAATATTTTCCCATCGGAGAATTACTTACTTGAATAATATTTGCAACATAATACAATACAGTCCAACAAGCCAAAATTGCACTAAATTGATTAAAATATTTGCAACATAATACAATATAGTCTTCCAACATAATTTAAAAGGGGAGTCTACTTTATCTCTTGATCCTTAGTCTCAATTTCAGTATTTTCCCATCAGAAAATTACTTACTTGAATAATAAGTCTACTTGAAAGAATATCATAATCTTGACTCTAAGGTGGAGGTAGGTTTGAGCACTTATCTTTTAGTGAGATGGGAATACAATCTCTCAATACTACACACGCACAACCAAGTTAAACAAGTTTGCCATATAAATGCTATGCATGAACAATTCATATGTAATGCAACATTATACGCGATCTTTCGGTAACCGGCATAAAGTCTAGGGTTTAAAACTCCTCTTAACCTTAGGTTGATGATTCTCATATCCATAAGTGTTCGGGTATCCTAATTTGCTTATTTTTCATCTTATCCCTTTATTAATTATCTTAATGTTTAAAATTCTTAAACTCCAAGTGTTCGATTAGCACATTGAACACACCCCTTCAAAGACATGTAAGACTCTTCCATTTGGTTCAATTAAAGGCACAGCAATCCTCTTAGTCACGTAGTTTGTCATTTGCAAAATAGTAATCTCTACGTGATTACTTCTTATGTGTCATGTAATAGTGATGGCCTTCAATTTAAATACAATGTGTCAAACAATACATTTCAAGTTTTATTTAAGTCTTATTAATTAATTAATTGTTTTGGGGTGATCAACCAATAAATATTTACAAAACAATTAGCAAGGCACATTGCTCAGCAAGTATTTAAGATATACAATGAAATTTAAGCCTAAAGATACATTACGAAGTCTAAATTATTCAATAAGGAATACTCATCACAATAAAGCACAATAACAGTTTGATCATATCTATATATATAAACCTATATACAAATTGCCTTGATATAGCTTGTGCTATATATATATATATATATTATCTAAACCCACACATAAGCCCACACACTAACACAACACACACACATCGCACTTTATGTATACTGCACCATACGTACACCTCACTTAACGCTAGCACAACACACTGGTACATCATACACCAACCCCTTACATTTCGGCAGCACAACACACACTTTGCACAACACATTAGTACAACACACTAACACAACATACACCAGTTCAACACACTAGCACAACACACATTATCACCCCACATTTTGGCAGCATAACATACACCAATACAACACACACTTTGCACAACACACTAGTTTCGCACGTGCCTGCACTTCACACTCTTAACACATTAGCACATAGCACGACACACATGCTCGCTACATGGCACACTCACCTCACATACCAACATACTTTGCACTAACCCTTACGCATACCAGCACACCGGCACCTCACATACACTCTACACACTTCATGCTAGCCAAACACATTAGTACAACAACACACTGACACCTCATGCATAATGCACTACATACACGTTGCACACTTCATGCTAGCCAAACACACTAGTACAATAGCACATCGGCACCTCACACACAACGCACCACATGCACTTTGCATACTTTATGCTAGCTAAACACACCAGCACAATAGCATACCAAAACCTCACACATAATACACAACAACATACAACATAACACACACTCACCACTCGGCAAGCTACCAACAAATCACACACTCCACCAATGCAATCAAGCACACACACACCCCTACATACCCACACACCATGTGAACCCACCCTTTGATGCATAAACGGACACTCGCACGAACGAATACACAGACTAGAAGACACTAGCACGCACAAAATAGATACGTGCACCATATATAAAATAACTAACTAGTTACACATAATATAGTATAATCACTATAATAAATCATTATGTTCTTACTCACTTTGGTTTCATTTTCTCTTAAGGTGCGAAATAGTTGTCGGGTTGTTGAGTTAAGTTGATTTTTTCACCTAAAATTCAAGGAAAAAAAACATCATTACTTACTATTTTTACTAAGATCACCTTAACTTCTATATTTTTAACTTTTCTCATTATTTTTTAAACTTAAAAACTCCGATGTTACACTTTTTAAAATTATACCTGAATTTTAGAGTGGGAATTTACCTTGCAAGAGGGGTCTAGATTCATAGGGTTTGTTTCCAGGATCGCGTTGGTGGTCCCGAATTGTTATTTGGATTTCATATGTGGAAATTATAGATTTTTTTTTATGACAATGATGTTGATTTTTTTTTTTTTTTTTTTGGTAGAGAAGGGAAAGGAAAAAGGAGAAGGGGAAAGAAAAAGGAAAAAAAAAGGGAAAGAAGGTAGCTTGACCGGAAAAGAAAAGAAATAAAAGAGAAGAAAAGAAAAAAAATGAAAATTTATATAGTTGGAGAAATTTTAAAAATTTTCAATTCGTTCAACACATGTGTGATAATCTTAGTTAAAAATATCAACTAAGATATTTTCACATGAAACTTTACGAATAGACTAATTAAATTATCCTGAGTTTAGATATTTATTCGAAACTTTTATTTAACTATTTAAAGCCTATAGTTTTAATTTATTTTATTTTTTATTTTGTAATTTACTTAATTAATTTGTTAAATAACTTTTTTTCCTTACTTTAAAAGGTTAAGAATAGGGCTTTTTAAATTAATTATTAAATTAATTTGGTATTAAGTTTTAATTAAATTAGGGGTTCCACATGAATAACATGAAATTCGCTAAAAAATGAAGGAATCCTAGTATGCTTATTCTATAAAACGATTTTACTAAAAGAAGAGTGATGTATTGCACAGAAAAAGATACAAATTGAATGCAAAGAGAGAGGAAGGAATCTTCCACTAAAAAAGGCTCTCTTTTTCTTTTACACTACACTAGCTTATGCACACCATTTTATGTACAGGGAAAAAATAAGTTTCTTTGCCCTCTGCAGCTTTCTTACTCAATGAGTGATATGGAAATTGCATCCAAGCTTGTACTGATTATTGAAATATAAATCTAAATGCTATACTTTGCCCATGGAAGAGGTACTTCATAAGTGACACATGAAAATGAGACGGTTCACTCCACTGAGCAATCCGGCTCAAGCAGGAGTCATAGTTTGTGAGAATAAGAAAGGCAATTCACAGAGACATGACCGAAGGAAAAGCATGCCTAGACAGAAAATACAATAAACAAGTCTTTGTTTCGTTTCAACAACTTATAACCAACTGATGTTCAGTAGGATGGCACATTGCGTGAGTTATTAGTGAGATTTTTGGCCAGGATCCTATAATTGTGTGATAAATGCTGAGTTCAATGTTTCGTATGGAGCATTTTCTCTTAACCTCTGAAAATATGACTTCTTCAAAACATTCCTCCGAGCGATATCAGAGCTCACCCAACGGGATGCAGTGAAGGGTGAACCTGTAACTACAACCGATGTGTCATCATTTGCAAAATTGGCTAGAGTAATCATAACCTCAGGCTCAATAGCTTCAGAAGCATCAACAATAAAAGTATGACTGAAATGTCCAGCTTTTAAGCCTTCATGATGCAGTCGAAAAGCACTCACGAAAGTGGAGAAAACCACCTTGAATTTTTCAACCTTCTGGAGACGAGGACATGTGAAGCAATCATTTTTATATCGACAAGAAGAGAAGATATCTTCGGGTACTCCATCTTTCTCACGAAATGCTGCATTAGCTCGAAACATTTCCGAGTCCGAAATATCCTCCATCAAGCTACTTATCAGATCATCACACGTACCGTTTTTGGGTGCACTCACAAGAATGCGACAATTTTTAACCATTCTGTAAATTTCCAACACTGCTGCTCCTACCAACACTCCTGTTCTTGATAGTACTGAATCCTGCACAGAAATAGGACCCTCAACAAGATATGGTGGTGAGCTCTTGAGACCCAAGATATGACTTAATGCAGACTGTTGGTCCAAATCAAGCGTGTCAAATGAATGCCTAGAAGGTGATCTCGGTGAATAATCCCTCCTGTACGAGAAACTTGGGAATAAGAAGTTCTGAAAAGAAGGACGTAATGAAGCTTCAAGCGCTTGGTGAGCTCTTTTCAAGCAAACCCTGTTGAACGAAAAATTTATATGATATCTGGATCCTGAATTATGCTGCGCGAAGAAACTTCTTTCAAATTCCACTAAGATTTTTGTACTCTTTTGCACCCGATATATGATTCCCTGCTTGCATTCATACAGATTTGTGATATGGGTGTGGGTGATTGAAATGGTGCCTATTTCATAAATTGAAACGAAAGTACAGCAAACATCATATAAATTCTTTGGGAAATTATTACTTACGAACACACAGCATTCATATGTCATGCATAAGAGATGGAACATGAAGTCCCTCCTAGAGACAAATAGAAAATAAGTAAGCATTTCTCCCTCTACAACTTTCTTACTCAATGAGTGACATTGAAATTGCACACAAACTTGTACTGATAATTGAAATATAAATAATCTAAATGCTAAACTTTGCCAATGAAAATGGTAAATTATAGATGATACATGAAAATGAGACAGTTCATTCCACTGAGCAATCTGGCTCAAGCAGGAGTCAGAGTCCATGAGAATAAGAAAGGTAACTCACAGAGACATAACTAAAGGAAAAGCATGCCTTGAGAGAAAACACAATAAACAAGTCTTTCTTTGTTTTAACCACTTAAAACATAAAACCAACTTATGTTTAGTGCGATGGTACATTGCGTGAGTTACTAGTGAGATTTTTGGCTAAGATCCTATAATTGTGTGATAAATGCTGAGTTCAATGCTTCGTATGGAGCATTTTCTCTTAACCTCCGAAAGTATGACTTCTTCAAAGCATTCCTTCGAGCGATATCAGAATGCACTTAATGGCATGCAGCAAAGGGTGAACCTGTAGCTACAATCGATGTATCATCATTTGCAAAATTGGCTAGAGTAATCATAACCTCAGGCTCAATAACTTCAAAAGCATCAACAATAAAAATATGACTGAAATGTCCAGCTTTTAAGCCTTCATGATGCAGTTGAAAAGCACTCACGAAAGTGGAGAAAACCACCTTGAATTTTTTAAGCTCCTAGAGACGAGGACATGTGAAGCAATCATTTTCATATCGACAAGAAGAGAAGATATCTTCGGGTACTTCGAATACATCATAAAATGCTGCAATAGCTCAAAACATTCCCAACTTTGAAATATCCTCCATCAGGCTACTTATCAGATTATCACACATACTGTTTTTGGGTGCACTTACAAGAATGCAACAATTTTTAACCATTCTGTAAATTTTCAACACTGCTGCTCTTACCAAAACTCCTGTTCTTGATAGTACTGAATCCCTTACAAAAATAGGACCCTCAACAAGATATGGTGGAGAGCTCTTGAGACCTAAGATATAACTTAATGCAGACTGTTGTTCCAAATCTAGCGTGTCAAATGAATGGCTGGAAGGTGATATTGGTGAATAATCCCTTCTGTACGAGAAACTTAGGAATAAGAAGTTCTGAAAAGAAGGACGTAATGAAGCTTCAAGTGCTTGGTGAGCTCTTTTCAAGCAGAAAGATTGCAAAGAAATTTTACAGTTGTTGAAGCTATTGCTGCTTAATCTTCATTGATTGTTGTTAGCTATATATATACTTGATTACATCCATAATTGTAGGGTAGTTAGGATAGTGCATATCTAGTTTACATAAAGCTAGAAGTTAGATAAAGTTGTTGTGGTGTTGATTAGGATGAATTGTATCTGTTGATGGTGCTTGTTGAGATTCCTTTGCTGTTGTTGAGGATTCCTTTACTGTTAGTTGAGATGAAGATGAAGAGGATTGATGTTTATCATGCCCCTGCAAGATGGCCGGTGGTGGAGTTAGTCCAATCTTGTTCTTGAGATAATGGAACTAAGAACGAGTTAGTGATTTAGTGAGTGCATCAGCTAATTGATCGAAGGATGAGATATGAGATACCCGAAGTGAACCATTTTGAACTTGTTCACATATAAAGTGGTAGTCAAGTGCAACATGTTTCATACGTGAGTGAAACTCGAGATTGGAGCTAAGATTCATAGCACCAACATTATCACAATAGATGGCTGGTTGATGAGGAATTGTAATACATAGTTCATTGAGAAGAAAGCAGATCCATCGTATTTCGGTAGCTATAGTGGCAACAACTCGATACACTGCTTTAGTAGAAGAGTGAGCTACTGTTCGTTGTTTCTTGAAGCTCCACGAAATAGGATTGGGACCCAAATATATAATGTGGGCATTGAAGCGTGAGACAATAAGGAAAGACCGGTTTCAACAATGCGGTGATGATGTCATTTGGAGTAGCCATTATGCTCCAGTGTGTGAGGTGGAGTGGTGAGGTCAGAGATGCCATAAGTTGCTAAGGAGGAGGATAAGGCCTGGTATTCTCCTCCATTATCAGAATAAATGGTTTTGACAGAGTTATTGAAATGATTTTCTACAAGTGCCTTATAGCGTGTAAAGACCTCATAGACATCGGATTTGAATTTAAGGGGAAACAACCATGTATATTTGGTGAAATGATCAACAAAAATAACATAATACTTGAAACCATTAATAGACATAATCAGTGAGGTCCAAACATCAATAAAGATAACTTCAAGAGGTGCGGAGGTGGAGATCGTAGAAGAGGAAAAAAGTAACTTGTGACTTTTATTACAATAGCATGAGTTACAATTGAGATGAGAATTAAAAGAAGTAGAAATAGATAAGTTACTGGAAGATAGGAGATGCTTGAGCACTAGCTTCGAAGGATGACCGAGGTGGAGATGCAAGGTAGGAAGAGAGGTGGTGACACTGGAGAAGGCAAGGAGTGGTGATGAAGAAGGTGGCCAGACATAAATGCCATCCTTAGAGTGACCTTTGAGGAGAATTGCCCCTATGCGTAGATCCTTCACATGAAAGGAAGATGGTAAGAATTCAATAGAAGTGTTATTAATAGTCTAAAACTGAGAAATAGAAATCAGATTGCATTGCATGGAGGGAACACATAGCACATTCGAAAGAGTAAAGGAGCAAGAATGAGTGGAGAGAGAGGTGGAACCGGTATGAGTGATAGAGGGACTAGAGCCATCACCAATGAAAATTTCATCTGTGCCATCGTAAGGATTGTAAATGGCAAGGTTATTGAGATAAGTGGTGACATGATAAGAGGCTCCACTATTGATTGGCTAAGAATCACCAGTGGATGTGGCAGGAGTTGCATGTGCTTGTGCTTGCCAAGGAGGAAGACATGGAGATTGAGTAGACAGAGGAGTTCTAAGAGGTGGTCGAGCATAAGGATACTGTTGACAAAATAAGGAACATTGGGAGACAACATGCCCCTATTCATGGCACCACTAGCATTTACCAAGGAAGGGTCTAGCAAGGCGAGGATTCTTGGTGGGAATAGGTCTAGGTGACGAGGTGTCAATGGTGACAGCATGCGAAGAGTTGAGAATAGGTCGTGAAACACGGTTGTGAGCAGACTAGTGGTGTAGGTGAGCTTGGGAAAGATGTACTGCTATAGGTAGAGCTGAGGTAGTTGTTGAGGAGTTTTGTAGGGAGAGCTCCTTATTGATGAGTTTTTCATGGAGTTTATCAAAGGAGATGGTGGAGTCACAATTTTTGATAGCATCAATGAATGATTGATAATTATCATCAAGGCCGTCAAGGATTTTTTCAATCAGGTCTTTAGGATTAAGAGGTTTGCCAAGAGTAGCCAGTTAATTACCATAGAGTTTGATGGATTGCATGTAATCGATGATGGAGTGGGATCCCTTGGTGATTTTTTTAGATTTTCCTTGAGTTTTTTTATGTGACCTCGAGAAGGTTTGGCATGAGTGTTGGTGAGAGTTTGTCATGCCTGGTGGGAGGTTATAGATTGCATGATGAGAGGGATGATGTTGGGTGAGAGGGTGCCCACGAGTGCTCCAAACAAGAGTTTGTCTTGTCATAGCCAGGTGTGATAAGCTGGGTTGGGAGAGGTAGTGTCGTTGGTTGTGATGGTGGCTAGTGGATGAGGGTGTGATCCATCGATGAATTTGTGTAGGTCATAGCCGATGAGAATAGCTTCAATTTATGTTTTCTAAAAGAGGTAGTTAGTGGTGTTGAGCTTGATAGAGTTGTAGATTGTAACCATAATGAATGGTTAGGTAGGTTCTAGTGTGTTTTGGATGATAGTTAGGATATCCTCAATTGTCATGGTTGGATCAAGAAGCTCTGATACCATGTGTAAACATCCCATTTTTTACCCTAATGATTAATAATGGTCAATTTTTAATTTTTTTTTTTTACAATTTTTCTCCTAATTTAGAAAAATAGGAAAAATATTCAAAAAATAAAATAAATAGGGAAAATATATTAATTTTGGAAAATAATGATAGGAATAATAAGAAAAGGAGTTAAATAATTTTTACAAATTTTTGGAATTTCAAAATAATACAAAAATAATAAAAATTGCATTGCATATATGCAAATTGTGAAAAAAAACAAAAAAACTAAGTGGGTTAGCCCAGCTGGTCCGAGCCATGACATGAAGGAGTGTGGGGGTGGATTCAGTCGAAGGTTTGAAACTCGGGGGAAGCATTTCCGCGTTTTTCTTGATTTTTATTTTTGCCTGGGATATGTGTCAACTCGTGATTAAACGGAGGAAGCACACGCACCAGGCACATGATCGTCTTTAACCTCCGTCCGAGATCATCGCCGACGAGGAAAAATCCGAATTTCAACCCTTTTGATGTGATGTTTACACGAAATCCACCAAATCTTTAATTGAAATAGGATAAACATTATCCCATTTGAATCAAATCGCAACAAATTGAAGGATTTACACAAATCGGAGATGGGTTTTTCAACCGAAATTCAATTTGCCCCAATAGGAGGAAATCCGAGCTTATCCAGCTCGATTTCTAGTGTCTATAAATAGGACTCGAGGGGAGGAAGCCAAGGCATGAATCGAAAGAGAGAAAAGAGAAGAAATTGGAGAGTTCGGAAGCTTCGCCGGAGCCCTTGAGCTACGACTGCTGATCGAGTTCGAAACCACCACTAGGAGGCAATCTTGAAGAAAACCACCACCACGGTTAGGATTCCCATCCCTTAAAGGCTCGGAAGTTGCCTTCAAACGCTGTCGAAAGCCACCGGAATGCCACCTGTGACGATCTCTAACCACTGCCCGATTCAGCCTGATTTGACCTAACCCGACTTGGTTCGACTTGACTCGCGCACTACATTTGGACCTAGGTAAGTCGGAATTTTCGATTTTTTTTATTTATTATTTATTATTTATCATATTTTATTTATTTATTCATTTGTTATTTATAATTTGAAAAATAATATTGGGAAAATGTTAGAATTCATATTAGTGTTTTTAGGTTTAGTTTAGAATAGAATAAATAATAAAAGAATTATAAAAATCATAAAAAATGTTGGAAAATAATAATGAAAAAATAAAAAAGAGAAAAAAAATAATATTAGGAAAAATGATAGAATAGAGTAGATAAAATAATAAGAAATTATAAAAAATGTAAAATAAAAAATACAAAAATACAAAAATAATAGAATGATAATAAAATATATAAATAAAAAATAATAAAATAAAAAGTGACAAAAAATGATAAAATAAAAAAATAAAAAATAAAAAGTAATAATGATTAAAAGTAGGATTAATAATAGAAGTAAGTTGATAAAAATAATTTTTATCACTTAGAAAAATCCTTTTCTTAAATAAATCAAAAATTGATTTTTCCTTAAATTAATTTTTTTCAAATAAATAAATAATAATCATAAAGCTTAGGTTTAGATTTTTTCCAAAAAAAAAAAATACTAAAATGGTAAAAACGTAAATCCGAGGTATTTTCATAATTAAAAATAACAAACCTATTAAAGTTTTCATGAAAAGCGAACTACGATTTGTTTGGTCTTAAATAGCAGGTACATAGGTACCCTTATAAGGCAACTCTAAAAAGAATAAAAAAAAAAACTATTTTTCCACACTAGGATAAGTTATTTTTAATCAATAAGCAGAAACACAACAAAAGTAAAAAATAAATAAATAACAATAAAGGACATTAGGATAAGGTTTAGATTTTAGAAAAATAAGGTGGTAACTTTAAAGTTTTAATAGATTAGCCTCCGAATCCAACAACTCTAGTGTTCCCTTTCCTCTTTCACAAAAATGAAAAGAGGAGATCTTGTTGACTAATTGTTCAAATTAGGATTAATCTACTCAATTAGTCTTGATTCAATAATCTTTCCCAACTTCAGTTAGGTGGCGACTCCAAAATAAGACAAAATTCCTAGTTCAAGTCAAGAACTTATATTAGACGAACATAAGGTCTAGTATAAATCGAATTAGGAATGAAAAGAAAAAAAAAAATTAGACTCGATAGGATGACGATTCCATTGGGGAGGATCCCTAATAGGTTAGCCACCTGAATCTTCTGAAATCACCATTTCAAAAATGTCTTTTGATTGTTACATTGTTGCTAACTTTTCAGGGATTTAATGAAATTTGGGGTTTATGTATTTTTTTTTCCTACCATTGAGTTTGCATGCATGTAATCATGTGATTAGATACGGTCAAACCCGGACTGTCTTAGGACCTTAAGACGGGAGGCCATTGTGTAGGCTTTAGGCAAAGTGATATGATCACCGTTCGGGACTGATTAGGCTACCCTACCCAATGCTTTGATATGGCCTAAGATCCATTTCTTTGAGAATGCGGGAGGCCATAGAGCTTGGGGACCTATTAGAAGCCACCTACTTGCATTGATGAAGTCATGGGCTGGCAGTTGATTAATGATGTGATTCCTTTGTTCCGTTCCTAGAGTTTAGATACATTTTCCTGTAATAACATCATTTGTACTTTGTAAAAAAGTTTTGTAATTAGAGATTTCTATTGTAATAGATGGCTAGTTCTACGGTCGACCACCTCCTTCGCAAAGAGATTCGGGTCTACAAACCTCTGGATCTAAAGTTGGTACTAGGCCATTGGTTTACTTTGTATAACCTTAAAGAGCAAGCCTTCATCCAATAGAAGATAAGGCCCATCCTTTCACTAATGAAGATGGAAATGAACTTACCTTTGATACGGGCTATCCTCCATCTATAGGAAGTAGAGCCCGCAGCTTTCTTCATTGGGCCACATGAGATCACTCCCACTCTAGAAGAATACGCCTAACTCTTGCAGGCCCCATCATTAACCAATGAGGTATATGTGCTCGATCTTGAGGCTAGGCCAGTTGGTATTTTCAGTAGACTTCTGGGTATCCACAAGACAGCAATCAACAAGGCTTTAGCAAACTGCAACCGATATTGCATACGGATGGACGAGCTAGGAGCCTAGTTCATAGCCCGGGAAGATGATGGGGATAGTGTCGAGTCTAATTTTTGAATTCCCCATTCCTAATCCGATCTAAACTAGACCCTATGCTCATCTAATCTAGATCCTCGACTTGAGTTAGGAACTTCGTTTTAGTTTTGGAGTCGCCACCCAACTGTTGTTGGGAAATATTTGAATTAAGACTAAAGGAGTGGATTAGTCTTAATTTAGACTACTAGTCGTCGTGATTTCCTCTTTTCGTTTTTGAAAAGAGGAAAAGGAAAAACCAGAGTTTCTAAGTCCGGAGGCTAACCTATTAAAACCTTTACGGTTACCACCTAACCTCCAAAAAATTGTTCATCTTTAGAAATGTGTTTCATTGTGCTTCTGTTGCTTTTATTATGTTTTGGAATTATTTTGAGAAAATGATTTTTCATGCATTTTATGAGTTGACCCGAATGAGTTCCTACGTACCTACTACTCAGGATCAAACAAGCCGTAGTTCGCTTTTCTGAAAACTTTAGATTTGTTGATGAATTTTAATTTTGAAATCTCTTTGATTTATGTTCTTAACATTTTTTGGATTTTTCTAAAACTTTCTAATCCTAAACTTTGGATTTGATTTTTTTGAAAAAAAAAAACGATTTTAAGGGAAAACATCAATTTTGGATTTATTTGCAGAAAATAATTTTTCTAAATGCTAAAACTTATTTTTTTATGATTCTTTTATAATTTTTGAATTTTTATTAATTTTCATGATTTTTATGATTTTTCTAAGGTTTCATGATTTTTTATAGTTCTATTATTTTTCTATGATTTTTATTGATTCTTTTATGATTTTTATGAATTTTTGTTATTTTTGTGATTTTTGGGAATTTTATTTAAAATTTTATCCTAAGTTTATTATCTATCTCATTTTGAAATCTAAAATTTTATCATTACTTTCTTAATATTTTTATTATTTTTCTGTATTTTATTATTTTTGTTTTTATTATTTATTTATTATTTTCCCTTTTTTCTACATTTTTAATTCTAGAAGAAATCTAATTTCTACATTTTTCTATTTATTGAAAATATAACAAATATAAATAATTAATAAATAAATGACTCAACAAATAACAAATAATAACAAATAATAAATAATAAATTAATTCGGAACAAATAAACAAAATAAGTAAATCAAATAAAATAAAAAAAATCCGGAAAATCCGACTTACCTGGATCTGGGTCGGTACGCGGGTCGGGTCGGTCGGGTCGAATCGGGTCGGGTCGAGTCGGTCGGATGTGGCGGCGGAGAAGGCTCGTTCACGGCGTTCCGGTGGCTTTTTGCAGCAGGTGAGGTGTTGAATCCTAGCTTCTCGAGGGTGCTGAGTTGATTGGTGGTGGTGGTTTGCTCCCAGATCGCCTTCTGGTGGTGGTTCAACTCTGGTCGGCACTTCGCAGTTTTGGGTCTCCTCCGATGCTCTCCGATTTGCACTCTTTCCTCACTTTCTCTCGATTCTGATCTGTGCTTTTGCTTCCTTGTCTCCTCCTTTATTTATAGGCACTTGAAACCGAGCTGGATAAGCTCGGATTTCCTCCGATTGAAGCTGATCAGATTTTCGGTTGAAAAACCAACTCCGATTTGTGTCTATCCACTGATTTGTTGCGATTTGATTCTAATTAGATAATGTTTATCTTATTTCTGTTGAAGATCTGTTGGATTTGTGCAAAACAATCGAATCAAAACGGCCGAAATACGAATTTTCCCTTCCGCCGGCGATCTCGGGCTCGAGGTAAGAGATGATCACGCGCCCGGCGCGTGCGCTCCCTCCAGCTAATCAGATGCTGCCACGTGTCCTGGATAAGTCGAAAAATTGCAAAACGCGGAAACTGCTTCCCCCACGTTTCGAACCCCTGACCGAGCCCCCGTGCGTGCGCCTTAGCCCATGGTCCGGACCAGCTGAGCTAGCTCATTTTCCTGATTTTCTTTTATTCGCAAATTGCATATATGCAATGCAATTTTTTTTATTTTTTGTATTTTTTGAAAATTCCAAATTTTGTAAAAATTGTTTATTATTTATTATTGCTATTCCTGAAATTATTTTTCAAAATTGAAGTGTTTTCTCATTTATTTTTATTTTTTGAATATTTTTATTATTTATGCTAAAATAGGGGAAAATTGGGAAAAATTAGGAAAAATTAAAAATTGGTTATTATTGATAATTATTGATTCCTAGGGCAAAAATGGGGTGTTTATAGATATGAAAGACATATTATGCGGGGATCCCAATAGCTATAAGTAGAGAAGGGTCAATGTTTTTATCCTGATGGCCTTCGCTACCATACTCTTCCCCACTGGAACCTTTTATGTCTACTATTGAGTTGTAGAGCTAAGAAATCTTACATCCCAGCTCTACTGATTGAATAGATCCAGAACTTGAACTTTGTCAAGAGGAACGGCCACAGGATCCTCCGCTTAAACATTAACCTCATTCTGATCAGGTTTGTGAGCCACCTCAAATGTTTTGGGTTGAACTTGGTATGAAAATCTTTAGCCTAATAAGTGGACCTTGTGGACTCATGCATAGAAAAGATAAAGCTGCCCGATGACCTTACTAGCTATAGTTGGGTGTAAGTGCTCAAGAGTTTCAGTGCTGACGTGATACAAACCACACTAACCAGTGACAAAACCCAATACCAATACGTTCGGAATTCGTTACCTAAGCCGCCCAAACACCTAAAGTGGAAAATCGCGACCCGTTGTCTATAAGCGAGACAAGAACTTTGGTATAAAATGAAGATGCCACAATCGGGATGAAAGACCGATTGATAAGTCGAGATGAATGCCATGGAAATCAATCCGATAAGTTCGATTTAGTTCTTGAAGAACCAAGAGAGGAGCCTCTCAAAAGTGTTTAATGTTCAAAGATGTATGTTTCTCAGTTGTTCTAAACCTTAAGAGCTTTTATACTAGGGTTACAATTCGTGAAAAACAAGTCCAAAATGACGTAGCTTAGATAAGTTGCGTAAACACGAAATAGAACAAGCTGGCCGGCAGGGGATACACGGCCGTGTACACGACCGTGTACTTTAGCCGTGTACTTTTCTGTGCACATTCCTGGAAACATACACGACCGTGTACTTCTGGTCGTATATCTTTCTACGGATTTGCTTGACTCCATACACGACCGTGCCTTTTAGCCGTGTGTTTAGCCGTGTATGATTCTGTGCAATCTTGGAATTCCTACACGGCCGTGCCTTGAAAGTACGCGCCCTCTTCAACCCGTATACAATGTGACTTGTATAAAAGCAAAGGTCTTCCCATGGTTGTTCTAATCCGTTCCAACTTCATGATTGTTTCAATCCTTTCCGGCTTCATGGACAACCTTTATCAACCCATTAAGTGCTTCCGTGAATCGTTTCGCTCGATTTCTTGTGATCGGTCCAGGCGGCACTTCAAGAGGATCTACATTTCTTCTTTCGGCTTGGCTCTCATCATTCCCCTCCTTTTGAAAAGGATTTGTCCTCAAATCATTGCCTGCATCAAATGGACTCAGATCAATAACATTAAACATGACACTTACTGGATACTCACTTGGTAAATCTTTCTTGTATGAATTATCATTGATGCACTCAAGAATTTGAAATGGTCCATCGCCTCTAGGAAGTAGTTTAGATCGACACTGCATGAGAAACCGCTCTTTGCGCATGTGAACCCAAACCCAATCTCCAAGTTAAAAAACAGCTTGTCGATGACCCTTGTTAGCTTGTTTCACATACTGCTCTGTTCGTCGTTCAATGTTCAGCCTTGCCTTCTCATGGATTTGTTGAACAAATTCGACCTTCTTCTTGCCATCTAAATTAACATACTCAGAAATAGGCAAATGTGATAAATCCAAAGGAGTTAGTGGATTAAAACCATACACAATTTCAAAAGGAGAACATTTAGTAGCAGAATGCACTGTACGGTTATAGGAAAATTCAACATACGGTAAACAATCCTCCCAACTTTTAATATTCTTTTTAATTACAGCCCTCAACAAAGTAGATAAAGTTCGATTCACTACCTTAGTTTGACCATCAGTCTATGGATGACAAGTAGTAGAAAACAATAACTTAGTTCTTAACTTAGCCCACAAAGTCTTCCAAAAGTAGCTTAAGAACTTAGCATCCCTATTTGATACAATTGTTCTAGGTATACCATGCAATTGCACAACTTCCCTAAAGAATAAATTAGCAATATTGCAAGCATCATCTGTTTTGTGACAAGG
The DNA here is from genome assembly GCA_037954665.1 of Laguncularia racemosa. Lineage (NCBI taxonomy): Eukaryota > Viridiplantae > Streptophyta > Magnoliopsida > Myrtales > Combretaceae > Laguncularia > Laguncularia racemosa. The sequence goes on from JBBMOL010000162.1 coordinate 1,701,292, forward strand.
AATGAAATGTGCCATTTTAGAAAACCTATCAACAACTACAAAAATAGAATCCCGACCATGTCTAGACCTGGGTAATCTTAACACAAAGTCCATAGAAATATCTACCCATGGCTCATGAGGAATGGGAAGTGGGGTGTAAAGCCCTTGAGGTTGGACTCTAGATTTTGCTTGCTTACATGTGACACATCACTCACAAATCTTCTCAACATCTTGTTTCATGTGAGGCCAATAGAAGTGTTCCTGCAATACCCCTAATGTTTTTGCTACTCCAAAGTGTCCCATTAAACCTCCTCCATGAGACTCCCTCACAAGTAATTCTCTTAAAGAACAAATTGGAATGCACAGTTTACTCTCCCTAAACAAGAATCCGTCATCTTTATAAAATTTTCCATGCCTACTCTTCTCACATTGCACATACTCCTCACAAAAATCTCGATCACTAGCAATGCTCTTAGGTATACCATACGGACGCACTACCTTTCTAAAAAACAAATCAAGAATGTGTATAGCATCATCAGTTTTATGATAAGGAATGAAATGAACCGTTTTAGAACACCTATCTACAACCACAAAAATAGAATCTCGATCATGCCTAGGCCTAGATAATCCTAACACAAAATCTATGGACATGTCCATCCAAGGCTCATGAGGAATGACACTATACTCATATAACCAATCTAAGAAGTCATCTAAACAAGGAATGGGATGACAATACTTTACGTAATGTTACACACATTCTCCATGACCCATCCTTCTTAGGCACCAAAAACACAGGCATTGCACATGGAATCATGCTTTCTCTCACGTACCCCTTCTCCATTAATTCATCGACCTACCTTTGGAGTTCCTTTGTCTCCTCCGGATAGCTCCTATAAGCTGGCTTGTTTGGAATCGATGCTCCGGGTACAAAGTCAATTTGGTGCTCAATACCACGAATAGGTGGGAATCTCCTCAGGAAAGACATCTTCAAAGTCCTGCACAATAGAAACAACCACACTAGGCAAAGATTTAGATAATTCGTTAGTACTCAAATAAGTTCTCCTCACTACACTCGCCCTTGCCACACAACTCTCCTTTTGCAAGGCTGCACTCTCCTTTTCACTCACCACCAAAGTTGATCCCCCTTCAACTTGGTCTCTCACACTCTTTCCAACCTTCCTCTCTTTTTCCTTTTGATCTTGACTTTTATTTTCCTTTTCTTTCTCATTATCTTTTGCTCTCTCACTCTCCCTTTGTTTTTCACTCACCTGATGTTTCGTAAAGGACTGTTGTAGTTGCAACTAATCCTCATACACCTGTTTGAGTGTTAATGGTTTAAGATTAAAGCTTTTCCCTTAGTGAATAAGCATATACTTGTTAGAAAAGCCATCATAAACAGCCTTTCTATCAAATTGCCATAGCCTCCCCAACAACACATGACATGCTTGCATTGGCACTACATCGCATAACACCTCATCCTCATATCTACCAATGTGAAAACCAATCAAGGCTTGCTTACTCACCTTCGTCTCACCACTATCATTCAACCACTGCAATTTATATGGACTAGGGTGTCTAACAGTTTTGAGCCCCAGCCTCTCAACAATAAAATTGCTCACTACATTGATACAACTTCTCCCATCAATAATCAAACTACAAATGTGATCTCCTAGATAACATCTAGTATGAAATATATTCTCTCTTTCCCTATCTCCTCTATCTTCCCAATCTCTAGTTCCTTTATTCCGACCACTATAACCTCTATAACTCCCAATAGAAGGCTCATAAAAATCATCATCCGACATTTTATCTCCACTACTCGGTACTCTCCTAGAACGACTCTCCCTCTTACACCTTTGGAATACGCTTGTGGATTGCTCTAGTTTTTGCTCTACTGTCTCATGAATTTGTTCCATTCCCTCGTGGAACATCTTCTTCATTTCTCCCCTCAACGCCTCAATTACTAACCTAGCATCAAACCTTCCCCTCTCATCTTCAGGAGAATGTTGTCTCGACATTGTCCCTGTAGAAAAGATTAGTACTAACACAAATATATATATGATTAAACCTCACGATACACTCCCTTACGTGTTTTCGCTCAAATGATGATATCACTCAATCACTCGTGTATTCTCACAAATAATGATGATATCAACTCGCCAATTTCCTCTTCTCAATTCTCTTGGAACTAACCCGAACTACACCAATTTCCTTCCGTAGAATTCAAAACAACTCTAGGGTTCGTAAAATTTTCCTCTATTTTTCTATCCGAATTTTTTTTTTTTTTTGTCTTGGTTGTTGCTCTTGATCACGTTTTTCTTTTCTCTTCTTTTTTTTGTCGTGATTTTTTTACTCTTTTTTTTTTAACAATCGCCTAGTCGATATTACACTATCAAAAGACAATCAATACTACGAAATTGAATACGATAATTGATATGAACGATTGGATTTAGGGTTTTTGATATTACCTTCCTTAACCGAACTTAATGTTTTGACAAACCTAAACTCTGATACCAAACTGATACGAACCACGCCAACCCGTAACGAAACCCAATACCAATACGTTCGGAAATTCATTGCCTAAGACGTCCAAACACCTAAAGTGGAAACCGTGACCCGTTGTCTATAAGCAAGACAAGAACCTTAGTATAAAATGAAGACACCATAATCGGGATGAAAGACTGATTGATAAGTCGAGATGAACGCCACGGAAATCAATCCGATAAGTTCGATTTAGTTTTTGAAGAACCAAGAGAGGAGCCTCTCAAAAGTGTTTAATGTTCTAAGATGTATGTTTCTCCGTTGTTCTAAACCCTAGGAGCTTTTATACTAGGGTTACAATTCGTGAAAAACAAGTCCAAAACGATGTAGCTTAGATAAGTTGCGTAAAAACACGAAACAGAATAAGCTGGCCAGCAGAGGATACACGGCCGTATACACGACCGTGTACTTTTCTGTGCACATTCCTGGCAACATACACGACCGTGTACTTTTGGTCGTGTATCTTTCTGTAGATTTGCTTGACTCCATATACGGTCGTGCCTTTTAGTCGTGTGTCTAGCCGTGTATGATTCTGTGCAATCTTGGAATTCCTACACGATCGTACCTTGAAAGTACACGCCTTCTTCAACCCGTATCCAGTGTGACTTGTATAAAAGCAAAGGTCTTCCCATGGTTGTTCCAATCCGTTCCAACTTCATGATTGCTCTAATCCTTTCCGGCTTCATGGACAACCTTTATCAACCTGTTAAGTGCTTCCGTAAATCGTTTCGCTCGATTTCTTGTGATCGGTCCAGGCGGCACTTCAAGAGGATCCACATTTCTTCTTCCGGCTTGGCTCTCATCATGGATCTCATCACGACGACATCTTGTGGACTGCTAGATGGAGTTGCTACAACAAAGTTATCCTAACCTACAGAAACCTTCAGGCCGTTCCTCTAATCGATATCAACAGATGTATAAGGTATCATCCAAACTCAGCGGTCCGCCAGTTCGGTACCATCCAAGACATAGTCTATCGACCATCACTAGAAGCAATCACATTTAAATACCAAGACCTAAATCTGCTGGTAGCCGAGAAGTTTGCCAAGCTGGTAAAGGTCCAAACCCTATGGGAAGCCCGAATTGAGAGCCCCCACGTAGACCTCGGAGACCTGGATGGTGAAGTAGGCAAGCATTAAGCCACCAGGGATTCCGTGATCCACTAGCTATATCAAACAGGAGAAAGGGCATATCGGGTCCCAAATGTTACCCAACTTGAGTCAGACAAAGTAGACCTAGAGTTGAGAACCTATTTGGAACAAGTTAGGGCCTGGATGGAGGTATAATTTGAAGCCGCAGACTACAAAAAGGATATCTAGAAGGGCGGATTTAAAGAGTCTAATAAAAGGAACAAGGCCTTAGAAGCTTAGCTAGAGAAGACCCAAGCTAGAGTCAAAAAGCTGGAAGCCATCATCAACGGAAAACCGGCGCCTGCACAACAAAAGAAGAAGAGGACTAAGAAATAGATTAGCATTGTACTTTTACTTTTTCATGTTTCAAGTATCGAACTCTAAGTTTTCAATATTAATAAAAATAAAATTTCAAAATTATATCATTAATCAATTGTTGGCCCCTTTATTTTAGCATTTGTGTGATACATGCATTAAACTAAGAAACATGTGTGCCAGGTATCAAAGATAGCTCCCAAACAACCGAACCTTCCAAGGAGCTCAATCTGCACCCGCTCAAAAACCAAAATGGCAAATAGTGGCAACAACAGCGACAACCGCAATAACACCAACGCTGATACTGCCTTGGACCCTAAGATCGTATACTTGGAACAAACGGTCCAGCAATTGGCCGCCCAAGTCCACCTTCTGAGTGAGAGTATTGGCCTCCTTCACACTACCTAACCAACTCAGGAAGAACACTCAAGGGCCAGAAAAGAGAAAGCAATAGAGGGTCAACCTCCAGAATATGAAGAGATCAATTCCCACCTCAACCCAGCATTTGAGTATGAACCAAAAGTCAACCTCGATCCATCCTCAGACGACATAAAGAGGGAGATGGAGGATAGGCAAAAGGAGATGGAAAGAAAACTTTTTCAACACTTGGTTGATAAGATGAAGACAATAGAGGGGCTTGACGGCTTTGAGTAGGCAGGGATCACTAGCCTGCCAGTATGTGGGGAGGAAGTGTACTTAGAGAAGTTCAAGACCCTAGAATTTGAAAAATATGATGGCACTGGATGCCCCAAATGCATACAAAGATGTATGTACGGAAGATGAGCAAGTGTGCCAATATGACCAGCTCATGATCTAAACCTTCGAAGATAACCTTATAGGCCCTGTCCTCGTCTAGTATGCACACTTAGACTTCAACCAAGTCAATACCTGAGAAAGACTCGCTCGAGCATTCTATGATCAATACAAATTTAACATCGAGGTTGCCTAATGGGGATCAAGTAGCATCAAGAGTTCACGAGCCAAAGTCTATTGACCCGCTACATGGTATTGGAGGTCCAATGACAAGAGCTAGAGCTAAGCGAGTGGGGGAAGCCTTGCAAGGATTAGTTATGGAACTCCAAGAGTAAGAAGTAGGTTGACACAAGTCTAATTCAAGTCCCAAGTTAATAAACATAATATATTAAAGCACGGATGAAGTGGAGGCCATCAACGATGGAACGATAGCCTTCAGCAAAGGGAAGGCCGCCGGCCTAGAGGCAAAGGAGAGTCGGCCTTGAGGGAAGCAATGCCAGCTGGTTAAGGCTACCGGCCTTGGAATCTGCACCGTCGGCGTAGAGCCAGCCTAGGCATCCATAGAACGTCTTTTCTTTTTCTCTTTTCTTCCGTTATTTCAAAGCCGGCCATATATGCATTTAAGCTGCCAGCTTATGTGATATTTTGACTATAACACCTTGTTTAGTCATTTGAAAGGACAGTTTTATCATTTTTAAATGAGAAATTTCCTTGATAGAATCCTCTCTTCTTTAGTTCTTGCGAATAGAACTTCCTTCGATTTCTTTATCTTAAACGCTTGGAGAAATCTATCCGGATAGCTTAGGTTATAATCAACGAGTTCGATTGGGGTTGAGTTACATTTTGTTTTCGATTCAATTTCAATTCTCGGGTTTAAATCCTTCTTGAACGTTGGGTCTTAGATCGATATCTAGGGTTCGCGTCATTTGGTATCAGAGCCAAGGTTCATTGAATCGAGTAATCTCTATCCTTGTTAATATTTTTGTTTAGTTGATTGCATAAATTTTCTGTCATAATTTAAAAAAAAAAAAAGAAAAAAGAAGAAAATCTGTTGTTGTTCGTGGTATTATATATATGTAATTCCATCATTTCTATCCTTCATTGATTCCAGCATTTGTAAAAGAACCGAGAATATACATTTGGTTGAGGATTCCCATTTGTTAATATATATATATCTTTGCTGTAGCTTTTGATTCTCATTGGTCAATTCATAAACACAATAGTTTACTGTCATTTTCGTGGAGGAATTGACATTCCTTTTAAGAGTCTTCAATTCGGCATATATATATGTCCATTGTTCTGTCGAATTTGGCCGAGGAGAATAGTTACGTTGCTATACATTTTTAAGAAGGAATATCAATTCCTTATTTGCATTCATACGGTCACGGAATTGAGAAAGGCTGGTAATTATATAAAAAAAAAAAATTCTAGTTTATATTTAAGTTTGTTTGATTTCTTGTTCGAGTTCATTGTTTCCTATCAAATTCACTATATTCCATATTGGTCAATCGTAGTTATTCATTGAGTCGTCGTATTCTCGTGTTGCTGAAATTCTGAGTTGTTAGTTGATTTATCCTAGTGGTTTATTTTGGAGAAAAACTCATTGAGTTAGTTCTTGAGCAAGGATTTGCAAAGGAGAGTAGATTGGTGAGAATTTTATCGTGTAAAATCAAATTGTGAGATACTCGAGTGTATACACATCTTTGAGTGTAAACTGGTGAGGGAGTGAATTGTGAGGCCTTCTTAATTTGTTATTGCTAACCTTTTCTGTTGCAGCGATATGTCTGATCAAAGTCCAACTGGTGGAGAGAAGGGAGAAGTAGATAATAAAATGATGTTTGATGCTTTAATGAGTGAGATGAAAAGAATACTGAGTGGTGAACTGGAGCAAATCCATGTAAGGATGGATAAGATTGAGCAAGGTAAGGAGCCCACGGGTAGTACTTCTGTAGGGCGAAGAATTGAGAGGTTTCCAAGGAGGGGAGTGAGAATAGAAGAGGGAGAGGACACTGAATTAGGAGAGTATAATTTCGTCTTGGGGAGAGAAAATACACAAAGGAGAGATAGTAACTTGGGTAGCATAAAGATGAGAATACCTTCCTTTCAAGGGAAGAATGACCCGGAATTATACTAGGAGTGGGAGTGAAAGGTTGATCACATATTTGAGTGCCATAACTATTCAGAAGACAAGAAGATTAAACTTGCAGCAGTTGAGTTCATTGACTATGCAAGTGTATGGTGGGATCAACTGGTTAGGAATAGGAGACGGTATGGAGAGGAGCCTGTTAGCACTTGGGGGGAGATGAAAACTATTATGCAGAAGAGGTTCATTCCTAATCACTATTATAGGGATTTGCATAGGAAGTTGCAGGGTTTGACACAACGGTCCAAAAGTGTAGAGGACTATTATAAGGAGATGGGAATAGCTATGATTAGAGCTAAGGTGGAGGAGGATGATGAAGCTACAATGGCTAGGTTCATTGGTGGATTGAATAGCGAGATCGTTGATATTGTTGATCTACAACATTATGCAGATATTGAGAAATTATTGCATAAGGCGATCAAGGTTGAGAAGCAGCTAAAGGGAAAGAGTACTTCAAGGTATCACCTAGTTTCAAGTTCTTCCAGGTATAATTCAACTTCTAATTCTTCATGGAAGTCGAATTGGAAGAATAACAAACCACCACCGAAAATTAAGGAGGAAGAGAAGGCTAAAGCACTGGCATCCTATTCGAAAGGTAACACTGAAACCAAATCTACTTTTAGATTGCGTGATATTAAGTGTTTCATGTGCTAGGGATTTAGGCATATTGCATCGCAGTATCCAAACACTAAGGCAATGATCCTTTTGGAGAGTGGTGATGTGGAGAGTGTGAGCTTAAGGGATGATGATGACATGCCCCCATTGAAAGATTGTAGTGATGTGGATTTAGAAGGGCCTGTAAAGGGAGAGATGCTTGTTACTAGGCGGGTTCTTAATACTCAACTTAAGGATGAGGGTGATAAAGTGCAGCGAGAGCATATTTTTCATACTAGATGCCATGTGAATAACAAGTTGTGTAGTTTGATTATTGATAGTAGTAGCTGTACAAATGTTGCTAGCACATTATTGGTTGATAAACTAAACCTGAAAACTGTGAAGCATGAACAGCCTTATAAGTTGCAGTGGTTAAGCGAATGTGGGGAGGTTAAAGTGACCAAGAGGATACTGATTTCTTTCTCTATAAGGAAGTACCGTGATGAGGTATTATGTGATGTGGTACCTATGTAGGCTTGCCACATATTGTTGGGACGACCTTGGCAGTTCAATAGGAAGGTCACTCATGATGGTTATCATAATCGGTATTCCTTCATTTTGAATAAGAGACAGGTGATTTTGATACCCGCTAACCCTTGAGAGGCTAGTGAGGATCAGTTGAGAATTGCTAGAGAGTTTAGAGAGAGAGGGAAACATAAGAGTGAACAAGAAAAGAAAATTGAGACTGTGAAAGAGAGTGGCAAAAACACACTGGTGAGTTATGAGAAGAAAGAATTAGAGGGAAACACGAGTGGCATTGGAGAGGCAAGTGAGATTAAAAGTACTTTGAAGGCAAAACGACACTTACTTGTACTGATGTACAAGGATGTTTATCTTTCCACTAACCATCTTAACCCTTCTTTGCCTGCAGTTGTTGTTTCTCTTTTGCAGGAATTTGTTGACTTATTTCCTGACGAAGCACCAAGGGGATTGCCTCCACTAAGAGGCATTGAACACCAGATTGATTTTATTCCAAGTGGTTCCATTCCTAATCGACCAGCTTATCGGGCTAATCCAGAGGAAACCAAGGAGATCCAGAGGTAAATTGATGATCTGGTAGAGAAGGGGTTTGTGAGAGAAAGCCTCAAATAATTTTAAGGGAAAACATCAATTTTGGATTTATTTGAAAAATAATTTTTCTAAGTGATGAAATTCATTTTTTTCCATTTTTCAACTCATTTCTACCATTATAAATTTTTATTGATTTTTTTATGAATTTTTGTGATTTTTATCATTTTTATAATTTTTTATTTTTTTTCATAATTTTTTTTATTTTTATTGAAAAAATTTTCCTAGACTTTCAGCTACCCTATTCTAAAATCTAAAGTTCTATTATCATTTTTCTAATATTTTTCTAATTTTCTTTATAAATTTTCTACATTTTATTATTTATCATTTTAATTATATTTTCATTTTTATATCATTAAATCCTAAAAAAATCTAATTTCTAACATTTTGAAATATAAATAATAAGTAAATAAATAAATAAGCTAATTCGAAATTGTCGAGTCTAATTTTTGAATTTCCCATTCCTAATCCGATCTAGACTAGACCCTATGCTCATCTAATATAGATCCTCGACTTAAGTTAGGAATTTCGTCTTAGTTTTGGAGTCGCCACCCAACTGTTGTTGGGAAAGATTGAATTAAGACTAATGGAGCGGATTAGTCTTAATTTAGATCACTAGTCGTCGTGGTTTGCTCTTCTCGTTTTTGTGAAAAGAGGAAAAGGGAAAACCAAAGTTTCTAAGTCCAAAGGCTAACCTATTAAAACCCTAAGGTTACCATCTAATCTCCTAAAATTACCATCTAATCTCCTAAAATTTATTCCATTTAGAAATGTCTTTTATTTTGTTTCTGTTGCCTTTTATTGTGTTTTTTATTGAATTATTCTAGAAAAATGATTTTTTTTTTATTTATTTTATGGTTGCCCCAAATGGGTGCCTACGTACCTACTATTCAGGATCAAACAAGCCATAGTTCGTTTTTCCTGAAAACTTTTAGTGTATTTGTGAATTTTAATTGTGAAATCTCTTTTGATTTATGTTTTAACATTTTAGGATTTTTCTAAAAAAGGTCCAAGCCAAAGTTTTAATTTTGTTTTTGAAAATAATTTTAAGGGGAAAACATGATTTTTGAAAATAATTTTAAGGGGAAAACATCAATTTTGGATTTATTTGAGAAAATGCTTTTTCTAAGTGATAAAAATCATTTTTTATTTTTTTGACTTATTTATACTATTATAAATTTTTATTGAATTTTTATGATTTTTATAATTTTTTATTAATTTTTAATTTCTTTTATAATTTTTATGATTTTTATTATCATTTTTATAATTTTTTTTGTAATCTTTATGAGTTTTCATGATTTTTATAATTTTTATTATTTTTTAAGATTTTTATTAATTTCTCATAATTTTTATGAATTTTTGTTTTATTAAAAAAAATTCCTCCTAGATTCTTATCTATCCTATTTTAAAATTTAAAGTTTTATTATTATTTTTCTACTATTTTTATAGTTTTCTTTATAAATTTTCTACATTTTTATTTATTATTATTATGTTTTCATTTCATTAAATCCTAAAAATCTAATTTCTAACATTTTTTCTATTTATTGAAATATAAATAACAAACATCAAATAAATAAATAACAAGTAGCAAATAAATAAATTAATTCAGAATAGATAAAATAAATAACAAATTAATAAATTAATTCGGAATAAAATAAACCAAATAAATAAAAAAAAAATCAAAAAATCCGACTTACCTAGAACCGAGTCGGTGTGCGGGTCGGGTCGAACCGGGTCGAAGCAGGTCGAGTTGGGTCGATCTGATGCGGCGGTGGGGAGTGTTCGTTGATGGCGTTTCAGCGGCCTTCTTCGATGGTTGAGATGTAGAATCCTAGGTTATTGAAGGTGAGGAATCCAATGGTGGCGGTGGTTTGATCCATAAACGCCTCTTGGTGGTTGCCCAGCTCTTGATCGGCGGTCGCGGCTTCGAACTCCTCCAGCGGACTTTGATTCTCTCTTTTCTCTCACTTTTTATCTGTGATGTTGCTTCCTCACCTCATCCTCTATTTATAGGCTTTCGAAATTGAGCTGGATAAGCTCGGATTTCCACCGATCGAGGTAAATCGGATTTGCGGTTGAACGAACCAACTCCGATTCATGTAAATCCGTTGATTTGTTGAGATTTGATTCCAATTGGATGATGTTTATCTCAATTCTATTGAAGATCTGTTGGATTTGTGTAAAAAATCGAATCAAAATGGCCAAAATTCTAATTTTTCCCCTCACCGGTGATCTCGGACCGAGGTTAAAGATGATCACGCACCTGGCACCTGTGTTCGCTTTAGCCAATCATGCGCTGCCACGTAGCAACTCTAGGGAAAAGAAGAGAAAAAATTTCCGAGCGCACGCGGGGGGATTCGAACTCGAGACCTCAGGCTTCACGCACGATTCTAGGCGCACACACGAGCCAGCTGAGCTGGCCCAATTTCCCGATTTTACCTATTTCGCAAATTGTATATATGCGATGCAATTTTTTTTGTATTTTTTGAAATTTCAAAAATTTTTAAAAATTATTTATTCCTTATTATTGCCATTTCTGAAATTATTTTTTCAAAATTGATGTGTTTTCCTATTTATTTTAATTTTTTGAATATTTTTCCTATTTTTGCCAAATTAGGAAAAAAAATGGAAAATTTGGGAAAAATTGGAAATTGATTATTTATTGATTTTTAGGGCAAAAATGGGGTGTTTACATAAATCAATAAAATAAACCAAATAAATAAATAAATTAAAGAAAATCGAAAAATCCGACTTACCTAGATCCAGGTCGATGCACGGGTCGGGTCGGTCGAGTCGAATCGGGTTGAAACGGGTCAGGTCGGCGATCGGATGCGACGGTGGGGAGTGCTTGTTGACGGCATTCCGGCGGCCTTTCGCAGTGGTTAAGGTGTTGAATCCTAGGTTATCAAGGGTAAGGAATCCAACGGTGGCGGTGGTTTGCTTCAAAAACGCCTCCTGGTGGTTGCTCAACTCTCGATCAATGGTCGCAGCTTCGAAAAACTCCGACGGACTCCTTTTTCTCTCCTTTTTCTCTCTTTCTCTCCCTTTTTTTTCCCCGTTTTTGCTTCCTGCCTTTGCCCTCTATTTATAGAAGTTGGAAGACTCCCTTGGATAAGCTTAAATCCTCGATTTGGATAAATCCAAATTTTTCCGTTTTTCATATTTGAGTTCATCCAACCTATTTGATGTCGATTCGTTGTGATCTTGTGATTTATCTAGATAATTCAATTTTAGATTGATTGAAATCTAAAAAGATTTGAAGAAATCCAGCAATTTTGGCTTCGTCGGACTTCTACCGAATTTTTCTCCGGCTGGGCTCGAGGAAGAGGATGATCATGTGCGAGGCATGTGTTTTCTCTCGGCCAATTGCATGCTGCCACGTGGCAGCTCTAGGAGAAATGAAGCAAAAAAATTTGCCGAGCGCACGCGGGGGGCTTCGAACTCGGGACCTCAGGCATTCACACACGTTCCAGGCACACACACGATCCAGCTGAGCTGGCCCAATTTCCTGATTTTATTTATTTCACAAATTGTAAATGTGCGATGCAATTTTTCCATTTTTTGTATTTTTTTGGGATTTCAAAAATTTGTAAAAATTATTCATTCCTTATTATTGCCATTCTTGAAATTAGTTTTCAAAATTGATGTGTTTTTCTATTTATTTTTATTTTTTGAATATTTTTCCTATTTTTGCTAAATTAGAGAAAAATATGGAAAAATTGGAAATTGATTATTATTGATTATTATTAATCCTTAGGGCAAAAATGGGGGTGTTTACTGACTTCTTTGCAAACTAAATTTCTTGGGTTTGAACTCATTAAGGAGTTATATGAGACCGATGCTGACTTTGGTCAATTTTGGGCTACTTGTGCTGTGTTTGGATATTCTGATTTCTATAAGCATGATGGGTATTTGTTTAAGAAAGATAAGTTATGCGTGCCTAAAAGCTCTATGCGTGAATTACTTGTGAGGGAAACACATGGGGGTGGTTTAATGGGACACTTTGGAGTTAAAAAGACTTTGGATATTTTGCATGAACATTTTTATTGGCAAAAAATGAAGCATGATGTGCAAACTGTATGTGACAAGTGCATTGCATGTAGATAGGCCAAATCTAGAGTAATGTCCCATAGAGAATACATTCCATTGCCTGTGCCTAATCAACCCTTGACTAACATTTCTATGGATTTTGTGTTAGGGTTACCACGATCTCAAAGTGGCAAAGATAGCATATTTGTTGTTGTCGATAGGTTTAGTACGATGGCTCACTTCATTGCCTGTTTTAAAACTAATGATGCACAACATATTGCTGATTTGTTCTTTAGGGAGATTGTATGGTTGCATGGCTTGCCTAAATCCGTTGTGAGTGATAGGGATGTGAAATTCTTAAGTCATTTTTGGCGTACCTTATGGAATAAGCTAGGCACTAAATTGTTGTTCTCTATTGTTGCACACCCTCAAACTCATGGTTAGACGGAAGCAGTCAATAGAACTCTTTCAACCTTGTTGCATGCTATGATTCATAAGAATTTGAAACAATGGGAGAAATGTTTGCCACATGTAGAATTTGCATATAATAAGACTGTGCATTTCCCTACATCTTATTCTCCATTTGAGGTGGTGTATGGTTTTAACCCTTTAACTCCATTGGATATTTTGCCTTTGCCTGTTAACGAATTTGTTGATCTTGATGGAAGAAAAAGGCAAAGTTTGTGAGGGAATTGCATGCCCAAGTTCGCGCCAACATTGAGAAGAAAAATGAGCATTATGCTCGATAGGTCAATAAGGGTCGTGTGAAGACTGTTTTCATCCAGGAGATTGGGTGTGGGTACATATGAGAAAAGAGAGGTTTGCTGAACAGCGGAAATCTAAATTACACCTCAGGGGAGATGGGCCATTTCAATTGTTGGAGCGCATCAATGACAACGCTTACAAGATTGACTTGCCAAGTCACTATGGTAATGTAAGCGCAACTTTTAATGTTTCTGAACTTTCTCTGTATGATGCAGGTGATTCGAGGACAAATCTTTCTGAGGAAGGGGGGAATGATGGGGATTAAGTAGCATCAAGAGTTCACGAGCCAAAGTCTAATGACCCGCTACATGGTATTGGAGGTCTAATGACAAGAGCTAGAGCTAAGCGAGTGGGAGAAGCCTTGTAAGGATTAGTTATGAAACTCCAAGAGTAAGAAGCAGGTCAACACAAGTCTAATTCAAGTCCCGAGTTAGTAAACATAATATATCAAAGCACGGACGAAGCGGAGACCATCAACAATGGAACGACAACCTTCAATAAAGGGAAGGTCGTCAGCCTAGAGGCAAAGGAGAGCCAGCCTTCTTGGTCGGCCTTGAGGGAAGCAACGCCAGCGGGTTAAGGTCACCGGCCTTGGAATCTGCACCTCCAGTGTAGAGCCAGCCTAGACATCCATAGAACGTCTTTTCTTTTTCTCTTTTCTTCCGTTATTTCAAAGCCGACCATATATGCATTTAGGTCGCCAGCTTATGTGATATTTCGACTATAACACCTTGTTTTGTCATTTGAAAGGATAGTTTTATCATTTTTGAATGAGAAATTTCCTTGAGAGAATCCTCTCTTCTTTAGTTCTTGCGAATAGAACTTCCTTCGATTTCTTCATCCTAAACGCTTGGAGAAATCTATCCGGATAGCTTAGGTTTTAATCGATAGGTTCGATTGGGGTTGGGTTACGTTTCGCTTTCGGTTCAATTTCGATTCTCGGGTTTGAATCCTTCTTGAACGTTGGGTCTTAAATCGATATCTAGGGTTCGCGTCATTACCCCTTCGGTAATGGACTTAGGAAGTCTCCGGAAGAAACACACTAAGTCTTTTAAGGAGTATGCTTAGCATTGGAGAGCTCAGGCTGTTAGGGTAATGACCCCAATTTATGAAAAGGAGTTGACATTCATCTTTGTCGTCATCTTGGATAAGACTTATTTCTCACATCTGGTGGGCTAAACGTCATCTAGCTTTGCAGAAGTAGTGGTAGCAAGGTGCCGAATCGAGAATGCCATCACATCAGGGAGACTTTAGACAACAGACCACTACCCCCCCCCCCCCCCCCCCCCCCCCCCCCCCCCATAGAATCACATCATCATAGAGACCCCTAGGGAGTAGCAAAGCCAAGGAGTCCATCATCAGCACGATTAACTCCGACAAAGTGGACAAGGTTGGGACCCGCGTAACATTTCAGACCACGAATGCCCCAATCCAGCAGTCGTCAATAAATCACACCCAGGCCGCTAAGGTCTTAAGACAATTCACTCCGATCCCGATCTCACTCAGCCAGGTCTTCGCTCGGCCGCAAGCGGATAATTTGATCAGTTTTGAAATCCCAAGTGACTAGTACAAGCCTAGAAATTTTGACTCAAGCCTCAAATGTGATTATCATATGGGCTAAGAGGGGCATTCTACAAATAGATGCTAGAGGCTCCGAAACAAGATTCAAGATCTGATTGACGCTGGAATAGTGCAATTGGACTTTATTAACACACCAGCACCCAATGTCAACACTAATCCACTGCCTAACCATAAGCTTACTGTCAATATGATCACATCCGAAGAGTCGGACTCCAAAGAATCCCCAAAACAGCAAAAAGCAACGGCGCAGCGAAAAAGTCACCCATGCCAAGTCTCAGATAAAACCCCTAAATCATAGATCAAGAAGAGGTGGTTAGTTGGAGACCTAACGGTCGGTACCCTAGGTGAATCACATGGGAGATTTGAGTATCTAGTGAATTACTCTTTCACCCCAACCAAGTATAGGCCACCTAGTGGATGGGGGCCTGAGTTTGAGAAAGAAGACAACCTATCAAAAGAGGGGGAAAGGTCCGTGAACATGATTAAATCGGACCAAAAGCCGATAGTCATAAAGTGCTAAAAGGGACAATCTACTGAGGTGTAGATTCCAAAGAAGAGATATGTATTCAGTGTCCTAATACCTGAAGAGAGGTATAAGGCGGTGCCATTTGACTATTGGGCTCTGAATCAAGAAAGACCCTTTATTGTAAGAGGAATCACCCATTCTAAGAGAATTTATGATCCAAAATACAGGATCTCAACCGAAGAGCCCAACATTGAGGTAGGGAAAGAGGAAGAAGAGGGGCTCTCTGCATTTACAAAGATGGTGAAATCAAGTCAATACAAAACCATAGAACAACTGAACAAGGTTCCAGCCTAGATATCACTTATGGGCCTCCTCACGATGTCTGAGCCTCATAGGGAAGCACTCTTCAAAGTGCTCAAACAGATCAAGGTATTAGAGGGCATCACCGTATCATCACTATACTGGGAGAGCAAGATTATGCCATCTATAAAGAGACCACCATACCCTACATCGAGGAAGACTGTTTTGAAGACTTTGGTCTCCAAATATTCAATGAGGTGAGTGTGGTGACTAGCAAGGAGGGCCATTAGTTTAAGGAGGGACAGTAAGGGACGTTTGGACTAGGGTACGTTCCTACAGCCCAGGAAGAGGCACAAGCAAGAGGTGTCGGAGGTAGAAGGAAAGAGAAGCCAAGCGATACTCAGATGCATTTTCCACCCCTCTAATAATCATTCAAGCAAGCAACTACCATTCAAGAGCCAAGGATAAGCGAAATCGACGTCAGCAATGAAGGCTCGACCTCTCGCACATCCGAGCAACATCTAGCTTTTAACAATTGGTTCTATTATCCTATTGATAACGCTAGGTCAGCTTAAGGATAGGGAACAATTATTAAACAAATTTCTATTGTGGTTTTTTTTTTTTCGGATTCAATAAATTACAATTCATTCCTTATATATACGTACTCTTGTTTCACTTTACCCATAGATTCCCTACCGTTGAATGTCAGAAACATTTCACATAGGTAAGTAATGAAAACACCGATATCTTTTCCAACACTACTAGGTCAGCCATTGGAGGTGATGTCCTTGACCATGAAATAATACAAGAAAATTGACAAAAACATGAACAAAGCGGGATTTCAATTGATGAGTCGGTGGAGACAGTAAATTTAGGAAACACTGAGAAACCTAAAAACCTCAAGATTAGGGCCAATTTAAGTACCGAGCAAGAACCCGAGATAGTTGAGCTGTTAACTGAATATGTAGATGTATTCGCCTGGTCATATGGCGACATGCTAAGACTAGACCGGTCAATAGTAATTCACAAGCTTCCCATAAGGGAAGATGTCAAACCTAAAGAATAGAAATTGAGAAGATTTAGGCCTAACATCTTACTAAAGATTAAAGAGGAAGTAAAAAAACTACTAGAAGTAGGATTCATTGAAGTGTCTGACTATCCGAAGTGGGTAGCGAACATAGTCCCCATCCTAAAAAAGAATGGGGAAGTACGGGTATGCGTAGACTTCTGAGATTTAAACCAAGTTACGCTAAAAGATAACTTCCCTCTACCTCACATCGATGTCTAGGTAGACAACACTGTAGAAAACCATCTCTTCTCATTTATGGATGGTTTCTCAGGATATAATCAGATAAAAATGGCTGAAGAAGATAAAACTAAAATGAACTTTATCACTACATAGGAAACTTTCTATTACAAGGGCATGCCCTTTGGTTTGAAAAACACCGGGGCAATGTATCAAAGAGCCATGGTCGCGATACTTCATGACATGATGCATCGAGAATTCGAAGTATACATCGATGATATGATAGCCAAGTCTAAGGAAGGAGAAAGCCATGCAGTTATTCTGAGGAAATTGTTCAAGCAATTGAGAAAGTTTCAGCTCAAATTAAATCAAAAAAAGTGCACTTTTGGGGTCACAACAGGCAGGTTGTTAGGGTTTGTCATAAGCCGAAAAGGCATTAAAATCGACCCTGATAAAGTAAAGGCCATACTGAAACTACCCTCTCCACATACTATCAAAGAGATGAGAGGTTTGCTGGGAAGGTTGAATTATATAGCCCGTTTCATCTCGCAGCTCATAAACAAATGCTGCCTACTATTTCGTCTACTAAAAAAGAATGCCACGGTAGAATGGGATGATTAATGCGAGGAAGCGTTCAAAATGATCAAAGACTATCTCACAAATCCTTCAGTCTTGATAGATCCAAAACAAGGAAAACCCTTATTCTTATACCTCACAATACTCCCTAAATCCATAGGGTGCATGTTGGGACAAAAAGACGAAGAGGGGAGAGAACGTTCTATATATTATCTAAGTAAGAAATTCACAGAAGGGGAACAAAGGTATTCGGAAATAGAGAGGACTTGCTATGCTTTGATTTGGGTCATGCACCAATTGAGGCAATATACCCTTTACTATCCCATCGAGTTGCTAACAAGACGTGATCCTTTGAAATACTTAGCAGAGAAGCCTGTTTTGTTAGGGAGAATCTCTAAATGGCAAATGCTCTTATTAGAATTTGATATCACATAAATAAATCAAAATTCGATAAAGGGCAATCTTTAGCCAACCAATTGGAAGAACACCCAGTTGAGGGAAATCCCCAAGAATCACAAGCCTAATTCCCTGATGAAATATATTAATAGTGGAGGGCATACCAGCAAAAGACTATGGGACAGAACAAAGCCCTAAATGGAAGATATTCTTTGACGGAGCTGCCAATGTATTTGGTTATGGGATCGGGGCAATGCTGATATCACCAAAAGGAACACAACTCCCTTCAACAACAAGACTCACATTTCCATATACTAATAATATCGCAGAATATGACGCATGCATACTCGGCCTCAAAATGGCTTGCCACATGAATTAGAGGTTTTCAGAGATTCTTCACTCATCATATTATAGACAAGAAGGAAATACAAAACTAAAGATCCCAAATTGGTACCATATCATTAGCATTTAACAGAGTTAATCGATGAATTCGAAGAAATCACCTTCACATACATTCCGAGAACTCAGAACCAATTTGCAGATGCACTCGCCACACTAGCATCTATAATTTAGATAACAGGGGGGGTCGAAGTCCAACCATTGAAAATAGAAATCGAAAATCGGCCTGCCTACTATTTGGTAATCGAAAAAGCACAAGATGGTAAGCCCTGTTTTTATGATATCAAAACTTTCCTCCAAGAAAGCAAATACCCTAAAATGGCTAGCAAAAATGACCAAAGAACACTCAAAAGATTAGCAAGTCATTTCTTATTAAATGAGCCTGTGCTTTACAAAAGATCGCCTAATACCACCTTG